>JAPXFQ010000261.1:0-322408 GCA_028564705.1 Apricaphanius iberus
AAGAGGGAAACGGCGGGGGGAAACAACGAGGGAAACAATAAAAAAATACACAACACTCAACGTGGGATTTATGAACGTGTCGTATCCGCCCAGATTTGTGCGTAAAGACCTGCGCTTGTTGATAAATGTCACGGATGAAACGAGCGTATTTATGAACGTCACACCTATAAATATTCACCAACCGCCATCTTCCACGCCTTTTTTTTGCGACATGGCTGAACGAAAGACAACCAAGATTGTTGAAAAGAGGAACTTCACTAGCAGGAAATAGGTCACAGGTAGACCCAGCTCCATGGTGCATCTTGTATGGGCTTGGAACGAGGGTTATTAGATGCTCCAACAACCTTTGTCACCTAAAGCATGACATGCAGTTATTCATTGTTATATTACACAGCTGGTGGCCAGAACACCCAGCGTGGATAGCACCTGCAGTGGGACCGGAAAGACACGATGGCACGGCTGTGCACATTTTGCGCACAACCCAAATCTTATAAAAACATCTAAGCTGTAACCATACATTGCACATCATGTTGTACATAGAACATTTCTAGTTTCTTTTTATTCATTTATATTCATATCTGTTATAGAATGTTTACATAGTAACTGTTTCACTGCCACTTTATGTATATTTAGGTTTTTATTTTTATCTAAGCCACATTACGGGAGAGAGAAATATATTTTGTTTTTTCCTTCAATTTTTCTGTATGCTGCTGCTATTGAGAAATCGACAATTTGTGGGAGACTTTAGAGTTTGACTTTTTGCACCTTATTTAATGACAGACTATCATAAAAAAGGGTATCATCCGTTCCAAAAAAATTCGGCAGCCGAAAACATGGGTAATATTGAAAGGAAGAAAAAAGACGACTCGCACACTAACTGCAGCAATTAAGGCACTAACTTTTTAAATCGACTACAATTTGGAGCCCTGTGGTGTGCGAGGCGCCCCTTGTTAGTTTAATATCAAAGACGATCATGACATAACCCAAGAATAACTTCATGAAATTGCATATTTGTAATGTGAGAGGTGTAGGCATAGTTTTTCCAGCACGGGAATTAGGGGTGTACTCAAAATATCGATTCTTAGATACATACCGATATAATAAAAAAAGATACAGTATCGACATTTTAGCCCTTAGTATCGATACTCCGCCCAGCCATTAGAGGGCGCAGCGGCGCCCGCAAAGTTTCAGAAAACGCTAAGAGAAGAAGAAGAGTAAGAAAAGAAAAAAAAACACAGGGAAAATGTCGAAGATTTTACAAGCGCCGTTGTCCCTAAAGGCAGATGTTTGGACACATTTTGGTTTTAAAGCAAAGGACGGAAACCAAGGGATCGATAAAACAAATGCGATCTGCAAACATTGCCAGGCTTCTATACGCTACACCGGTAATACAACTAACCTGCGCGCCCACCTGCAAAGACATCATGCAGACAAGCTTGCTTCGCAGCAGCCCCAAAAAACGCGGGACCCCACGCAAACTACTCTGGACAGTGCAACATCCAAGCTTCCATCCAACTCAGTCCGTGCACAGAAGATTACGGAGTCTGTGGTGCATTATATTTGCAAAGGTTTGTGTCCCTACAGTGTTGTCGAGAACACAGGCTTTCGCTTTATGATCAACACGTTAGATCCCCGTTATGTGATCCCTACCCGCAGCTACATGACCGACAAAGCAGTACCGAGGATGTATGACAAAGTCAAAGACAATGTTAAGTCAGCCCTGAGTTCTGCCCCACGAGTGGCACTGACTTGTGACGGGTGGACATCGCGAGCCACGGAAGCTTTTGTTACAATCACCTGCCATTACGTTAACGAGGAGTGGGAACTGATGTCGCACGTTTTACAAACGCGAGCCATGCATGAGAGCCATACGGGGTCAAACATTGCTGAGTTACTGAAAGCGGCGCTGGAGGAGTGGGACCTCGTATCCAAAGACCCGGCTATTGTCACTGACAATGCCGCAAATATGAGCGTTGCAGCGGAGCTTGCCGGTATGTTGCATTTCAGGTGCTTCGCTCACACTTTAAACCTGGCCTCGCAGCGTGCACTGAAGCTTCCTGCTGTCGCTCGTTTATTGGGACGTGTTAGACGCATATCCACCTTTTTTAAGCGCAGTACCACAGCCAGCCACGTACTCCGACAGAAACAGAAGTTGCTCGAGTTGCCTGAACATAAACTGATCACGGATGTTGTGACGCGCTGGAATAGCGCACACGACATGCTCGAGCGCTTTCTTGAGCAGCAACCCGCTGTCTCCGCTGCTCTTCTGTCCAACGAGCTTAGGAAAACTGAGAAAGAAGTTTGCACCCTATGCGAGTCGGACATTACATCTGCGGAGGAGATAGTGGATGCAATGAAGCCCATGAAGATTGCTACTCTAGTAATGTCAAAAGAAAGCTCTCCAACACTGTCAGTTGTGGCCCCTCTTCATGCTCAACTCATCCAGGATTTCCAAGAGAGCAGAGCAGATAGTGATATAGTGAGAGAAATCAAAGCAGCTATTTGCCAAGATTTGAGCAAGAGGTACATGGATCAGCAGAGAGAGACCATGTATGTATGTTCAGCACTTGATCCAAGATTCAAAGCTTTGCCCTTCCTTCCTGATGATGAACGAGAGGAAATATACCTGAGAATTACTGCAGAAGCTCGAAGAATTCAAGAACTATTTCAGGTAAGCCCTTTCATTGTGTTCATTACATGTTTTTTTTAAAAAAAGAAAAAAGGTATATACCTCAAGTTTAATAAAACTAAATATTCAGTTCATAATTTCAAATTCATAATAGTATGTTAGAGCTTAAAAAACTAAATGGTTTCAAACATATACTTCATGTAGCACTATACTAGCAAAGCAATATATTGTAAAGATTTCAGTTCATCGCATCAAATAAAAGGCAAACTAAATATTATGTCTTTTGAATATGCTCTTTATAGAATTAACTATTGGTTTAATGATAAAAAAATCTGTATTTTGCATTATAGGAAGAGGCTGAAGTGATACCAGGAGAGGAGGACAATCATGTGGAAGACAAGGATGACGTTCCTGCCAGCCCACCATCCAAGAAGAAAAAGGACTTGTGCTGTTTGGCTGATCTGCTTGGTTCAACTTACAGTGCAGGCCCTGCGGTGAGACACAGAACCACACAGGCCCAGGCAGAAGAGGAGATGTCAAGGTACAAGGAGGCACCACCCCTGTCTCTTGCTGAGGGAAGTCCACTCAGTTGGTGGAAAGAGCACCAGAATGAATATCGACTAATGTCACACCTTGCCAAAGTGTACCTGTGCATTCCAGGGACTAGTGTCTCCTCGGAGCGTGTTTTCTCTACGGCAGGCGATATTGTAACGGCACAGAGAAGTGTACTAAGCTCAAACCATGTTGATCAACTTCTGTTTTTGAACAAAAATCTCAAGTCATAGGATAAAGCTATAGCATTACCAAGAATATCCTCAGGTTATTGTTTTGTTTCTGCAGTGATTTGTGTTCAACCTGCCTTTTTTGAGGACAAACCTGGTTTAGCCTTTAGATTTTAAAATCCATCCTGTTATTAGGTGGATTTGTTGTTGTGCCAAATGTTAAAGCTAGATGTAGCATTTAAGTGATTTCACAGTGAAATATGTTATGGCTGTACATGATGTCACAAGAAAGAATTGAAACACCAAGATTTTGTGCTTGTGTGAGCTCAGACTATATCCCCTTGCAAAGTTAAATGTTGACTTGTGGTAATTTCCAGATTAATACAATTAATCTGTGCACTTCAAGCTGCAAAATTTTAAGCAGAATGCACTTTGTTATAATGCAATTTTGTCTTCAATAAATTGAAGGAAAATGCAGAGTAGTGTTTGTTGAGTAAATGTGTTCAGCATTAATTAATTGGCTCTGGCCCATGCATTTTTATTGAATCGTATCGAATCGTGTCACATTATATCAAATCGTATCGAGACAGATCTGTATCGAGGTACATATCGAATCGTGACCTGTGTATCGAGGTATGTATCGTATCGCCAGGTTCTCCAAGGTATACAGCCCTAGTCTTTTCCTGGTTTTAATAGAAGATTGATGTAGGCAGAATTCATGTTTGGTGGTATTCGACCATTTTCCTTTGTTTCCTGTAACATTTTGTAAAATGTTGGTGCCAGAATATTCCAGAATTCTTTATAGAACTCTGCTGGAAATCCATCTGGACCTGGAGCTTTATTATTAGGCATAGATTGGAGGGCCTCCTGGAGTTCAGACACTGTTAGCGGTGAATCCAGGGCCTTTGCTTGACTGTCTGAAAGTTTAGGAAGAGTTATTTTATCCAGAAATTGTACAATATCATTATTTGAAGGGTTTATCTCTGGTGTGTATAACGTCTCATAAAATTCTTTGAAAGTGTTGTTTATTTTTTCAGGGTCATATATTATATTCCCAGTTTTGTCTTTGATTGCAGATATAGTTGTTTTTTCTTTATTTATTTTTAACTGATTAGCTAAGAAGCTACCTGATTTATTACTATGTTCAAAGTTTTCTATTCTAAGTCTTTGGATTAAGAACTGCGTCCTTTTATTAATAATTTCATTTAACTCTAATTTTGCTTTCCTTATTTTACTTAAGCTCTCTTTATCCAGGGAAGGTTCTAATGATTTCATTTAACTCTAATTTTGCTTTCCTTATTTTACTTAAGCTCTCTTTATCCAGGGAAGGTTCTAATGATTTAATAGTTTCTTCTAATTCCTGAACATGTTTATTTTCTGTTCTCTTTTTATTTGATGAGAATGAAATTATTTTACCTCTAATCACAGCTTTCCCTGCTTCCCATAGAGTGGATGGCGACATACCAGGGAGATCATTAAATTCCATGTATGAAGCCCATTCTTTTTCAATATATTTAATAAATTCTTTATCCTTAAGTAATGATGTATTAAATCTCCAATTTTTATATTGAAGGGTTGCAATTTTATTTGCTAAATTTAAAGAAACAGGAGCGTGATCGCTGATCACTATAGGATGTATCTCAGTGTCTGAAATGTCATTCAACAGTGAGCTGCTGACTAACAAATAGTCCAATCTAGAATAAGAATGATGTACGTTTGAGTAAAAAGTGTATTTTCTGTCGTTGGGATGAAGCGATCGCCATGCATCGCAGAGTCCATAATCGCTCATGTACTGTTTAACTATATCTATGGATTGCCATCTGCGCTGAGTCCCTGCTGTACTGAGCCTGTCTATTTCTTCATTTAGTCCAAAGTTGAAATCTCCCCCAAGAACAAGTGAGCAATCCATGTGATTAGCCAGAACCGAGAAGAAAGTATGAAAGAATGAGGGGTCGTCAACATTTGGACCATATATACTAACTATACATAACTTTTGGTTATTTATAAATAGTTTTAATATTATAAATCTACCTTCTGGATCTGTAGCTGTGTCTATTACTTTAAAATTAGTATTTCTATTTATTAATATTGCTACTCCTCGTTGTCTAGAGTTATAGCATGAAGAAAATATATTAGGATACTCTGGTGTTTTTAAATCATTAGCTGTTGAACTTGATTTATGAGTCTCCTGTAGTAAGACGACATCTGCCTTCAATCTTGTAAGATGGTTGAAAATCTTAATGGTTTTATCTCTGCAGCTAGCGCCGCGAATATTCCATGTTATAAATTTTACAGGATTCATAGAGCTAAGATAAACCTTAGATATGTACTATCGCCAAGGATGAATATAGGTGTAATTTTGGTTTGTCCATGGGGTTGCCAGATTGAAAAAAACCAGAAGCAGAGATAAAGCGGGTAAATAATGCACCATACAGGTGTGTACAGAATGAAAGTATGATGGAAAAACATGAATATGCCATGATAAAAGTCTGTGTGTGTGTGAGAGAGAAAAAGGAAAAAAAGGTGATAAAGAGATTTGGTTGTACAAATGTGAGAAAGATAATAGTGAAAAAGAAAAAATGAAAGAAAAAAAAAAGTGCACAGCCCTGCCCCTACCCACATTAACAAACAAAAACAGCCTGCTGAGCTGTGCTTTTTTTTTAAACTATAGTTGTCTGATAAAGCTAATTCTGTCTTGGTTCTGTTAAATATGACTAATAAAGCCAAGGAGTAACCTGAGGGTCCCTAAACAGCTGACCGTTAACATACAGTTTATCCACACTAACCGTAGCCTTACAGCCCTCACTAATATGTTTTTTTTGTAATTGGAAATAACACGCGTCTTCTGTCCAGGATTTCTTTCGGAAACTGATCATTAACGCTGTAATTCGTCCCCCGTAGCTCTCTCCCGCGTCCTTTGACTTGTTCTTTTTGTTTAAAATGTTCAAATTTTGCAACAATTGGTCGCGGGCGGGTGTTGTTGTGTTTCTTACCTCCGAGTCGGTGAACCCGATGGAAGGTTATGCTTTTAACCGTGTCGTCTGGCAGTTTCAGTTGGTGTTGAATGAACTTTCGCACGGCTACTTCAGCATCTTCCTCAGCCTGCTCTGGTATCCCCGAAAAAACAAGATTGTCCCTCATTGATCGGGCCTGGATGTCTAGAATAGACTCCTTGAAGCTTTTGTTTTCTCCAGACAGCTGCTTCATTCCCTCGGTGAGTTTTTTAACGTCTTCTTTTAGTGTTTGGTTTTCTGTAACTAGCGAAGCTACTTGTTGTTGGCTGAACTCCAGCGATTCCCTCAAAGCCTGAAATTCTTTATGAAGAACCTCAACCAGCGCGAGACGGGCGTCCAGGCTGGTTAGCTTCTTGTCTATTGAGTCCAGGATGTCGCCGTAGCTTCTATCTGGCGAGTCGGTGGATGTGCTAGCCTCGGAACGAGTGCGCTTCTGCGACGGTGTGCTCGTTGTTGTATCTGAAGCAGGTTTCCGTGACTTACCCATAACGATGTTATCAAAGCACTCGTCTAGGTAGCACTCCAGCGAATCCAATGTTTCCTCGTCCAGGTTGTTTAGAGGTAAAAAAAAAAGTAACTTGATGGTTATTTTAGAAGCTGCGTTTGATTCAAAATGATTGTCTTATTTTACCTGGGTGTATACATTACTACATAACCGCCATGTTCACCTATGCACAGCTCTCGCGAGAACTCAGCAGCTCATCCTCTCCCTCTATTCTATCAATATTTTTAGATAGCAGTCAACTTCTGCTCAAATCGCATCTCAAACTTAGCACTTTGGCCGCTGCTGGTCATTATCTATTTTTTTTTCTTATTAATAAAGCAATCACTCCTTAGTCATCACATTTTTTATTCAGAACTTAATAATGTTATATAATGAGTTTTCATCATCTTCACTGCTGCAGCTTGCACAGTATGTTATACCTGTTGGATACCAATAACAATCAAACAGTTGTTTGTATTTCTCAAATATAAAAAAAAAATATTTTAATAAGGACAATTATTATGAAAGTCTGCACAGATGTCTGATATAATCAAAGAATAATTGTCGCATACACCGCTGTCTATCCTGATGTTCACATACTCTTCAACTGCTTCATTAGTATTCTGATGAAGACACAATTAGTCTCATATACCTTGCAATTATTGCATCATAATTTGGATTTTGGGAGGAAATGATACATATACATTGTTATGTATCCTTTTTGAATCAAATTTGATTACGATGTTTTAACAACAGGAATTTCGACCCAACCTTGAATTAAATTTTGCTTGTTATTGAATAACTGTTGAATTCACTTCACTGAAACCTCGTAACATATATTTGCATATAGAGAATATTTATTTGAAAAATACAAAACACAGACACACACACTCATATTATATATATATATATATATATTTTTCATTTAGAAACAATGCTTTCGACAATGAACGGGAATACACCAGGGTCTCCAAGGACCTCCAAGGCTATTCAAACATGCTCGAGACATGGAACTTTAAGGAAACCTAGCTCAAGAATGAAGGCAATCTTGACACACAGCTTTTCCCAGCTGTTCCCCACACTTACGCATCTGCATCACAATTTCAGTATAAAAAATATGTATTGGTTTGAAGTGATATGGAAATCTTAAATGTTGTCTTCTTATCAGCTATAAGTTGCAACTTTCAGATAAATCAATTTTCATCACTGTTGATAAATGTAAAGTTTTGGTTCAAAACAACCTGTCTTCTCCACTGTAGCTGCATGAGAAATCTTCCCAAAAAGCATAGTTTAGTTATAGGAGAGATTTCTCCCTAGTCTGCTTGGGTCTCACTTTTTTTTAAAGATTAGTCCTGCACATAAACATCCTTGTTCTGTAAATATGCATATGGATTACATGGATGGTGTGGAAACGGGGTCCTTTAGCAGGCTGGTCAAAGTGGGCTTTGGATATCATATTGCATGACATGTTAAGCTTATTAGTCAATAAGCAGGGTTTCTTTCCATCAGACTTTAGTTCTACCGTCTGCCACTAAACATTTCAAAGAGTATAATTTAGAAACTAAACTATGTTATACTACCTTAAAAATTATTTATGTTATTTCTTGTTTGTTATGATGATACAGTGCTGACAATTTTATCATGAATCCCAACAGTCATAACACATTTTTTTAACTTCAGATCAACCAATAACATTAAAAACCAATAACTGGGAAAACTATCATATATTAACTGATTAAGCTGAATGGGTTTGTTAATTCAGTCTCATATTATATTATATTATATTATATTATATTATATTATATTATATTATATTATATACAGTTGAAACCAAATCTGCACTGGCTGAGGTCAGACCTTCTGTCAGACAAGTTCAGCTAAAGGACCTAGGTTTTGACCTGTCTTGTTTGGTTACTAGGCTACCATATGTTGTTACAAACAACTCCAACATATTGTTCAGTATTAACACTGCTATCATTGCTTCCCATTTGCTATATTGAACAAAAATATCCAGAAAACTGAGAGCTGATAACAAGCCAGATGGTCCCTCTCCAATGATAATTTGACATAATTTCTGGTATCTAAACTGGCCTCAGGCTGAAAATGAGTACTCATTAAAGATTGTGTTTTTTTAAAGCTAGATGTTTCAACACAAGTTGCCAGTATGGGAAATAGCAAATTAAGAAAATCACATTTTGTTTAAAATGTTTCGTTTATTGTTTAACCAATAAAAAGCACCTGAACTTGTAGTGGGTCTGACTTTAAACTTGCTTAGTTGCAGACAGAAAATGTCTGAAACCTTTCTGCATTATTGACCAATAGGGTTTATTTATTTATTTATTTATTTATTTTCCATACTGATTGGAAGTTTGCACTCCAAAGCAGGTTTCACCGACATACCAGATCAATATTGAAGGAGAAGAGGCCTTGCTCTCTGTGTTTATAGATCCATTCTTTCTGATGGACTCTGCCTCCTTGGTACATTCTGATCATTGTTTGTCTGTTGCCAACGTGACTGGTGGGATGGGATTTGTGATGCCTTTGTATATAGTTAAGCTAAAATATTTCACTTTTGAGAATATATTTTGTTATATATCATAAATGTATTTAAGCATATAAGGAAACAACTTAGTTTCTAATGTGCAAATACTTATACGTGTATGTACACTATTAAAGATAAATCTAAAAAAAAACAAATCTGTAAATTTAGATCAATTGGTTATGAAACATGCAAGTTTATAACAGAAAGTGAACATTTGGTTTGTGTTAACCAAAATACCACTGTGGGAGGTGTTGGTAGATGTTTATTGTATGACCATGAAAACATACATTTAGCAACTAGATTTGCATTGTACATTACCATTACTATGTATACTGTATGTAAACATACTAATATACTGAACTTATTAGTTCAGTAGGTATTCACGAATATCACTTTTTGAATAATGACGTTTTTTGTATTCAACCCCAAATTTTATTCACATGTTCCTATGCCCAGGTTTCCTGAAAATCGGATCAAAATATGGAAAAACGTTTACATTATATTGCTGGCTAACAAATAAACTAGAAAAGGTGGACCCCCCCCCCCCCCCCCCCACACACACACAATCACACCCACACATGTTGTAATCTAATTCTAATTGCAGTGTCCAAAAAAATGGGTCGGCTCAGAATGGACACAGGTAATAGAAACACGCCAGAACCGTTCCAAAGCGACCCATTCCGTACCGTGCTGGCCCTAGTGGAAAAGGGGCAATAGTGATCTGGATCACCTCCAAATTCTAATCACTCATTCCTGGTCCCACTGCAGACATTTCCAGAAAAGTTATTAAAAATCCACCTATAATCTTGGCTGGCACTAGTTTGAAAAAACATGGTGAATGCTGTAAGCTGCCCAGCAGAAAGCGTGCAACCATAGCGTGACTCCTTAGACCTTTCTGGTCCTTGAGTTATTTCCATGATGCCGACAATACGTTTCATGATTGGGCATATTTTATTTTCATCTTCAACCATATTTCAATAGATATTTCCAGGGATTAATGGGTAAAAACTTCACTGTCGCTTTAATTGTAGAATACACTTGTCACACTATCCATCCCTTATCTACACAGACACAGACAAGACAAACAAACACGCACACAAACATACTCATACCTAAGGACAAAATCAGAGAGACCAATCAACCTAACAGTCATGTTTTTGGACTGTGGGAGAAAGCCGGAGTACCCGGAGGGAACCCATGCATGCACAGGGAGAACATACAAACTCTTTGCAAAAAGACCCTGGGCTGGGATTCAAAATCTGGACCTTCTTGCTGAAAGGCAAGAGTGCCACCCACTGCGCCACTGTACAGCCTCTTCAGTTGTAGAATACACTTGTCACACTATCAAAGAGAAATAGGAGCACTGTGTTCATTAATGAGGTTGGGATCAGCTTAAGCAATTTGTTGTAGTTTTTACAGAACTTCTATCCAACGGATGAACAACTCAGGCTTCTGTGGTTTTTGCCAGAAATCTTCTCTGCTGCTGATGAGATGCTAAACATAATACTAATGGTATTTTTGCTCGTATAGTTTCCAAATTGGTTCAGACCCATGATGAATATGAAGAAACAATTGCGATGTAGATGTGTAAGTGTGGAATACAGCTGGTAAAGTAGATGTGGAAAAGCTGCCATGTCAAGGTTGTGTTCACACTGGAGCTAGGTTTTCCTAATGTTTTATGTCTAAAGTATGTTTGAAATGTCATGAAGTTCACTGGGGACCCTGGGGTGTTGACAATCATGTTTGAAAGTGAACTTTCTTAAAGCAAAAACACTGTTTTCTATTTTATCATATGATCTTATTCAAATTGTAATCATCCTTTTAGATAACTTTCTTACATAAGCAGGACGCTTAATACACATTGCAGGTTCTCAGTAGAATAAATACTTATGAGATACCAAAATAGGAAGGTTGTCTTATATGCCATAAACTAACTTGCCCTCTCAACTCTGATCCATTTAAGGTCTATTCTGAGCACAGACAAGACCCTATTTCTTTACATATGCCTAAGATCCATCAGAATTGATGAGCAGGCATGCAGTCCACTCTGCTTTACAGTGACATGTGCGTCAGTGCATGCGCCGCATCGAGGCTCTGTCTTCCCAACACCACTCGCCTTGCTTTCCCTAGAAACTGACTCAGCAGCAGTCGCTGTCAGGTCTGCTTAATTTTGTCATGCTTGACTTCTTGCTACCTAAAGTCTCATCTGCCAAAGCCCCTTAATCCACTTGTCACTCAAAACAACAGAAAGCTGGAAAGGTGCTCCCTAAATGAAGACAGGGTTGTTAAGATTTGGTGGGGTGAGCATTGCATGTAGTTGTAATTTCTGTGCAGGTGTGCAAGCACAGATGTGTGGCAACATCTGTGGTAGTTGTTTTTCTTTTCTTTTATTTGAACTAATATTTGATTTGGTTAAGTCCAACATATTTATAAAACAATAATTTACTATAACAAAGTGTGACCTAGCAAAACAAATTAGGATTAAATTCTCGTGAACATTTTTATTATAATTCTAAACATTTTTCTGTGATTTTCTTTAAAAAAATGCAGTTTACTAATTAAAACGTGTAAAATCTACTGAAAAATGCTTGGAATCATTGTATGTAGTGTAGCACCGCTAACAAGAGCAATTACTTGTGGGGATGTTTGAAATGTCCTTTTGTTCAGTCTGCATTTTTATCTGTACTGAGACTGTTTCACTCTAGTCTCACCATAAACAACTATCTAGTTTTAACATAATAACAATTTGAAATGCATAGATGTTGATTACTTGTAATTACACAATGATTTACTGACTGAGTTGTTTACACTGGATTTGGTCATCACAAATATCCACTAAATTGGATGCAGTGTGTTAGGAAAAATATATTTTTCATGCAGCCCATTTTCAGATGGTGAAAATGAATTCCCTTGCAAGTTGTGGATTTCTGTAAAATACATGAAAAACTAGAGATTACAATTACGATCACTAAGGCTTGAAATCAACAGCAGCCAGCATTTTCAGAGTAGGTGTCATTAAACTGTGGGCACATGACACTATTCTACCTGCAGCTGTGTTGGCTGAGGCGTCTTTGCTCTTATAAACACTTCCAGTAGTATCTTAGTTTGGCTTGATAGAATTATCTCCATCTTCTTAATAGAAAAACAACATTTAAGTTTAACTTCATTCTTATTCTCAACACAGATTTATGTCAATTTCTAAATATTGGTTAAAATGAAGTTTTTGACGTCATTATCGTCAGGATATTAAGGAAGACAGATCTTCAGGTGCAAAATAATGAATTTAGACTGATCAGGAATAATATTATAATATTTGAGAGGCTCAATAAAAGCAGATCTCTTTCTTATGGCACCTGTTTGTTGGTAAGATATATTAAGCCTGAATAAGCCTGAATTATCAAAATTACAAATAATGAGCACAAACCTGTGTGCGCCACAAACATTTTCCGGTGATATACTAGTATTGTGCGTCCAATTTATGACAGGCGCAGGAGCAGTATTCAAATGCGGACTTTGCATCAGCTACTGCCTGTGCCAGCCTTTCTGCCCCAAACACTGCCCTGCGGCTGGAGAGAGGAATACGTGGAGTGGATTCATGATTGTGTCTTTCATATTTGCATGTTTCTAAATTGCACAAAGAAGATGACCAAGTGGACTAAGTTCAGCTTCCACAGGCTCCCTTTCCACAATCTAGATAGAGTACAGCTGTAATGCTAGACGGTTGCGAAGTCACTGAAATCGCCGGTTAGTGTAAGTTGGAATCGGTTGGATAGTATCCAAATAAATAAACAGTAGGTGCAGATTTGTTGAGCGCACAGTAAATTATGATGCCTCTCTTAAAAAAAAGGGGAAAATTAGGTTTATGGCAACTTTTTAATTTTTTTTCTCCTTTTAACATGTCCTGTTTGGCAGTGTGAATTTATGTCTGAGTACCAAGTAGAAGCCCAACAGATTTACTTTCAAAAGTGGAGCATTACAGCTATTGCGATAATACTCGACTTGATATATATGTGTAATAAATCTTGGCTATTATAGTGATAGTTATTATGATTGAATTTATGTGAATTAAATATTATTTTAGTTTAGCCTTTCAGAGGCTGTAAAAAAAAAATGATATTCGATAAATCAAAACTGCGCCTGGAACATCTACTTATTCTGATGTTCTCATAATATTTTGTGTCTTCAGACAGAAACTCTTAGTTTATATATTATTCAAGCAAAATAGCACTAAATTGATTGCTCAACTTGCTACGGATTTAACAGGTACAGTCTTACCTGCGTGTGAATGGTGAATCAGCTGCAGCATGTTTTTGTGATGCTGTGCACTTTGCACCTGTTTTAACAACAGCAAATCTAAGATAAATCAGGCCCTGTGTTCTCTGAGTTGATGTGTTAGGTGCAAAAAAACTGACCAAGTGTAATGATTTGAGCGAGTTTGACAAGCTATGATGGCTAGAAAACTGGGTTAGACCAACTCCATAACTTAGGTCTTGAATGTTGTCCCCAGTCTGCATTGGTCAGCATCGCTTAAAAGTGTTCCAAGAAGGGGAAAAAAGGATCAAAAATGCATGAGGCCACCCTACAATGTTCAAACACAAACTATATATTTAAAGTTTGAGCACCACTGTTTGTTAGACAATTCAGGGTCATAATGTTGCCTGACTGGCATCATTGCTGTTATGCAGATTTGATAATCAAGTAAACATTGTGAAATGAGAAATAGCAATGCACTCTTAAGGTCACTGTTATGTTGTTAATTTATTTGTTCATTTGTTTAAAAATATGTGTTTGTATTGGTAATCCAGTATATTTATTGCCAAGAATACATGATTAATTTAAACAAGGTCATAACAGACTTTGTCACAGTATCCCTAATCATCCAATCGGATGAAAAAAAGAATTTAGAGTTTCAGCAATCTATATAATTCCAGCTTGTAACAATATTCACAAAGGTGCTTAAATGTAAAATAGTTTTGTTTTGACTTTGTGCTCAACACATCTCCTTTCTTGGTAAATAATCAATGACTTATTGACTTGATTACGGAAACATGGTCAGAAGGCCTGTGAAGGACTAGCAACCTGTCCAGGGTGTACCCCCCCCCCTTCGCTCAGGCAGGGATCTTTCAAAACTAACACCATTTGATTTTGCTTGATGATATTGGTCGATGTTGATTACTATTTTACAGATATGGTTTCTAGTAGGGCTGCTGCGATTTGTCAAGTAACTGGATTCCAAAAATTGCTTGAGGCAAAAACTCTGCCTCGAAGCCTCGTTAAAATCCTATGATGTGCACTATACGCGCAGAGATCTAATTGTTCCACACGGACCGTGATTTTGTTCGCACCTGTGGAAACAGAACAGCAGCGCGTGATACAGTTTGAATTTAGTTGGCGCGATGGCGGAGAGTAAAGATGCCCATAAACAGCAGAAAATGTGTAAAGTTTGGGATCGCTACATTTTGAAAAAAAGAAGAGAACAAAGTAAAGTGTATTTACTGCAAAATAGAGCTAGTATACCACAGCAATACGAGCTTAATTATCCAGCATCAGAAAACATCCACGTGATTTTTCACAGAGCATCACCGAAACAAGGTAACGTAACCTAAACCCTTATACGTTGATGTTCACTAATTTTAATACTGTATTTGTAGCGATGTCATGTTGCTGTTTGACGAGATATGATGTTTAGCTTTGATGTTTTTAAGTAGTAAACTTATTCACATTCCATCGCAAGAGAGTCTTGTCCACGCGTACACAAAACAGATATATTTTCCTACGGTTTGGCCTGTCATCCACGTGTAAACGCAGAATTTCGGCTCAAAAAATGCATCTTTAAAAAAAAAAAAAAACTCTGCCAAAGTGGAGAACTGCGTTTTCTCTGTTTTCAGTATCTGCTTGTGGACGGATGAAAACAGAGTTTTAAGTGCCGTAACGTCTCTATCTGCGACAAAAAATGCAACATCAAAGTTACAGCATCAAAAATCAACAAACTTCCTGCTGCGCTGCAACCAAAGTAAGAACAATATATATATATATATATATATATATATATATATATATATATATATATATATATATATATATATTCTTACTCTCTCCTGACACAGAGACTCCTGTGAGTGTTTAGAATTATTAATAATTGATTATTCCTAAACGTTCAGTGCTGCTGAGCAGGGGCGTACCAGGAGCTGAATAAAGAGTAGCTAAAGGGGCCCTGGGTGGGTCTGGGACTCTAACATCAAAGTAAAAGCAGAGATGCTCTTCTCGTGGGGACCCAATCTGAGCTTGTTACATTTTAGAGGTTTCAACTGTTAAGACAACATTTTGTTTTTCTAAGGTTTATGTGACAATGTCGTCTCAAACTCTACTTGCTTTTCAAACAATATAAGTGACTGGCAAAGAAGAAAATCACAAAAACATTGCAACCTTTCACAAAAGCTTTTTCACAAAAAACTGGATGGACCATTTAGTTTATTAAATTACATTATTGCTGTTGACTGTTATTTTGTGAAGTAAATAAATAAATATATACTGTAAATGGTTTTAGTTTTGGAGCCAAATATTGGAGTTGGAGTTCTCTATTTTTTTGAGAGATAAAAGGAACATGCTTGATCATTTTGCTATTGATTCTTTTTGTAATCGATTAATCTAGCACTTTATCAATTCGATCACTCGATTAATCTGATAATTTTTTTTAACGTTTTTAAATAACCAAAACAAATCATGCATAACAAAACATTTTGTGGCTGTATGTGAATTACTTCACTGCTCAAGCTGTTTCAGACAGACACACACATAAACTCTTAGTATTAATATTACAACATTAAAAGTAATTTTATATGTTATTTCATCTCACCATTTAAACTTACAAAAGACCATAATTGCCATTAAATTAAAATATGTAAAAAATGAAATTCTGAATTTAACTGCTTTACTGTGGAGATGTTTGACAGTTTTTCTGACTTTCAATTTTTGTCAGGTTGATTTACAATGATACATCCGTCATGACTAAGAGTAAAAGTAAGGTGTTGATGCGGCTAATCTGATATAATATTTGCATTTCAGCTCAACCAGCAATATGTTAGAATCACCACTCATCAAAAAACTTACAACAAGGTTTGTGAGCCAGAAGGTGGCTGTATGAATTGTCTTACAGCAGAGTACATATAATACAAAAACCCATGAATCAGGTCATTTTTGTTTTCCAAAATGTTAGCTTTTTCCTCAGCTGTCATAAAACACAAAATGGGATCAGAATCGTGTGTATTGTTTCTGCATACATTTTGTTTGGATGACCAAAACTGGCATGATGAAACATAAAGCAGAAATATATGAATTATTTTTCCTTATACTTGCAGTTTGTTTAAAAAAAAAAGATTTTGTTTTTCATTTTCCTCTTACATGCATTTTTGATAAGAAAATTTTAGATTTTGTTTTTACATTCCCTCGTTTCCTCTTTTTACTTTACCTTATGCATTCTGCCTCATTATACTAATGAGAAGGGGCTGCCCTTCTTGGTCCAACTCCTCTACTATTGGTCAATAAATAGGAAGGAGCAGGACCCATGTGCAGATCGATTGTGCATGCCTAGCCGTTTTAGGAGAACGCCTTGTTTGATAGAAATTTGAAGTCCTACCAGAGATGTCTCAGACAATTGCAGAAGAATTAAGGCACATTGCTATCTTGGCTGAAAGTAATACAGTCAGTGATGACTACTTATTGTTCCGCGTAGACATGTTGAGTAAGAGGCTACTCCAGTTAGCTGCAGACATAGATAATGAAGCTGACCCGTTATTTCTCCAGATTTTGGATGAAGTGGCTTGTCGCCGGCATGCACAATCAATCTTCAGATGAATCCTGCTCCTTCCTGTTTATGTAGCAGAATTGCATAAGGTAAAGTAAGGAGAGGAGGAAATATAAAAACAAGAAATGGACATATATGGAAAATGAAAAAAAAAATGAAAATGCATGTATGGGGAAAAGGAAAAACAAAACATACATAATTCTTGTAATTCCTCATGCATGTAATATTGAAAAAGAAAACAACAATTTATATATGTGTACTTTTATCATTAACTTTGTCCATTTTTCCCACCATATTTTCGAACAAATTAACTATTAATCTTGTAAAAAATGCCCGGAAAAATATAAAAAAATCTAAAATCTTAAAGTTAAAATATTTGTGTTAAGTTATTAGTGAGTGTAATGTTTTACCAAAGTTTAGATTAATAAATTATGTATTTCTGTGTATTCTGTTTATCAGTTATTGCATAAAAATGCATTAATATGTTGATGGTAAAAATATACAAACCTTGATGGCGTTTGTGGAGATCTGGATCTCATGCAATTTCCTCATTGTGCCATCGCGGTCAATGAAGTAGGATGAGGCCAGCTGATGGAGAGCTTCCACATTCTGAGTAGCATTAACCAGCTTCCTATCCATCTTGTTCTTGGCCAGATACATGGTCAAAGCCTCCTCCCCTAAATGTAAAAAATAAATAATAATTTCATCAGAAACATTTTTTTTTTCTAGCGGCTCATTAAGTCAGTAGACTGAGTGTAAATACACAAACAAAAGGTAATACTAAGGACTTTACATATTTATTCAAGGCCAAAAAAGTTTCAAAAAGGATGTAATGTCAGCAAAGGATGTGCTGCATGTGAGATTATAGGCACAAGACTTAAATTCTGTCATTTACAGAAACGACTCTATCAGCATTTCCATGACGTTGCATTGTGTGCTGGGCCAAACAGTTACTGATGTGCTAATAGCAGGGTGACCAATATTAATTATTTTGCATATTTAAATCACAGCAATCAGCTTCCATTTGAATGGTAAATGAACTGATGTTATTTAGCGTTTTTCAAATCATTCTCAACACTCAAAATGCTTTAGACAAGAGCCACATACACTCATTTGTACTCACATACATACAAATATGCTATATATATATATATATATATATTTTTTTTTTTTCCTCCAATTTTTCATTAGCCTAAATCAAAGCTCTGAAACATTTCTTGTATACACAAAAGACCCTCACTCTCTGTTGTTCACAAATTTGCTTAAATCTGTTTAAAGAACACTTTTCCTTTGCCAAGATGATCCACCCTGCTATGGAATGCCAGAGTGCTTAAATTTAAGTAAATGAAACCTTATCATATAAATGTGCATGAATTAATAATAGAAAGATTTTATTTTTTATCTATTTTTATTTACATCGTTTTTTTTTTCAAAACGTCTTTTACAAAAAGTCAGCTTTTATTTGATAATGGTGTTTTTCCCAGGGACTTATTTATTTTAAAAGTAACCCGTTTTCAACTGAATGAGGTCATAAACCAATTAGGGTCAGTTTGGGGGACCTCAACAGTCTTGGTACTTACACTTTGGTTTTCCTGGAGGAGGAGAATGACGAGGATTTTTTTAAAGTCATTAATTACGGAATTTATCGTTGTTGGATTTTGTGTTTGGACCCAGATGTTCATAATGCTGCCAGAATATTTACCAACTTTTTAATGTGGCCGTCTAAATCAAATGGTGCATCAGTGTTCTGGGTGTAAAACTGCCTGGGGCGCCATGCCTGTAATGAGACTGGTAAAATAAGCCTTGGCCAAGTTTACATACAAACAATCAATAAAATGATTAATAAATAACACATGCCTTATTTAAAAAACAAATAATTTTAATTGATTGTTTGTATTTATACCAACCAGGGTTTCTTCCTCCATTCTCCTTTAATGAGTGTTGGGTGACACAGAAACATGGCAACAATAACCCTGGTGGATGTGACGAAAAAGTCCTAAGTACTGGATCTGGGATCATTTTAAAAACATAATTCACACAACTAAAGATGGTGTCTTCTGATAACGGAAATATTAATAGTATTCCATAAATATGATCATTCATTTTAATTTAATCTGCCCTAGTAACTGGAGCTGCAACTCTGAGCCTTGATTTAGCATGTTATGCTAAGTTGTACAGCCGACTGCTCGCTAGTGGGTAGGGATCCAGGAAGATCAATGTTGAAGCATGAGCCAATGAGAATGCATTACCACCCACTGACCCTTATTGGTAGATCAGCTGTTATGATGGAAAGTATTGTTCTGAAATAAAAAAGCCACTGGGAAAAAAACCCTTATGAAATAAAAAGTTGACTTTGTGAAAAAGAACTTTTGTAATAAAAACTAATTAAAATAAATATCCTTCTGGGTGTGGGTTGAAGTAGAGCCGATGCTTTCCCAGTTGAGGTAGCTCTGGCATCTGGTCAGGAGGCCTCCTGCAAGCCTCCCTGCTGAGGTGTTCTGGGCATGTTCTACCCGAAGAAGGTCCAGAGGAGGACCCAGCACACGCTGGAGGAACGATGTCTTTCAGCTGGCTAGGGAACATCTTGGGAATCCTCCTGAGGAGCTAGCCCAAGTGGCTGGGGAGAGGAAAGTCTTGGTCTCTCTGCTTAAGCTGCCAACCCCACGACCCCTACCTTAGATAAGTGAAAGATGGATGGATGGATGGATGAAATGACTAACAATAAAATATATGTTTTACCCTTAAATGTTTTATATTAATAAATGCATTTTTAAAGGAAAAATGAAACATATTTCATTAATAATTCATTTCATGGTCATATATTTGTTTTTTACTTATTCGTGTAGACATATAATCATAAGGTTTTATTTATCTATTTAGAATATCTTAACAGGTGTGGCATATAAATGTGCTGATTAGACAGGATGAATATTGCACAGGCAAGGCCATTTTATTTATATAGCACACTTTCAACACATGCAATTCAAGGTGCTTTACATGATTGCAAAAATGTGAAAAAGGCCTTAGTCTGGCACCTGGTTTATACACCAGGAGGTGCAGAGAACAACAGCTCAGTCAAAATTATCTCACTGTCAGTCATTGCTCTGTGCATTCAAAAACATTCAAAAAGTATGCACCCCATGCTGACCTGGTGGGGAATCGCTTGGCAACACTGACACACAAAAGGAGAAGTGTAAATGGAAAACATCTCTGTCAATATCGTCTCACATCTGGTTACAACCACTGTGGATATGAAGGCAAAATCCTGATGATGCCATGCTCTCTCTCTCTCTCCCTCAGGGGTTAGCAAAGTTACTTACACACACTTGACTTACACTACAGAACAAGAATATTGTTCCAACATTAAGCCCTTCATCTGCCATTTTGTCTCTCCATTGCAACTTAGAGTGGGACCTACCTATTATCATAAATATGTTGTGGGTGGTGCTAGTGAAACTGCAAGGCTGTTACAAATAAAGCTTTGAAAATCCTGCGAGAGCATCTTTATGTAAGTAATACTTTGTTATATTAGTACTCAGCACCTCAGAGACTCTGTGCCAAAACAATTAGATGTAGAACTTGTGTTTCTATTGCTGAAAGGTTTTTAAAGGAAATGCTCTTTTTCACCTCAAATCAACAAAAGGTAGTGTATGAGAGTTCACTGGCATTAGCAAAATATCTATCTTCTTTGTGCATGCATGTTAAGGTCAGTAACCGCCAGAGGAGGAAATAATGGTTTAAGGTAACAGGATGGCAAGGTGGGACTCTATTTTCCGTAATTGACACAAATCCTATGAGTCTTTTTAATGGGGAACATAAAACTAAATTGCTTTATAATGTCACATAGATAGGGGAAACAGACAAATGAAATTACATCTTTTTAAACCATCAACCTGTGCAAAACATATACACACTGACAGTGTTGAAGAGAATATTTTGTAAATGTATTTAGTTACAGAATACTGAATACCTGTATTAAAATTTATTTTGTAACATATTCCGCTACTTTGCTGAATCCTGGTACTGTATTCTAAATATTTGGAACACTTCCCCTTAAAAATAGAATTTAAGTCTATTAAATGTCACAAAATGTCCTGGTAGCTACCCCCACAGGAAAACAGAGGGCATATTAATGCTAAACATTAGGTATTGACTGCAGTGACAAAAAAATCTAACAAATAAACAAAATGTTACTAGCAGGACTATCTCCTTACATTTTATTAGATTTTACATTTAGTCATCTGAAATTAAGTTTAGCTGTTTTGCAGCCACAGCCAATTAGGCTATTTGCGACTGTCTGTTATAAATATGCAAAGTATTGTGAGGCAAGGCAAGGCAATTTTATTTATATAGCACACTTTCAACACAATGCAATTTGAGGTGCTTTACATGATTCAGTGATGATGATACCAAATACATGATTACAGAAGCATTATTAGAAAAACAGAAACATATAGGTTTAACAGATAGATACAATCAATCAATAAGAAAAGATGATGTAAGGAACACATATATGCAATATAGATTAAAAACAGATAAAACAAAATAGGTTAAAGAGAAAAAAAAGAATAAAACTTAAACCATGAGAATCAAATAGTGTTTAGAAAGTGCAACTTAGGGCTCAATGGCAGCTCTGACTAGTAGAGTTTTAATCTTTGATTTAAAAGAACCTAGCGATTCAGCATTTTTGCAGTCTTCTGACATTCTACTGACATTCATTGCACTCCACATTGAAAGCTTTCATCATTGTAGCCAAAATTTTCGGGAAACCCATCAAAACAACATATAATCAAGCTAACGCCATGTCAGATTCAACCAACACCAACACTGTAACTGTGAGAAATGACCTAACTAACACGATACAGGCCCTGTCAAATAATGGGGATAAAAAAACAAAAAACTAGACAGACAAAGTCTATAAAATTAACTTACTTTAAGGTGTTTCTTCCTCTTAAATGTTGAGTCTTTGGAAGTTAGTGTCAGGGAAGTCAAGTTTTTATATGACCTAGTTCTAAGTTCAGTTCACACTTTAAAAATGTTAAAATTTTAAAACTAGTTCAGTTCGTAGTTCATAATTCACAGTTTTTTTAGCTAAGCTCACAGGTTGAAAAATCTTGGTCAGATATAGAGTCAGATATATATATATATATATATATATATATAGATATATATATATATATATATATATATATATATATATATATATATATATATATATAGATAGATAGATAGATAGATAGATAGATAGTAGTTTCAAATCTATCAGGCAAATGAGGACAAAACCTCAATACCACAAACAATTCA
Organism: Apricaphanius iberus; assembly: GCA_028564705.1. NCBI lineage: Eukaryota > Metazoa > Chordata > Actinopteri > Cyprinodontiformes > Aphaniidae > Apricaphanius > Apricaphanius iberus. The sequence continues at coordinate 22,500 of JAPXFQ010000261.1, forward strand.
GTATTGTTGACAATAAAGAGATGTGAATACCATCATCTGTCAGATAAACCTCACTATAAACTGTTCATACATATATTGGAATATAAGGTTCAAAGATAAAAAAGGTGAATACCTATGTGTACCTGCATTGTTCCAATTTTAAATAACAGATACTTTAAAAGCTTGGGTGTAAGGCTGGGCGATAGTGAAATAGTCGCAATTATGTCCACTATAACGAACAATGTCGATTTTCAATTGAATTTTTGTGTAATCAGAACAATAATATAATAAAAACAATTAAAATGTAGCCTTCACAATTAATGTTGCATACAGATGCGCGTTCCGCTCCTGTTGTATTACTAACAAGATAATATATCTTCAAAACTGCTAACGCTAACTGCTAACATTCTAGATCATAACATCCAGCTGCTACACCTACACCTCGCACCTCACATGGCCGAGCAGGCACAAAACAAAACACATATGCATGAATATACAGGAATTGCTAAAAAAGTTCAAGTCTTTGAGGAAAGACTTGCAGAAGGAACGGATAGCATCTTTATTGTGTTCCCTGCTGTCCATTTTCCTCCAACATTCTTCACCAGCTGTACTCAGCAGCTGTTCTCGGTATTATATATTTTTTCTGCGACTTGATTGGCCAGTTAGCTTGACAACAAGGTGGTGCTGTTGGTGGGATTGTTCACTTGGCATAAAACAAACCACACAATCATTTTCATAAAAATTTTTAGTATCACGATTTGGATTAAAATGTGATTATTTGCCCAGCCCTACTTGAGTATTGTTTATAAATGCATTATACAACGAATCATTTAGACTACACACTATGGTAATATTCCATATATGATTTGTTGACTCTGTCTTTACTAACCAAAAATAACTTTGATTACATTTCTTTTATTTGGTGCTGAAGAATGATAACTATTTCATGTAAAAAGAAATATAATTGGCCTGGTAACAGGGAGAGAATTTACAAGAGGAAAAGAGTTGCCTACCAGTGCATGAATTGGGTTGGTACGCATGAGTTTGTGGTTTGAGCTAATTCTAATTAACACAGCCATGATATCAGCCAGGCTCAGGATTGTTTTTCTCAAATTTAATTCTTGTTTTTAAACAGTGACAGTCTTTCACATATTTAAACAAGTTAAAAGCATGTGAAAAATCCAAGCCATATATACTCTGATTAGTTCCCATATTATAAAAATCTTATGTAGCTTGGGGGCAGTAGAGACTTGTTTTTCCCCAATTCAAGAGCTGTTTGATGTGTTCTCCAAATAATGCCTGCATTGCCCTCAATATTAATTGGCACTCCTGGTAAAGATATCTTAAGCTTTAAAATAACGTATATCTAGTGAATGAAATGAATTTATAAAAAAACAAAAAACAGTTAATTTCAGTTAATTTAGTCACAAACAAAACTTGTTAGAAACATGTTATTATCTCATAAGTCTACTGGTAATACACTTATTGACAGCCTAACACCTCAAACTAAATGCAAAAAATCATTGTTTTTTATTTATCATTTGTTTTTTTTTTCAAGTAACATGACTTCTCATGAGTTTACCTAAAATATACGCATAACACGGCGCAAATATAAATTGTCCACTTTTTAATCTGTGAAAAACAAGAGAAGATAAAACTTAAATAAGAGGGTTGTTGATCCAAATAACATCTGGAAAAGTATTTTTTGTTTTAACAGACATAAAGATGTTATGTTTTCAAAATGCTACATGGGATATCAACTAGAAGAAAGCAACTTTGGTCAAATGTGATTTACATTTTTTTTTTCTGCACCCTACACTCCATGATTATCTGGAGATAAGATAGAGTATAAGTGTATTAAAAAGACCTCTGAAGCACCCATTTTTAGTATGGTGGAGGATGTGAACTTGTTTCTCTTTGAAATGCCCTGGGAACCTTGTTAGAATGCAGGACATCATGAACTCTATGAAATATCCAGACACATTGAGTAAAAATATGGGGACCTCTGCCAGAAAGCAAAATTATTTATCATTGGTTGTTTTAACTGGATTATGATTACAGTTCAGTAGTCACAAAACATATACTACCATGGCCTAAATGCTATAGAGAACTTGTGAGGTGATGTGAAGAATACAAAAGAGATGAGCCAAGAACATGTCAAAGATGAATGGATGAATGTCAATAGTCTCTAACCTTGTGAAATATTACACATGATTAAGACAATTTCATTTAAAAAAGTATTCTTGGATTATAATTTTAATTTTTCTTTTCTGCTAAATAAATGTAATAAAACTAAAAGATTGTGTTTCTCTAAAATTGGACCAATTTAAAATATATCACAGTAAATGTAAATGCAACACACTAGATTGTGAAGAATAACCCAAACCAACAACATTGCCAGTAAAGAAAGTTATGTGTATTGAGGACTCACTAACAAAACAAAGCAAAATGTGCATGTTTTCAGAAACCAAAAAAAATTATATCTAGTTTAAAGTATATCCATACTCTTAATAATTGTTTTTCATAGTGGATTTTTTGAGGGACTTCATATTGGTTGTTTTGTTGCTTTCAAAGATCCTGCCAAGAAGCACAAATATCCACGGTACAGATGTGCCACACTTGTAAGATAACTCAAAGGAACTGATAGAGTTTGCAAAACAGAAAAGAAAGGGTTTTGATGGAAAATAGTTTAATAGACTAAATCAAAAGTTTCAACATAAAAGAATGTGCCATTTAGCCAGGTAATTCCATGCTGTCCAATAAATCTTGAAATCAAACAAGCAGCATGAGAACAAGACATGTAGCAGATAAAAGAACACTGTGAACCTGATGAACAGACAAACCACAAAAGGAATGGCAATAGACAGGACGATAGACAAAAACACACTGGGGCTGACAAGACACACTAAGTAATTAAACCTCAGCAGATAGAGACAGACAGGAAGCAAAGCTGAACAAGATGTGAAAGCCAAAGCCAACCTACCCTCAAAGCATAAATACCTGATGTAAACAAAAAACAACTTAAGAATCTGACCAAAACCAATAAACATACATAGAATCACTAGAACAAGCAACACTAAAAATTTCAAAATACTAACTTTGGTACCTTAATTACATTCATATTAAGGGACTAAATGCTGACTAGTATTAGTTGTTACAAAAACAAACAGTTCAACATTTGTAGCCAAGACTAAGTTGCAATACCTTTGTTCTGTTGCTCAGTGTAAAGTGTCCTATTAATTGTCCCTACTTACCTCTTACTCTAATTATGTGCCTCATCCTTAGAGTGGCTAATCCAACAGAAAATGTAAGAGTGGATCTACATCTTAAATGCACAGGTTCACACGAGTTGTGCAATGTGAGAAGAGATTGTTTAAAACAAAATCACATTAGCTGGAGCATCACTTAATGTTCAGCTTTACACTTGCCAATATTTCCAATATATATGTCCAGCATTATGTTCTATTCTTTGTATATTACAGTCTTATACAACCAGTTCTTATGTGTGGTGCAATGTAATATCCCAAAAATCATTCAGAATTTATGTTAAACAATAAACACTTGAGGAACTTATGTAACTCTTAAAGTTCAGCAGCAGGTATGAAAACTTGGCTATTGAGATTTTTATATACAAATAACAAATAATGGAATAACAAGTACAAGCAAGAGTAAAAACACACCAGATGAAGCCATTAATATTGAGGACTCCTCCAGCTGCAGCCCATCCACTTCTCATAAAAAGTCAAAAGGAAGTTGCATTGTTTATAGTAGTAAACAGTGATTCATTTGGTGACAAAACATAGTGGTATATCACAATTATTTACACTTTCTATTTTTGCTAAAGTTTTTTTTTTTTTTTTTCTAAACTGAAAAACCCAGGTCACCAATAGTAGATGGTGAAAACCCTCCCTTTGGCTCATATGGTTATGCTGATATAGATAATGTATGATAAACATATTTACTCTCTAAATTTTTATTGAATTCCTATAAAAGTTCATTCTCAATGTAAACCAATAATATGTGTGTTTTAAACCACTTGGGATCATAATACATACAGTATATTATTGCAAAAAGGAGGTGGGGGCCTGGGGATTTGGCAGTTTATTACCTGAAGGAGGCCATGTTTAGAATAGCACCTGCTTGGAGAAGTTTAAAATAAACCATAAGTAACTGCAGACTTGTTGTAATTACACCTTTACCATACATTAACAGTAGTGTAAATGTCAATACCACAGTAGTAGTATAAACTGCAATTACGTTTTTCATAATGTAGTAGCTCTAGGATCGGGTCTGGTGAGAACTTTTCTTATTCTCCAAACTATGATTATGTAGATATACATACATTTGACATTAGTAATATTGTAATCCTAAATCATTTAAATTTCAAAACCTGCAGCTGGTTGTACTCATCTTTAAACTTAAACATTTTAAACCAAAATACTAGAGTGAAAAACTGTTCGACCCTGGGCTGATCTTGGCTATTATAACCTTATAAAGACTTTGTTGCTTGATCATAATTAAACATGCCTATGCCGTTAGGAATATCATGTTCTTCAAACTTTGATAGAGTGTCAATGTTTGAGCCATTGAAAATGAGAAAACAGCAGCCATGTTTTTGGTAGAATTCAGTCAGTGTAGGTGTTCTTTTTTTCTTCTTTGGGAACTAGATGTACTATATTAGGTTTAACCTAATATGACACTTAAGTGCAAAAAGGTGTTCAGTGAAGGACTCCCGAAGCAATTATGAAGCATAAGGCTAAAACTAGATAATAATTTTAAAAATACCTAAATTATTATGGTTTTCTTTTCAACCACAGCATCATTTTTCATCTTCTTGTATTGGATCTCTTCTGTGTTTCCTGTCTCTCTTTACATTTAACCTCTGGCTCGTCTTCTCTACCTCTGGAGTGTTGCCATGTTCCCTTTAACCTTGAAGCCTTTTGTTTCAAGTTATGTGTCAGCACACTTTTATCTCGGTCTTTACAGATGCTCAATAAAGGACACAGCCACACAAAACAAAAAATGCACATGCAGGACGAGTGATAAAGTAGGATGAGGCTATTCTCTCGTTAACAACCTGCACTTTGTGGTCTCATGAGTCAAATAATTGAAGGGGAAGAAATGAAGTGTCCTTCTCCAGGGTAACTTAAAAGTTGATTGGTCAGTTGTCAAGAACCCCATTAGAAAGTTCCTCCTTTAAAGTGGATAGAATTGCCTCCAGTTTTTTTTTTTTCTTTTTTTCTTAATTTTCCTTCTGGCTTTTGTTTTTACATACCAAATAAGAAAGTAAGCAAGAAATTAAAACGCATAGTAAAGTAAATTATATATTCTATACACAAACTAATGTAAAACCATATTTCACAGTTTAGCTTATCTTTCTTAACATTTTTAAAACGAATAAAAATAGCCTCAAGTTAAAAAAAATATATATATTTGGAAAAAAATGTCCAATCTGCATAAATTGCAGAAATTATAATTACATTTCCATAACTATGCTTTTAATATTTACGAATACAATTAAATTAAGCTCTATCCAACAACTAACAAAAACACATTAAATCAAATAACCTTTCTCACCTTAACCACATTGCCCTATCATCAACATTCCAGTAGGCCAAAAGAGACATGCTGAATTCAAAATCTTGTTAAAATGTGTTTTAGAGCTATTCAAATATCTGATTTTAGGCCAGTTCATTTCCATCATCTGTTTTAACCACATCAGTGTTTCAACTTTTGGAAACATACAGTGGAAGCTGATGGATCTCAGGGTTAGGTAGTACAAAATGCACAGGATGGTAAAGAACAGTCTCTGAATGAACAATCCTAAATTAAACTATCTGTTTCCTGCTGTATTGGGTTGCTCTGGTCCACAGACCAAAATTCCACATTGTGCCCAGCTGTGAATGTGTCTAGAAATTGTCAATGATTGGCAACCAGTCCACGATGTTCCCCACCCCACCCCTTTACTACACAGCTTGATATACACAGCCACTTCTGGCAACCCTGTATTAAGTATCAACCTAGTATTAAGCGGGTATAGAAAATAGATTGATAACTTTGCTCTGCTTCAGCACCCTGTTCCTTGTATATCTTTGTATACCAATGAGTTGTTTTCTGAAAAGGTTTAGTAAGATCCCAAATTGTTTAAGATCGATTCTGCATCCCTTAGTCACTGACACAATTTCTGGAGAGCTTCGCAGCATTTGATGACAGTTCATATAGTTTAAAGCACAATATTTTCCTTCAATCTCCTGTTGCTGCATTTTATCTTAGAACAACCTGTTCTATTTGCAGTGAATGTTTTGGCAAATGGCTGTTTGAGCAGTAGTACTGGCAACTAAAGAGCAACATAACAGTTCCAAGAAAAAGTTATAATATTTCTACTCCAAAACAGACATTACCAAAAAAGAAGGCAAAACTCATACAGATAGGTATAGGAAAAGTATAAGGTAAAACATAAATAAATAATCAGCCTCCTTAAAATGTGTTCCGAAATTAATTTCACCTTAGTTTTATACAGCTATTTTCTATCAGCGGAAGAAATACATTCAGAAATGTGAAATAACAAAATGTACTAACATTGGCTTTTCATTTGTGTCCCCTATAAACTTAAAGAAACCAGGCAAAAAGCAAAGAAGCATGCTATCTCGTGAAAAGAAACACTATCACAATGGAATGGCTGAGTATAGCAAATAATAACAGAAGATAATAAAGAACAAACTCGTACCAAAGAGACATGCAACAAAAAGGCCTTTGGGGGATTCCTTAGGTGCTTCACAGCAATAGTAAGGTCTTTAAATAAAGAACCATAACATATCAGTGAGAAAACTGTTATCGCTGCATGAAACCCAGTCGAGTGTTATCCTTCCTATGGGCTTTTTTTGCAGGATGCACAAAACGTACTTCAAGACATTCCACTCTTTCGAATACAGTAGCTGTTTGTCAGATATGAGTTAATTTATCATAAATACAGTCTAAATCGGCAACATCTGGTCTAATATAGGCTTAGCTTGAATGTTACGGCCACCTGTTTTTAAAGGGGCCTTGTTGTGTTTAATTAACTTTGTTATCACTTTCACAGTCTGCATGTCAAAGCCTGCCTGGTTCCTCAGCAGACTGCTCTTCCTCCCTCCTATCAAACTATCTTTGAGTTTATTTTAGAAAACGCATTTGCCATTAGGTAAAAAGACAGCACTTTTAAGTTCTTTGTTTTGTGTCCCATTTTATTTAAGGCTTATCTTAGCCTGTGTTTTGGGGCACTTTTGTTTTCTAGAAACCTTAATCACTAGTCAGTTTTGTTAAAGGAGACATATAATGACTATTTTTCCACAATTTAAAATATGTCTAAGAGTTCCAGAAAACATGTTTCTGAAGTTGTTTCCTGGAAATAACTTGTAGGAAACAATTGTTACCAACCAGTATTTCTCTCTGTTTCAGCCCCTTGCAGATTGTGCTGTTTTCTCCTGATCATCACATATTAATGAGCTGCTGTTAACTTGGCCACACCCAACGCTTCTACAATCTTTGCTCACGCCCACCACTCACATAATGACTGTTACCACTATGTGTGAAAGTTATGGACATGGCTGCTGTCGTAGTTCAACCATACACACAAAAAAGGGAATTAAACCGTACAAGAAAAAAATGAGTTCAACCAAACATGTTGAACCACAATCTGCTCTTGTATGAGGGGAGTCTCCTCACAGCAAATTTAAAAGTGCAGATTTAACACTATCATAGTTAAAATCAGCACTCATGCAGAGTTTATATGGTGACCACTGTGGTCAACTCAGATAAATAACTCAAGACATAACAAATTTTACACCATAAAGGTTGCAATTACTCTGTCGGTGTTAATAATAATACGGATGGGAGCACTGCTCTTCAGTGACCTGGATCTGTGGACAGGTTGTACTGTAAACTACTGAATTTTCCCTCATGGGATCAATAAAGTATTTTTGATTTAATTGAAAATTAACTCAAAATATTATTATTCTGATAATTCCACTCCCCAATGTTTCTGTGTGAGAACCTGATACTCAGAGAATTCAGCAAAAATACTTCTGAATGGTTATTGAAGAAATGACTTCAAGTCAAAAGAATATATTTAACTGCTTACCTGGCACTCTGTCTTCTTGAGACGCCGAATCTAAAGCCTTCCAGTTCCATCAGCTGACTAAAGCTCTCTAGCACCGCAGAGACCCCGCTCTTTGAGCTCCATGTGGCGGCAGGTCTTCAGTCTTCCCCGCCCATACCGCCAGCATCTTACCAACAAAAATAAATTCTACCTATGCTGCTCTTCTGCGGCAGATCTCACGTCTTCCGAACGGTTCTCAGCAGCTCAGTTTGGTGGCGCGTTTTTCCTTCTACTCCGCGGTTGCTTCTTCTCCCGTCCTCCCCGCTCTTACTGCCAGCATCTTACCATAAAGAATAAAGTCAACTCATGCCGCTTTTCTGTCCTCTTCCACTGGGACCCGATAAAGTGTTTTGAGCTCTTTTGAGTAGCCAAAAACTGAGCATTTTGCATGGAACTGCAACATGGTGTTTCCTAATCTGAACAAGTGCTTTCCAATCGGAAACTGTTGTTTACTGCTGTACCTGGTGGGTGGAGGCAGCTCTGAGGAGGTGTGGATATTCCAGTATACCGGCATTTGACGTAGAAAGCCGGACAGATTTTGAACAGCTCAATCAGAGACTGAATGCAGGATCAATTAAGAAAATCATATCTCACTCAAAACAGCATGGATGGTTTTTTTCCCAAATTTATATACATGTGTATGCACCAGAGACACACAATAACAACCAAAATCCCAGGAAAAGTGATTTTTTCATGTCTCCTTTAAATATTATTTTTTGTTCTGTTCATTTATTTTGCTGCTCTTTTCTGATTAAATTATTTTGTTCCTCAACCTTTTACACCTTTCTACAGGGTTTGTTACATCCCCCTGACCACCAGCCAGCTGTGTTGTAACACTGAACCTCAAACTTAAATGTAAAATCCAGAGAGGTAGTAATGAGCTACATTTTATGTAGATGCACTATAAACATATACAGAATATTGCCTCTTTCAAGAATTGCTGTGCTTGCTTTTACAATGCTATTTGATTCAATTACATTTTATTTATCTCAAAAAGGATAAAGACATAACATATTTGTCTAATTTAGATACATATAAAACAAAGTGTAATTTCAAACTGAAACTCTTAACTTGTAAAATATTATACAATATTCATGTACCTATTGGTACAAGCCTTTAACAGTAAAATGGTTTTATTTTTTGAGCACTGACAGAGTCTTTAGAAGACCTTTTTGGAGGATAATTATCATAACTTCCTTCAGCTATGTTACCTTTTGAAAAAATGTATCTTCCATAAACCACATGTGAGTTTTGTTCAAATGAGCCAACAAGCGATGTGTTTTCAAATGTAACATTTTACTGAAACCCATGCACACGGTGTATGTGGGGTGCTTGACATTTTGCAGAGAAAATATTCTTTGAATTTTGCAGTGAAGTACACACAGACGCAGTTAAAGTCAGCCCTGAAACGGAAATTCACAAACATTTAAAAAAAATGAAGAAATACTATTTTTCTTACAGCAATTGACAGTGGTCTGCAGGACATTATCTGCACTTATAGCTGAATCATAACCATCTTGTTTTTTTTCTCATTTAAAATAATGGATTCCTTCAACAGACAAGCAGCTATATAAATGGTTGAGGTTATTGCTTATTTTTAAAAAAGTGTGAAGGGTACATTTGCATTTATCTTAAGCTGTGAGGAATATATATTTTTCCAAGTCAACCACTGTCTGCCCCTCATACATTTAAAATCAGGTTTTCACTTCAAGGTATAGAGCTGCTGTTTTGCTTTGGATTTTTTGGTACGTTTCTAAATGGAACCAGTGAAGGAAAACACACATTTTCACTAAACTTTAAGAAGCAAAAACTGAAAGTTTTACTTAATTGGTAAGCTTATTCTCCGTGCTATTTATACTCAGAAATGTATAAAGAACTCCAAGAACTGATAATAAATTACAAATATATCAGAGTAAATTTAAGTGCAATCTTAGGTCCACACTCTAATGTCATTCACAGTTTACTCATTGTAATATTACCACCATTGTGAGTGATTTTTGTATGTGGGCGTTTTCAGAACAGTATTTTTTTATTTTTGTCAAAAAGCTACATTTTAATTGGACTGACATATCTCATTACATGTGAAACAGTTTTTCATAAAACATTTAATTAATTCATAACAAGGTGAGAATATCAGTATATCAAAGAACTGGGCAACAATTAAAGGTATACCAATGTGACTCCGAGCACAGGTGGACATGGCAACATTTGGCCAATTCAAAAGATACTTAGAAGATTTATCCACATCTGATCAGAACTGATAAATGATGAATAGTTACACAGGGACTGATGATTAAGATATAGTTAAATAGATTGAAAACTAGGTTAAGTCTTATACTTTTTTACTGCAATAATTTTTGACAAATCAGTTTTTTTTTACATTCATAAAAAACTGCAGATAAAGTATTATGAATTTCTGCAGATTTGCATTTATTTTGTAAATGAGGGTTAAAATATATTTTATACAACCCGGTTAATAGCCTATTTGGCAATCACAAACACAATTACATAGTGCAGGGCTTAAAGAGGAGAATGGGCTATCTTGAGAATCATATCTTTTAAATGCAGTTACCAAAGTAATCACTGAGAGCTGCCGTCATGCATCACTGTCAGTAGGAGATGAGATAATAGATTCCACAAGTCATTTAAATTCAGACTTGGACAGCTAAGATGCTTAACTTCTGTACCAGACAAAATAATATGTCCAGCTGTAAAAAGCATTAATTGTTTTTTATCATCAATATATCTACTTACTTTCTGGCCTACCTGTTTATACAGGTAGAAGATAGAAACTAAAGGTGAATTTGCACCAGTCCTGTTTAGTCAGCTTTAATCAAACTCTAGTTTGTTTCTCCAGACAATCCAGAAAGTTTGGGGAGATGTTAATGTGCAATCAAACTCTGATGCAGACCAAAAAAGTGAACTCTGGTCCACCTGCAAACATAGTTCTCAGTTCAGTTGAAATCAACCCTGGTGCTGTTCGATTGCATTTGTAAAAGCCAAGCAGATAGCTCCAAAAGCAGGAAACTGATTATAGTGCAGGGTATTCTGGGTTAATAAACCCAGAACAACTGTGCAACAACAAATCTGCATCATTATCTGCTCATACTGATCCCTTTGTTTCAGTGTATCTGTCTGGCACGTTTTTCAAAGACAACAGAGGATACCAAAAACTGGTAAAATATGATGCCCCTCAATGTTTGCTTACATTTCATTGAACAGGAAATGCCCCTGTGTTCTGTGCGTCTTGGTGCAGTACCACTACAGGGGAGGAGGTAAACGTGTCGCTCAATAGTTTTTGGTCCATTTGACAAAGAACACTGTGAATATAAACTGCAATGCCTTAAAAAAAAAAATTTAACCCAATTGAACCAGGTCTACCGGATAATCAGCTGTGAGCCCACTCTAAAGTGTTTATTTTTTAACAAGTCTTTGCAATTGGTATTCAAAGCATTACATATTCTTGGGCTCAAACATATTTCTCAGTTACTTGTCAAATATGAACCATGTGGACCCATCAAGTCTTCTAAGACATACTTACTGTTTCCAGGAGAAGACCTAAAGAAACTGACAGTTTTTATGCTCCTCAGCTCTGGAACAAACTCACTGATACTCTAAAATCAGATAGTCGATTTGAATAGAAACCAAAAAAATTACTCTTTACTGCTAATGTTTTTCTTACCAAATGTTTGTCCAGGTACTAATTAGTGGTTGAAGTGTAAAGGTTATTTTTCTAGTACTTTACTTTTTATGCAATTATTATATGAATTATAGTTAACTGTACAGCGATGGTCTGGCAACCTGTCCAAGGTGTAACCTGCCTCCCACCCGATGACCACTAGAGATAGGCACCAGCCCCTAGCGACCCCTCAAGGATAAACAGCATAGATAATGGATTGATGGATAACTAACTGCATTGCACTGTATCCAAATTCAACCTGACCCTATTGAAATTTCTGTAAAGTGAATTGAGATAGTTTGTGTTAATTAAAGGTTCATAAATAAGATAAAACAGATAATCTGAACGTATCATCACAATTATAAATCACAATTAAATGTGTTTCTTTTTATATCAGTCACTAAATAAAAAACTTTGAGCCTGCCTTTTGATGAATGCCTTGAAAATACAATGCAGTGTTAGAAATAAAATATGCTGCAACACTAGGTCATCTTTTGTGTTCCAGCCTTTTGTGTACTTGGATGATTCATAGGTCAGTTTTAAGTGGCTCAACAAACAAAATCTCTAAAAATACGAACAGGGCTATGGTAAGAACTGGAGGGAAAATGCTACTGATGATGTTGCTGTTTAAGCTGCGTACTGTGGGCAGTATGTATTGACAACAACAATTCACATTTATTCACAAGAAAAAGAGACACCATATAGCCTAATGTTCCCCTAATCTATATTTATGCCTGTTTCATGGTGGTCATTTTTTTGGGGGGGGTTTCCGGATTTAAAATTCTGTGTGTTTTGAGTTAAAATCTACACATATATATATAATACAACACTGATATATAAATTTTTTTTTTGGTTTTTTTTGCTTACATGTGTATTGCCTACAGTCATGGAACATAGTTTTTTATGTGAAAATGGTTCAGCCTTTTCCAGGTTTAAACTGTTCAAATTTAGTCTCAAAGATATACTGAAAATGTTTATATATATATGTATAACTATTGTACATGATGTAAATATTTTTTTCTTCTTCTTGTTTTAAAATGGGCTGCATAGTGGAGCAGTGGTTAGCACTGTTGCCTTGCAGCAAGAAGGTTGTCTGTTCGTATCCCGGCCCAGGGTCTTTCTGCATGGAGTTTGCATGTTCTCCCCGTGCATGTGTGGGTTCCCTCCGGGTACTCCGGCTTCCTCCCACAGTCCAAAAACCTGACTGTCAGGTTAATTGATCTCTCCAAATTGTCCTTAGGTGTGAGTGTGTTGTTTGTTGTCCTGTCTGTTTCTATGTGGCCCTGTGATGGACTGGCGACCTGTCCAGGGTGTACCCCGCCTCTCGCCCGTTGACAGCTGGATATAGGCACCAAGCCCCATTAAGGATTAAGCGGTTAAGAAAATGGATGGATGTTTTAAAATTATGCATGTTCCTGTTCTGTGTCCAGTTCTGTTTGTACATCTGTTTTTTGTCTGCTGTTACGACAAAATGTCCCCTCATGGGACAATTAATGGATTATTCTATTCTGTTCTATTTTATTATATTATATTCTAAAATGATACAGATGTCACCTATTAATTTCTTTCCAGAGAACCTGGACAAAATGTTTGCAAGGTGATAACATGCACATTTCAAACAGAAAACCCTTTCCCCAGCATGGTAATTTACATAGTTATTAGTTAAATAAATAAATAAAAAATTCCTATCATTTACCAGAAGAAGATTTTATATATTTCCACTCTATAAAAGCATGCACACAAACCCAATGGAAAAACCATTTAGGTAATTGTGGGAATACTTTTACTCATTTTCCTGAATAATTCAAATAAGTAAGCCTCTCTTACCTCCCAGGGTGGCTGAAATGAGAATGTGGGTTCCATATTTCTTAATGATGGTGTCAATAAACTGCTGAGTGGTGGGTCTTCGCCCCAACAAGCGTACACTGCGCTGGAACTCAGGCATGAGTGGCACGGGGTTCCGGATGAGGTCCCTTCTCTCGATTGCAGTGTTTCTCACCTTCCAACGTGCAAATTCCCTGATGAGTTAAAAGAAAAACTGTTACCTAAATTGTCTAGACTGTTCACACACAAACACATTGATTAGAATATAATTGTAAATGAAAAACATAGTTTATTTCAAATCCCTTCACCTGATATTTTAATTGAACTAATATACAACAGTGTAATACTGTATAATATGATGTAATATTACCATCACTCTTCCGTATTTAATCATAATTGTATGTCATTTCATGAAAAACTCAACAGTATTCAATATTATGCATACCTATTCTTTCACAAAAATAAAATAAAAAGGCCTATTAGCATTGCAGCACAGTATCAAAAAATGTATTTAATGTATTCATTTCTCATCTGCCTTTTCCTTTCCAATGAAAAATTGTTCTGTAGTTTGTAGAGGGAAATATTTGAATAGCGCTCCAAAATTAATTTTATGTATGTTTATGATATTTGCTGCCATGTTCACTAAAACACAGGTAGGAAATGCTTTTTTAAACTATATATTACAGACATCTCCCAGTGTGAAAGTTAAGAATAGTCAAAAACTATAAAATAAAGACATTGGGATAGCGGTTGATGCAAATAGGATACATAGTATGAGTATCAGTAACACCTCTTTAACAGTTTCACACTTACAAAAGGAAAATGTCACACAGTTTTGGAAATTCAGGTTGTAGACAAATACACTGGTGAATTATCGTGGATTGGATTGAAAGGGATTAATCATTTTAGAAAAGTCTCATGAATAAAAAATATAAATGTGTTGTATGTATTTGTATTCAGCCCCCTTGAATTCAATACCCTTAGTTACAATCCAGTGCGACCAATTTCCTTTAGAAGTTGCGCAATTAGTAAAGAAGGATCACCTATATGTAATTTAATTTTAGTAATTTAATCATCATTAATTTATGTATAAACAGTAAGAAGTGGACCTTTTCTCAAAAGTGAACATGTGTAGGAAGGCTGGAAGGACGGATTTAGTCATCAGCTAATAACAGCAAAAAACGTTTTTTGAATAAAACATTTTGCAATTTAAACCGGCCCTTACTTCATAAGGGCGTTTTTATTTTGGGGATTTTGTTCCAAATACGAACAGCACAATTATTTATCATCATGCCACAATAACTAGCATTAAAAATAGAAGACGGATAACTTAAAACTAGCAATCGCTGAGCAACTCATAACAGTTTCAAAACCGTTGCTTCCAACTTTCTGTGCAAGTTGGCCCCAGTGCATTGAAAATACTGTTACAGTAAGTTGTCTTAACAACAATCTATGAACTACACAACTGAAGTTTCTGTAAATTGAAAAGCTTATCTCACTCAGGTTCTTAGCTTAAATAGGACATATCACACAAATTCCACTTCTTAGCCCTTAAATAGAGTGTATTGTGTATTTAGAGTCTAAAGGGGCACAAAAGAAAACCCCAAACAAACATAAATTAGTCACTCCAGGTGCTGCTGGGATATTTTTATTGCATCATGTTATGTTTCTGTTTTCTCGGCTAATCACTGAAAGAATCTGTTATTTTTATTTTTAGCAGGTTCAAGAGGAAAAGTCATAATGTCTGGTTTCTTGATGTATTAACCCACACGATTCTTTACACCGTCCTTCAGCATCACAACCTCTGCGAGGTGCCTGATTGAGTTTTATTTTATTTTTCATTGTATTGTTTCAACATCATTGGGGACAATACATTTTTTTTTACAGAGGCACTTTGACAACGAATGCTTCAGTAACTTCTGCCAGTATTTAAAGGGATTTACTGAAAGACTCCACCTTACTGATTGGTCAGTTTGTTCAGACTGTGAAAATGATGGACACAACAAAGCATTAAGGTTACCAGTAATGCTCAAATAACAGCAAGCCTCATTTTAGACATCTACTCAATGCTAAGGTGTATAAGGGGATGCCGCTTGTGAGGATTTTCGGTCTTATGGTGATCAGGTTCCTGCTGATCGGAACGGGCAGCTACCCGGTCTACCGAAAAACAAAGGCAACTCTGGAAGCGATTGGGAAGCAGAAGGAGTTGTGTGACAGCCTTGCGCGGGCTGTTGGGAACTCTGAACTGAACAACTCTATGGGTGAGCTGGGATGCAGACTCTGCCAGTGTCTCCGGACTGATATGCGAAGTGTCATCTAACGTGGAGAGACTCTCAGCCCAACTGGGTGGAGATAGAAATTACACGAAATTTATGGATCCACATTTTCCACAGGAATGTGTTTACATTGTTTATTTGCGAATATAAAACTTCTCTGCACCAATTCATTGTTTTATCTCTATTAAACTACAACATTGGTTGACTGGCGTTGAATAGAATGTTCTGTGACCAGGAGGAGGGCGGGGTATATACTACCTCACTTGCATTTAAAGACACCACACCAAAATGGGGGGCCTGTAGAGCGACAATTATGAGGATTTAATTGCTAAATTGTAGTTCGACTGTATATAGACAATAATTGAATGGTTTATTTCTAAAAAGAGAATAATTTAAAAGCATGGCATGTGCACTTTAACGTTATTCATGGGGAGACAGTGTTTGTTTACCTACACTATGAACAAATAGGCCTATTGCTTCAGAATTAGAAGCGGAAGTAAAAGTAAAATATAGTTAAATGTACCAAATCCCTGTGGACTCTAATTAGCAATTATCAGGTTGCTCTCTTCGGTACAGTTAATATATGCTGTATGCTCGGTGCTTAAGAGTACAGTCTATTAACTCCCTATCAATTGTTCCTGTTTATCGCTCAAACAAATGATCAATTCATAAATAATATAGGTATTCATTTAGTATAGTATAGTATAGTATAGTATAGTATAGTATATCAGTTACTGGACGCCACTGTCTAACATCATCAAGATGGCGACAGATACAAATTACTTGCATAAAGTGTCTATAGGGATAGCAAGAGACAGTAAGCGTAAGTACTATGCTCTGGTCAAATTAGACAAAAGGAACCTTTTCGGTCGATATACATAATGGTGTGAGAAGTAAAAACTAACACAACACATTACCTAATTCCACCATTCCCAGAATAAAACATGGTAGTGGCACCATCAAGCTGTGGAGGCCAGTTTTTTTAGTATGGGAAGGTTTATAGGAAAAAAAAAATAAGGAGGCAGGAAAATATGGATGAACAATCTACTGAATTGAGGGACCTAAATACAAATAAATCCACATTTTTCAGATTTTGAGTTTGAAAATGTTAAAAAAGTATACAGTTATATACAGTTTTCCCTTTTAGTCATAATTCTGAATAATTTAACTAATTTGCTGGTCTATCACATTAAATCCTACTAAAGTACATTAAAGTTAGTGTTTGTAACATATCAAAATGGAAAGAGAATTATGTATCCTGATACTTTTGCAATTCACAGTATGAAAATAAGTGATTAGTTATTCACAATAGCTTATGTTTGTTTTGCATCAGAATGGTTAAAGCATTTAATTATATTAGTTGTCTTTCTTAATTTCTAAAAGGTGATTCTCATATTCATTTCTACATTTTTTGCATCTTGGAATCAAAGTACATGTAAACAGTAAACTTACTGAAGCCTGCAATTGGGTGCATACATAGTAATAAATATTCACAAACTATTTCAAATGATATGAGCTCAAAACCAACCAACCAAACAACCCATTCCTATTACTGGGGTGCAACACTTTAATTTTGGCAAAATAGAACTCTGAGACAAAACGACAGATGCCACAATCGCTGTTTTGTTCTGGAAAGAACAGACATAGCCTAATTTGAAAAATGCTAAAGCCTATCCATTAAAGCAATATGTTATGGCTAACTTCTCACATTTAAAAAAATGAGGGTCTCATTTGATAGGTCAAAATGCATATGTTCAGAACTGGCTATGTATCAGATAAAATATTCTGGAATATTTTTGTTTTGTGAATAATTATCTTAATGACAGTAAGTGTCTGACCCCGAATTGCATAGAAATCTCCACTGGATAGAAAACATCCAAAGGGCTTCATGATCTATATAACTTAATCCTAAAAGCCTGCTTTAATTAAGATCTGACCTGTGTTTATTGAATAAATAGACAAACCTACTCCATAAAAAGAAGGCAAACTCTACAAACAGATAGAAGTTTTAAAAATGTACAATAAAAAGGCACACAAAGAAAGATGCTGGATTTATTCCAAACTGCTTTTTAAGAAGATTTAGATGATTCTTTGAGCTGGCTTTAATCGTCCTAAAAGATTTTTTTAATCGTTCTAGGAAAGATGAAATGGATTTTTGCTTCCCATCTATCTTGTGGGGGGGAAAATGCATGCAATCATAAACCAAAAAAAATGTTTTATTTGTGGGCCAAAACAGAAGGGTTGCTCAATCAATCAATCCATCGTGAAAAATTAGGAAATCATAAAAAAAAAGTTTATGTATAAGTATTCAAGTGACTAGATTTATTTTGACTTATGAGATAGGTAGGAGGTTCATCCATCCGTTTACTATCTCTGCCTGTCCTTGCAAGATTGTGGAGGAACTGATGCTTATCCCCAGTGGTCATTAAGGAAGAGGCAGGGTACACCCTGGAAAGGTCGTCAGTTTAACACTAAGACAAGCAAGAAACACAACCTTGCACATGCAGACTCATACCCAAGGTCAAACTCATACAGACCAATCCTAACCTAACAGTCATGTTTTTGGACTGTGAAAGGAAGTTAGAGTACCCTGAAAGAACCCACAAATGTGGTGGGAGAATATCCAAACTCCATCCAAAAAAGACCTCCGGCCAGGATTCAAACCAAGGACCTCCTTACTGCAACTATACAAATTATTTCACACGGTTGTGTCTCTACCCTGACAAGTATAAAGGTGCTAGTCCTTGCCCTTCATATTATATGCATTTAATGTTTAACCCCCCCCCCCTCTCTCTGCAAGAGCACAAAGTATATTTTAATAATTTATTCCTTTTAGCTTTTTGTTGAGTACACAACTGCATGTGAACCTGATGATGCTGTGTTTTCCAGCTCAATCTCCCAGTAGTTTTCTCTTCTTGTTTTGTTATGGTTTATAAGCATGCTGTTGGTAGTTACCCATGATATATATCATGTACTTACTGATTTGCTTTTACCAATAAATCCCAATATGCTGTGGTTTCTGGCCCTGTGTGTAATAATACTATGTGCATTTGTGTCTGCATGATTCTAAAAAACAACTTTGATGATTTAGAAGGTTTCTAAGATTAATCTTTTGAGCATGTATTGGACAAAAAATAGTTTTAATAAAAAGCATATCAAATGTCTTCAAACTCTGTTGGATTGTGGTACTTGTTCAAGTGGCAGTTTCATTGTTTTCTTTGTTTTTTCAGAATTTTTGTGTTGGTTTTTTTTGTGTGTGTGTGAAATTGTGAGTTGTCTCTACTCGGTACCTGAAAAGCTTTTGCAGTTACGGAACTGTGCCTTTTTAAATAGAAATGCCCCACACTGATCCAACTTGGAATCCCAAAAACTGCTTTTCAAATGAATTAGTATGGAAGTCCCTGAGGATAGTCAGCAACCAATTTTGGTTGTGGCTCTAACGGTAGTGCCAGATGCACCCCCTTCAAATTGCAGAATTTTGCACAACCAGATTAAAAAAAAGAAAAATCTGTCTTTTTTGCATCTAGAGATGTTGTCCACCCCCCCCCCCCACCCACCCCCCCATTACACTCACTTTCAAATTGAAGACAGACTATTTTGGCTGCTGCAACTAATTTGTTTGCATTTGTGACATCCCGGCTCACATTGCTCAGATTATTTGGCCTAAATATTTCCAATGTTTCAATTAGAGCAGATTGTTAATATGATTTTTTATGACTTCCAGAACTTAAAGTTTGTAAAAGCACTTATTATTTCTTTTCTTTTGTTTTTTTCTCCACTTGACTAGCTGCAACTGAATTTAAATATGTGAAAAGTTGAATCATCGATGATTCATGTAAAAATATAGAGAACACACGCTAATTGTAAAGACCTAAAGTTTTTCAGGAGTTTATTGAAGATTCTCTTTTTCTTAATTCATATGTGCAGAAGAAAAAAAAACTAACAATAAATCTGTTTAAGCTTGTGAATATTCTCATTCATCCAGGTCATGGTTATCTCAAGGAAATTTCAATCAAACGCAACTGGACTTGGTAATTTGTCTTGGAAGACGTTTCACCTCTTATCCAAGAGGCTTCATCAGTTTATGCTCGCTGCTGACCAGGCTGGGACTGGTCCAACTAACTGGTGTGGAGACTCAGCTATTTAACCTCTTGAACAAGAATCATTATGTCATTGGATCCTTTGTGCTCCATGTCTTAACGACGGTCGTTGGCGTGCCGCCTATTGGTGGAGGTTAGGTTTCGGCTTCATTAGTGCCCTATTGTGTTATAACGACAGTCGTTGGAGTCACAGTTGTTTCTGTTATTAGAGGCTAATTTGTTTGAATCTTCTAGGGAGGGATGAAAGGGCAGCATTGTAAATTGGAGATAGGTGATGTCTCAGGCCTCCTCCTCTGTTTAGCGATGGTTTCTCTACTTTTACATAGATGGCTTCTTTTACTCCTTCTTTTACTCCTCAAAGTCTCCACACCAGTTAGTTGGACCAGTCCCAGCCTGGTCAGCAGCGAGCATGAACTGATGAAGCCTCTTGGATAAGAGGTGAAACGTCTTCCAAGACAAATTACCAAGTCCAGTTGCGTTTGATTGAAATTTCCTTGAGATAATAAATCTGTTTCTTACTCTTGTATATTAGTAATGATAAAATTGTTTGCGGTATTTTACTGATTGGAATGAAGCTTAGCAATAGGATTAATGTAAAAAAAAAAAAGTGTAACAAAACCGTTTTACGTTTTAAAAATAAAACCATAAAATAACAACTCAAACAATAAATACAGACAATAACAGTGTTTTACAACATCTTTATCTCAAGCTTTGCTCACAAATGGGTAAGTGCCTTAACATTTATCGGCCTCTTAGTTTGTATTTTCTGACACACAGTCAGCAGTATGTCTGCCTGCTTGAGCTTGTCTTGACTACAGCATTTTTTATTACTCTGTTCAGCACTCTCGATTAGTCTTGAAAGTACCATTTCCTTTCTGGCAGTGGACTGTTAAACACAGAACTTTACAATGCAGCCGACAATTTACTAAAAATATCCTGACACCCTCCTTAAGTGACAAGTCATTTGTCTACATTTACTAGAGTCCTACCAAAGAGCGGTAAGAAGAAAACATAGTGCTGAGATTAGGGAGATCTCAGCACTTAGGGAGGCAGAACTGTGTATATAAATATTCTGGACTAACATGTCAGATAGATGCATTATGAGCTGATAAAGTAAAAAGAACTAAACTCTTTCCTGAATTAAGAAGAGAAACAATGAAGGAGGTGAAAGAATGAAACAACTTTAGAACAAGACCCAGGAATAAATGTAAACTAAGCGTGAAGAAACCTAACAAAGAACTAATGAGAATCTCAAATATGTTTCATATGTACAGTGAAGCAAGATTTACATCAGGCTGAGCATAATCAGTTATCAGAAATGTGGCTCTGTTTGAGTCTTAGATCACCATGGTAACAAAAGCTGAGTGCATGACCATATTAGATCTGGTTATATATGTATAGCTTCAGTTTTATTTGTATGTACAAACTACATACATTTTTAATACTACAGACAAAAAAAGTCTGGTAAAATCACAATAATCTGAACCATTTTTTTCACTTTGTGTTATTTGTGGGTGACTGCATGACTTCAATTGTCTTCTTCAAAAAAAAGCATATCATAGTGATAGAAGTTTCAGGTGATGAATATTTTCATTTTTATTACATTATTTGTGCAATACATATTTTATTTCTTCTTTGCAGAACTCAAAAGACAAACAAAATATACATTTATTTAGTAAAGTTTGAGTAAAAGCACAACCAACTTTGTAGCACTTGGTATTTTTGAATGGACTAGTTCAATTTAAAAATAAACCAATTACTTGCTCCCTTGCAAACTTCTTCTATTTATTTATTTTTGTTCAAACTGTCAATGTTTTAGTATAGTATTTTTTTTATTATTATTAACTTGCGTAAATATAAAAAGCAGTTTACAAACAATGATTTCAGTAACTATGACCCTTGTCGTATATGGAAAAAAGTTATTGCCTCCGGACGCTACTAACAAATTGTGCCACACTGCTATAAGGCATGATAACCTAAATGAGTGTTTGAAGTTACCGTCGAGAAGTGTTGGAATCATCTTTGCAAAATGTAATTTGAGTTTAGCCACACTGGAGGGTTTTACAGAGCTACATACAACCTTGTTTAAGTTAATAAATGGATTTAAATTCAGACTTTAACTTGGTTTCTGTAAAACCTTCCATTTGTACTTTTCAAGCTTTTAACAAGGGGAGCTTGCTGGTATACTTTGGAAGATTGCACAGCTACATAACCTAAATAACCTTAAGCTTAAGGTTACAAATATATGGCAAAACATCTTCTAATATTTTTATTTTTCTATACGGCAGAATGTATGTCTCCAACAATTATGAGTCCTCCTGGTCATCACGCTATTGTTAGCATTTTTTTATAATCAGTTTAATATTGCTTATTTTATTATTATTAATAAATAAAATATCTGAAATACTGTGTTGTAAAATATGTAACAAACACAGATCTCGCAAAACGTTTGCCTTCTTACTTTTCATTCCAAGGAAGATTTTCCCCAAATTCCTGGGAAGATTTTTCTAATTTATTTATGTTTTGTGGCGTTTGTGTTATTTTTAGTGAGCAGTGATTTTCATCTTGGCACTGTACCATGAATGCCTTTTTAGAATCTTGAACACTGACCTTAATTGAGGCTAGTAAAAACTGCAGAGCATTAGAAGCTGTTTTATGACCTCCTGTCCAATGCACTCTTGGAGCAATCTTGGTTGCTACTGGGAGGTTTCATCACTGATTATTATTATAATTTTTTTAACTCTGGATATTGACAGTTGTTTGCTGAATTTCTAAAACATTGGGTTTGTAATCCTTGCCAGACAGGAAAACATCAATCTTTTTTTTTCCCTTTCTGTTTTATTTTATTTTAATTAAATTTCCGGAACGGAACGTGATGTTTCTTTTTGAGACCTATTCGCCTACTTAATGTTCTCACATACACTCAAGTAAATTATTTATTCTATAGGTCTGGGGTTAATAAAGATAAGGGAAAAATGAAATAATCTTCCTATCTTTTTTTGTGGGGGGTGATATTTGTTTCATATTAAAATATAGTTTTTTCAGTGTAATTAAAAAAGGCACCCCAGAAAATCTAATAAAAAATGCATTTTTTATAGCAAAATACGTGAATCATCTGTATTTCACATTAAAACAAGATTGATGATTGATATCAATTATTGAATAGATGGACAGTTCTTATGAATAAATTGAATATCCATATGAAAACAGAAACACTCATTTAAGGAAGAAATAGAACAAGAATAAAAAAAATATATACACAGTCACATACAAAACATTTTTTTTTATATATTAACAATCACATTTAGTATGAAGTTATTTAAACAATTTTGCTGCAGATTATAAGAAGCCTCTCTTGTAAGAGCTGTGTAAATATTTTGCTCATAAAAGACAGGGTTCGGGGCAGGTCTTTTTAATTCCAATATAGATTTTAATACCACTTCAGGTCCTGTCCTAAGATGTATTTTGGTACAAGATTTTTGAAGCTGTTCTTTCAGAAACTGCATCAAGTGTTTAAACTGGGAGACCTTTGAGATATTAGATTCACAACAAATATAGCATTCATCTATTTTCACTTTGCTCACTGCACAACTGCTGTACTCATCTTTACTTTCATCTTCCCTCTCTTATATATCAATTTATTGTCACTGAAAACCTCTCATGGTCCAGCCACTTCAATTGTTATACAAAACAATATGCGTCTGCCACATGGACTTGAGCCCTTCTGGCCTGAATAGATCATGTCAGCAGACAGAACATGTGACATGATCGAGTGCTTTACTTCATAGCTCCAACACTACTTTAATGACCTATTAAGTAAGTTAGGAGTAGATAAATGACATAAAGCTGCATAGATGTGAGAGAGGAACAGAGGTGATTATGTCTTTATGATATAACTGGAGTGGGAGGTCAGGTCCATTATATTTTTCGGCCATAAAAAATAAGAGACACTTTCAGATTTTATTGAAATAGTAACATAATGATATTTTACCCAGCTCTTTCCACATGCAAATAGCCTTTATGGTTGTAATTGTAAGGATAAAAGGAATGAAAAATTCCATAAATTTATCAAGGATGCTAAATTGATTTTCAGTTTACATTGCATCTCAACTAAGTTACATTTAATTTAGTTTCCACTATACCAACTTTGAATGAATCTTAGGAACTGCACAGTTCAGAGTTTTGTTTTGTTTTATAAGACGTTTTTTTTTTGTTTTTTTTTTAGGAAAGATTGCATTTTTGGGCTGGTATTTTTGTAGTTTATGTTGCTGTGAAGCTGGAAGGTTTTTCACTGTTCATTTTTCACTTTTTGATAACTTGGTTTGATGCGGAACCATGGTAACAAGGTGGTTAACAGCCAGGAGCAGCTGATTAACACTACAAAAGCTGAAATAACACCTCAACATAATCTACAAATCCCTGAAGGGTTGAAAAGAGGAGACATTGATGCAGAGCGAAAAAGGAGACAAAGAAGAAGGAAGTTTAAAACATCTCTTTCATCAATCATAATGGGCAATGTGAGATTAGGGATTAACAAAATGGATGAATTCCAAGTCCTCACAATTACCCAAAGTATGGGGAATGCAGATTTATGTGGTTTACTGAGACGTGGCTGGATGATCAGATCCCTGACTCCAACGTCTCTTTAACAGGCTTCCTCGCTACACAAGCAGACAGAGATCTGAAGAGGAGCAGGAAGGAGGTGGAGTAACAATGCTTGTTAAAAACAGATAGTGTCATGCGGGACATGTTACTGGGAAATGTTACATGCAGTCCAGATATTGAACTCAGTAATTTTTCATGTATATTCTTTATTTTGGCTGTTATTTACATATCACTTCCAACTGCTACCGCCTATATATGTGATGACGTCAATACTGTTGTCGCTAAGCTAGAGACCCAACACCCCAATGCATTTGTGGCAATATCTAGCTATTTTAATCATGCCTTAAATTCATCTACTGTTCCAACATTTTAAGATGCTGTACTCTTGTCAGATGGTCCTCAACAGAAAACAAGATCTTGGATTTGTTTTATACAAATGTAAAGGATGCTTATATGTCCAAGACCTCCTCTGTGACAATAATATAACAATCTTCTTTTTCTCTATAAACAACTTGTTCAGAGGCAACATGTGACAAGGACAACTGTTAGAAAATGGTCACATGAAGCTGAAGAAACCCTGCAGAGTTGCTCTGAGACCACAAATCGGATAACTCTTTGCAAAGCACATGAAGAGTGTGTGACTGTGACAGCAAACTACAGAGGAACAATATCAGAGATGTCTGGTCAGGAAAGAAAAAGATCACAGGCTTTAAGTACAGGGAGGATTGGCTAGATGGAATCCTGGACAAAGCCAACGAACTGACTGAACACATTCTTTAATAGGTTTGGTTCTGTACACCTCAAACTTTCAGTCCAAATCTGAGATTGTTCATTTTTATATTTTAGTGCATTTTTATATTCCAGCTGAATTGCACTGTAGGGGGCGAGGGCAAGTTTTCGGACCTGCATATATACCAACTGTGAAACTGACACATTAATCATGACAAGCTGATATGGATGCAGCAAAGCCACCAGGTTTGCTAAAGGGAAAATTTATTTTTTAAGAAGCAGCAAGTCCGCGTCACACAAACATAGTTTACCTTTATGCACAAGTTGCTGCGAGTGAAGAACGGCGGATGGAGGGAAGCAGAGCGAGACAGATGGCAGAAACAGGTCTGGAGGAGGAAGGTGCAGAAGCTACGTTCGGTAGACTCATTATTCTCATGTTTTCTACAATGATTGGCTGAAACTGCTTCATTGTGGTGCTGCATCATGTCAGACATGTTTACCACACATTTAGCACAGAGCTCACATCTGCGCATCTTTTTTTTCTGTGGCGCTGGAATTTTTGCCATGGCTCAGTGCCATGATAACACCTATGTAAAAGGGAAACACGGCCTTGTTATAATGCGCCACCTGGCTTCAGTGAAACCCGTTCTAATATACTTACTTTTAAATTTTTCTACACTTTACTTTAATCCTTTTTCATTTTTTGGGTAGCATACGTATTCTGAAGGCCTTCGTCAGAATTCAAATGAACCATTTTAATCTACAATAATCTAGGTTAATTCCAAATTTAGAGTGATATTAATCTAGATTAAAAAAAAAGTAATAGTCTATGCCCATCACTACTTAAAAGTGGACAAAGAAAATGATTATGGATATTAGAAGAAATAAGGTTAAGTCAAATGCTGTTTCCATCCTTGGAGAAGAAGTGGAGGAGGTTGAGGAGTATAGATACCTCAGGGATGTCCTTGACAACAGACTGAACAGGAGACTGAACAGTGAAGCCATCTATAAAATGGGAGAGAGCAAAGTGTACTTCTTGAGTTAATTTAGGTCCTTCAAGGTTTCCAGCAACATGCTGCAAATCTTCAGCAAGTCTGTTGTAGAGAGGGTATTCTCTTTAGCCATCACATGTTGCGGTAGCAGCATCAGAGCCAGGGACTTAGGGATGGTAGGTCTTAATGATAACTGGCTGAATCATTTGTACAAGGTTTACACTAAATTGATAATCAAATCTCTGAATAGAACATATTCAGGGGGACAAACACTTTTGAGCCTATTTAAAGTCTGAATGCAGTTATATTTGGATACAATTGTGTTTAGCACAAGTAGGTATGAATATTTGAATGAGAAGACCAACCGTTGTTACTTTGAAAACCCTAGGTTTAGGCTCACTCATTGTTAACCTATTAATTTGGCGTTGTACTTTTTCCCCGCAGGCAAGAAAACAAGAAACAGGAGCAGACTGAGAAATAATCAGGAGCACAGAGAGAAAACAAAAAGAAAAAGAGGATCAAATAGCCTGCCTGGAAGTGTACTTGGAACTGGAGAGCTGGAACACATGGCAACAAAGACAGTCTGGCAAAGAGCAGTGGTTATGTTCTAATAGCACAATGTAAATGCATTTGCGAACATAAACAGTAAAAAAAGGTAAATAAAAAGAAAATCTATTTTTACATACAACTTTCTTTTTCTTTTCTCAGTGCAACTCTTAAGAATCATCCTGTAGTTAGCTGATCCATGGCTTGGAACAAGCTCTAATTTCCTAATCAGTTAAACCAACTTCAAAACCATGCCTTCCACTTATTCTTTAATCCAGAAGCTTTTCAGTACGAAGACCACACAATTTGTGAAGCCCTTTTTGATTTTTAAATGCTGTAAACATGCTATATAAATGAAGTTTTACTTATTTTTGCTGACTTTTTAATTTTAGCTATACAAGTACTATGATTTATAATCAGCCCTCAGTTGTATTAAATTTATAAAATCTAAATGTAGCATGAATAGTTCTATTGATTTAAAAGGTTTTAAGACCAAAAGCGCAGAAAGTGGGATTTTCAATTGACATCAAGAAAGAACAAACGTAATAATATTGATCATAAAAAAATCAAATGAATCAACACTAACTGGGAAAACAAACAAAAAACCAACATACTATAAATATTTGTATTTCTTTTTTTGTTGCAGGATAATGCTTTTACTTCTTTTTCATTATTTTTGTCTCGCTTTCTACGTATGTCTTTGTTACTTCTCTGTACTTGTTTTATGTAATATGTATGATAGGAATAGGAATGAACATGCTGCAGAGGTCATTGAGCAAAGAAAAACATGTGGGATAGCAGGGAAGATCAGATGTACCAGGTAAAGCAGGAATGAAAGTAGGACAGAGAGGGAACAGCTAGTCTGAACGATGCATTTCTTAAAGAGACAGCTGAAAAAAATGAGTGACCACATCAATAAGGATAAAAGCCAAAATGGTTTAACTGCTATCTTTCTCACAAAACATACATTTATATTTTGTACAAAAAAAGTTTTATTAATGGGATTTTTTCCTCTACTTTTTCTTTGAAGAATCAAAGTTATTAATCCCTTTATGCTGTCTTTGAGATCGTCATCTCATCACAATTCCTTCGTGTTTTTATATCAGCATAGTTTAGGACAAAGAAAGGAAAACATTGTGTTTGCCAAATGTCTAAGCAATCTAGCATCTAATTTTTTATCTTTTTGAAGTAAAATACTACTCTTAAAATTAGATTTTTATTTAAAAAAAGATCATTTGATAATTTGATGTAAGAAATAACTTCCATACAAACATACAAAATACATAAAAAAAAAAAAAAAATGTTCTATGTTTGAACTGGCACCTGAAAAGTTAACGTGAGCTTATGGCAACAAATAACAGTTGAGCGAAAAAATAATTTTGCCCACTACTGTACATTTTTCTTCTGTTTTTGCTTTTATGTCAAACTTAAATTATTAGATGAAAAACAGCTTTTTTTGTATATAGATAGCCTACCCAATTCAACATGATCCTATGTGTAAAGTAATTGCCCCCTAAACCTAATAACTAGTTGTGCCACTATTAAGCGCCACAACTGACATCAACAGATTGCAGTGCAGTGGTGCAAACAAGTATTTAGTCAGTAATTGTACTAGTTCTTGCACTTAAAAAGAGAGAGGTCTGCAACTTTCATCATTAGTACACTTCAACTATGAGAGAGAATGTAAAAGAAAATCCAAAAAATCACCTTGTATAATTTTAAAAGAATTTGTTTTAATAATGCCACAGGAAATAAGTATTTGGCCAATGACAAAAGTTCATTTCAACCCTTTGCAAAGTAACTTTGGTTGGGAATGACAGAGATCAAACATTTCCTGTAGGTCTGCCTCTGGTTTACACACACTGTAAGCTGGTATTTTGGTCTATTCTTCCAAGCAGTTCTTCTCTAAAGCTGTGATGTTTTGGGTCTGTTGAAGCACAACACAGATTTTCAACTACCTGCAAAGATACTCTGTTGTATTTAGGACTGGAGACTGGCTAGGCTACTCCAGAACATTGAAATACTTTTTAAGTAGCTGCTGCTTTTTTTACCAGAGTTGTGTGTTTGGGATCATTGTCACGGTGGAAAATTCAGCCAGGTTTCATCTTCAAAGCTCGCGGACAGAGGCTTTCGGGATGGGAAGGATACGACTGGGGTACAAACAAAACAATTCCCAGGGAGGCCCCTGACTGACTACCCCCCCCCACTGACTCCAATAGGCAACCCTGTTCAAGCTATCAAAACACTAGACATCCAGCCCCCCATCCTCCCGCACTCCGTTACCAAGCGCACACAATAGGGGAGATGGTACCCTTTTCCCCGCCAGCAAGGGAGGCCCTCAGCATTACCTGCACATTAAGGGCCACCATGCCGTGGCAGGAACCCAGTGCACCCACCCGCAAATACCCATCAAGACCAGGAACAAACCGAAGCCCCAGTTGGCTGAACCCACCAGACCAAAATTCACCACCCATTGGCTACTGCCATCCGATGGCTCAACTAGAAACCGAACCCAGGGACCACCCTTACCTGTCCCGCACCTCCAATACCCGGCCAGTCCACCGTGGTGCCCGACAGATACCGGTCAATTGCCTGACACAGTCTCAAAAACCCTGACGACATACCTAGCCAGACCAGGAATAAACCGGCAGAAATCTTTTTTACTCAGCCATGTCAGAAGGATTTCAAGTGAACAAGTTGTTTCCTGACATAACATTAGGCTGATGGATGATCTTGAGAAGAACAGATGTTTCCTGTAGAATCAGTTGTGCTTTTGAGACTGACCCGCAAACACCATTTAAATGATGGGTGCTAATGATAGAGGGTCAGATTCTCGGGGAGCCTGTGGAGAATGCAGACCTTTGTCATCAAATGTCTTGTCCTGATTAGCTAAGGTAATGACTTCCTAACTACAATAAATGATCAACATAAGGCTGTATTCCAGTCTTTTTAATATCTTAAATTATTTATTTGCATGTAACATGGAAGCAAAAACATAATGTTCAGCTGAGCTAAAAGGATATAAAATAAAAAAAGAACCTTCACATTAACATGTTTCTGCTAATGTTTGAGTTTGATTAGTCCAGACCTTGAATGTTACTTTTTGTCACTAAATGTATCCCCCTAGGGCCGGATCTTGGGGGAGGCAGTTGCCTAAGGTATTAACTGCTGAAGGGGTTGCTAATGCAATAACACATAAAAAGACAAAAAAAAAATAAATAAAATAAATAACTGTGACACTGTACAGCCCCGGCTGCCTCCCTTTTCTTATATGCTCTATTGAAAACAGAATTATTCATTAAAATTTATATCAGCAAGAACTGCATGCCAACAGAGGCTGTTGCCTAGCATCGTAAACTTAAAGCTGAGCTAAATATGTTTAGCAAACAAGCTGTTACTGCTCTACTGTTAAAAAGCTAAAATTAGAAGATGATCTGTAGCTTCTGAACAAACGTGAAACTTTTCACCTTCCCTGTTTTATTTATTTATATATATATATATATATATATATATATATATATATATATATATATATATATATATACATACATATTATGGCATGCCGTTCAGGAAAATATTACATATTTATATTGATATGTTGGAATATATGGAATGAACCTTGAATATATGGAAGGTAAATCTGAATATATTGAATGATAGTCTGAATATATTGATTGAACTTTGAATATATTGAATGAACCTTGAATATATGGAATGAAAATCTGAATATATTGAATGAAAGTCTGAATATATTGAATGAAGTTTGAATATATGGAATGAAGTTTGAATATATGGAATGAAAGTCTGAATATATGGAATGAACCTTGAATATATGGAATGAAAGTCTGAATATATGGAATGAAGTTTGAATATTATAAATGAGAACCTTGAATATATATAATGAAAGTCTGAATATAAGGAATGAACCTTGACTATAGGGAATACAACTCTGAATATATGAAATGAACCTTGAATATATGTAATAAAGTCAGAATATATGGAATGAACCTTTAATAATATTTAATCTAAGGTCTGAATATATGAATGAAGTTTGAAATATATGGAATGGAAACCTTGAATATATGGAATGAAGTTTGAATATATAGAATGAACCTTGAATATATGGAATGAAAGTCTGAATATATGGAATGAACCTTGAATATATGGAATGAAAGTCTGAATATATGGAATGAACCTTGAATATATGGAATCAAAGTCTGAATATATGGAATGAAAGTCTGAATATATGGAATGAAGTTTGAATGTATGGAATGAACCATGAATATATGGAATGAACCTTGAATATATGGAATGAAAGTCTGAATATATGGAATGAACCTTGAATATATGGAATGAAAGTCTGAATATATGGAATGAACCTTGAATATATAGAATGAACCTTGAATATATGGAATGAAAGTCTGAATATATGGAATGAAAGTCTGAATATATGGAATGAACCATGAATATATGGAATGAACCTTGAATATATGGAATGAAAGTCTGAATATATGGAATGAACCTTGAATATATGGAATGAAAGTCTGAATATATGGAATGAACCTTGAATATATGGAATGAACCTTGAATATATGGAATGAACGTCTGAATATATTGAATCAACCTTGAATATATGGAATCAACTTGAATAAATATGGAATGAAACGACTATGAATATTTGGAATGAACGTCTGAATATGGAATGAACGTCTGAAAATATTGAATCAACCTTGAATATATGGAATCAACCTTGAATATATGAAAGAACGTCTTAATATATGGAATGAGACGTCTGAATATATTAGAAATCTTAACCTTGAATATATTGAATCAACCTTGAATATATGGAATGGACGTCTGATTATATTGAATCAACCTTGAATATATTGAATCAACCTTGAATATATGGAATGAACGTCTGAATATATTGAATCAACCTTGAATATATGGAATGGACGTCTGAATATATTGAATCAACCTTGAATATATTGAATCAACCTTGAATATATGGAATGAACGTCTGAATATATTGAATCAACCTTGAATATATGGAATGAACGTCTGAATATATGGAATCAACCTTGAATATATGGAATCAACCTTGAATATATGGAATCAACCTTGAATATATGGAATGAACCTTGAATATATGGAATGAACGTCTGAATATATTGAATCAACCTTGAATATATGGAATCAAAGTTTGGCTTCAAGGATTATGGGTAATGTAGTAGATTAGCATGGCTGTCTGAATGCTGAAGTTGGCTTCCATTTATAATTAGGAAAATGCCTAAAAGGTTACTCCAACTGATGTTTCACTGTTTAAAGTATCTATGTTTTGTAGTTTTTAGACTAGAGCAGATTAAAGCTGCTTGGATCAGTGAGAAATTAGGTGGAATTGCCCTTTGGCCGTGTCCCGAATCAGAGGCTAGAATCAGAAGCCAACTTCAGCTTCATGCTGGAGGAACCATGTTATCACTCGACACCACAGCTGCAAGAACAAGCTCTGGATGTTCGCCTGGAGACCGACAGCTGAAATGGGTAAGTTTAGATATTTATATGATGATGAATGTAGATTTAGTATACCCGTATATGTGACTGTAAACACATTAAAACATGTGAACTGCTGTTAGCAGCAGGTTGCAGTTAGCTTGTGCTTTGCGACCTACAGTAGTTTGATGTGCTAACATCTCTGTGTTTGCTTTATATTCTTGTAAAATCAGTGTAATTAGGTTTATTCCAGATAAATGATGTGGTGTTTGGTTTTTATCCAAATGTTGCCGATTCAGATGCTAACACATAAACCAAGGGAATAAATATGCTGGGCGTGCATCAAATGATTTTCAGACTAAAGACTGGCAGACTTTAGAAATCTTGCTGGAGTCTCTGCGCGCTCCCGCCGTCTTTATCGTTAAATGTAAGGCGATTTATGCCAGTGTTTTTGTTTGATATCATTGCAAATCCTAGTGTAGTCGTAGTAAACAACCAACAACAAATAAAGCCGTTCTCGCTCAGGCGGAGCGCAACGCTACAGAGCTCAGCAGGGGTCCGGTGCAGAAATAAGATCATCCTGGATAGTTTTCATTCACTAGCCCCTTTCAAAAGACAATCCTGCCATCAGTGCTGGCATTAATACAGCCCATCAATGAGCCTTCTTAATTACTTAAACTATACAGTAGCCTACTACTTTGTAACTGTAGTGCATGATGTAAATATTGTCAATAAATTTTTCGCTGCTTTTACAGTACAACCAAATTTCCCCATGTTGGTCAATTAAAGGATTATTCTATTGTATTCTATTCTGGTCACTCATAAGAACACAGTCCGTGGCAACAATTTGCCCAATCAGGCGCTTTCACAATATATTATGTGGCGGTACAGTGGTGGTGTCCGGGCTGTTCATGTGCAGGGTTACATATCAAGTGTGAGACCGTAGAGTCTGTGGTAAACCGTAGAAAATAGATGGAAATAACTAGTTTTTTATCCCAATTGAAGCCCTGCTCCTCAAGACTGTTTGCAAGCCGCTCCAAACGGTGGCCGACCTTCACAGTCCCCATGAAGGACTAATCTGCTCCTCAGCTCTAAAGGCCTGAAGCTCCCAGACCTCAGCATCACTCCAGTTTACCATTTCAGATGATACAGTTTATGAATGCTGAAGGAAGTCCCCATGTTTGCTTACATTTTACATAGTGTTGCCCACTAGGGCTCAGCCCACATTCACCACATCATCATGACATCACTCTCTATAACTATCAAGCTTCCCAACACGAATGCTGCTATATTCCCACAATGCCATGCCACCATTGAGAATTCATAAGACGCACTGTGCCAGTAATATTACCCGAATATGCGGATGATTAATGTTTAAGTAACGGCCAGTGAGCGTTCAGGGTCAACCTTCAGACTGACTGGCAGATAAACTAATTCGACTGAAAACTATCCGTTTTGAAATAATTAAACCACTTGGTTTAATTCAGTTTTAATTACAGGCTGACTTTGTGAAACAGGTTTTGGAATAAAATACTTTGAATAAAACTGGCTAAAACATAAAATATATCTTTTAGTGAAAATTTACAATTCAGTAATGTGTTTTATAAATAAATCCATGAAAATTTTAAAGAAAAAGACAAATATTTCAATACTAATGAAACTAACTTTATAGAATTAATACAGGCGTTTACAGTTTCTGTTTTCTTTGATTTTTTAAATACTGGCTTTTTTATTTGCAAAATTCATCATTGATTATTGATCTATTTGTTTTTCGGCGGAGTTGATAGGATCTTGGAGATAATCCAGGAACTAAAGGAACTGATGCTCTTTCCTTAGCAACATAAAATTGCATCATCACTTCTTTTCCAACTTTTATTCTTAGAAATCAAGAATATGTTTTTATGACCTCACTGACTTCTCTTTTAAATGTGACACTTTTCAGAATATTTTAAAGATGTTGTAATTTACCTACAGAATATTTCTTTGTGAATAACCCTTACATACATAAACTGAATGAAATTAAATACATAGGTTCTGTAATTGTCATGAATTGAATTGTCAACCAGAAGTTAAATTAAAGGTAGTTGTTCAGTTAAGAACATTAGCATGACTTCCTGTGATTTGATTTCTTTTTTAACGGAATTCACAACTAATCATATTTGGTCAGTAACGGAATAAAAGTGCATAACACTTGTTTCATTGGTGGTTCACCTTTTCTGTCTTTTGTCCCTCAGTATGACGTGTCTGGGCCAACCTTCCCCTTCGTGTATCCACTACTTTTCCTTCTGGATTGGCACCTAACCGGGGAGCATCAAGGTTGATGAAGAGCCACAAGGAAAATCTTTGACCACAAATAAATTCTCATAACAAGAATAAAACATTCATCTATCTCTCACAGCTTTCACTATTGTTTTTTTCCCTGTATAATAATCTGTGCTTAAAACATTTTAGCAGTTAATTCTGATCTTACTTTAACAATAAGGAAAATGATTTATGAGGTCACTGGTGTTCATGGCTAACCAAAAACAGGTTTTTGTTTTAGTTCTGTGTTGTATTGTATCTGAACACACTTTTTAATCAGCACATGCAGAAATTCAACACATTAACCACAAAGAGTGGGATATGATTCTGTATTCTAGAACTGGAAATTCAGAGATTTTGAGGTGCCTAAATCTTTTCCAAGTTTATTTTAAAGCACAACTGGACACGTAACAAAGCTGTTGCCTTTTAAAAAATGTTATAACGCTTTCTGCAGCAGACATTCTGTCAATTATCGTAGCTAGTTGGCATGAAAAGGAGAAAGAGGAACCCAGTGCTCTGACATTGTGTAGATGAGTTCCTTGGGTTCCTTCTAATGCCAGACAATGCTAGACCTCATGTGGCTGGAGTGTGTCAGTACGTCCTGCAGAATGGAGAGATTGATACTGGACTGGCCTGTCCGTTTCCCAGACCAGAATCCAGTTGAGCTCATCTGGGGCATCACGTCGTGTTCCATCCACCAACACCACGTTACACCACAGATGAGAGTTGGTGGATGTTTTAGTCCAGGTCTGGCAGAAGATCCCCCTGGAGACCATCCGCCACCTCATCAGGAGCATGCCCGGTGTTGTAGGGAGATTGTACGGGCAGGTGGAGGCCACAATACTGAACCTCATTCTGACTTGTTATAAGAACATTAAATCAAAGTTGGATCAGCCTGTAATGTGTTTTCTACTTAAATTTGGAGTGTGACTTCAAATCCAGACCTCTCTGGGTTCAGTTTGATTTCCATTGATAATTGATCATTCTATTTGTATAATTGTTTTGTCAACTATGTAAAGAACAATGTGTTTAATAAGAATAGAGTAAAATAATCCTTTAATTGTCCCACAAGGGGAAATTTGGTCTTAAAAGCAGCAACAACAAAAACACATACAAACTGAACAGGAAACAGAACAGAAAGAAAATATTTACATGTACAATACTTACAAAAACAGGTTAAGTACAGATAAGGTGTTAAACCCAGGTTGAGTGCAAACAGCAGGATACTTAAAGATGTTTAAATAATTAGAATTTTAGAAAAGTGCAGATTCTGCATTTACTGTGCCTTAAAAAGTATATGTAAGTATTCCAATAAGTTAGTATATATAGTCTGTGAAAAAGAATGTGCAAGTTATAACAGTAGTAGTGTTCGGTTGATTAGTGCAATTTACAGCAGTAATGTAAAAATCTATGTTGGAAGCAGTATCTATTATAAAATCTGACAGCTGCATAAAGTAAGGACCTGTAGAAATACTCCTTCATGAATCTAGGATGCAGCAGTCTGTCACTGAAGGACCTCTGCAGTTCAACATTTATTTTAATCGTTATGGTCTAGGATGTGTTATTTTAGTGTTTATTTTTTGAGGTTGGGTTTATGTAATCCTTCTTTAGTGGATGGATTTCAAAATGTACCATTTATTTATCAATGAAATAATGTTTCTTTTATAATCAGTAGAGAGGATGCAAAAAAAATTAAACTATTTGTTATAATACCATCTTCACTTAAGTGAAGCAATATAGTTTGTAAATCCCAAGAGGAAAATTATAAAATTTGCTGACAAATTATAAGATCATTTTGTGATCATCCATATTGCAGATGAGTATCATAGCTCATCAGTAAGAAACACAGGGATGCTTTATGTCAGAGATTACAAATGGGGAAGAAAAAATCCCTCCAATATATTTTACCCTTTTTCTATGTATATACAGTATAACAACTGGAGATAGTGATGCAAAGAAGGATTATTCATAAAATTAAAACAATTTATGGACAACCCTGATCATCCTCTTCATGAGACTATCCTACAGCAACAAGCTCTGTGGTAAGGATCAGAGCAGACTACCTGCTGAGCGGCTGAGGTCATTTGGAGTCCAGGGAGCGCTGTTAAAGACCTTCTATGACCCTGTGGTGAGTTCTGTCATTTTTTACATTGTTGTATGTTGGAGCATTAGTATATCGACAGCTGAGAGGAAGAGATAAGATAAACTCATCAGGAAGGCCAGCTCTGTTCTAGTACGCACCCTGGATCCAGTACAGGTGGTTGGAGACAGAAGGACTCTGGTTAAAATAACATCTCTAATGGAGAGAATCTCCCACCCCTTGCATGGAAATGTTGCTGGATTGTAGAGCTCCTTCATTGACAGACTGCTGTATCCTAGATGCAGGAAGGAGCTTTTCTGCAGGTCCTTCCTCTCTGCAGCTGATAGACTGTTCAATCAAAACTGCTGCCAACAAACATGGATGTTTACATCAGCTCTGTATATTGTTCTAATCAACAGAACAACACCACTACTGCTATAAATTGTACCAATTTCTATTTAAATCTATATATACTATCAGGTTGGATGTTGAATGTTGGTGGACAGCCATTTTCAGGTCTCCAGAGATGCTCAATTGTGTTTGGGTCAAGGATCTGACTGGACCAGTCAAGAACGGTCACAGAGTTATTCCAAAGCCACACCATTTTTTATTTTAGGTGTGTGCTTAGGTCACTGTCGTGTTGAAAGGTGGAGCTTCAACCCAGTCTGGGGTCCTAATTACTCTGGTAGAAGTTTTCTTGCAGGATGTACTTTGCCGCATTCATCTTTCCTTCAGTTACAACCAGTTCTGTCCCTGCAGCTGAAAAACACCCCCACAACATGATACTCCCACCACCATGTTTTACTGTAGGGTTTTGTTGGGCTGCTAAGGAGCAGTGCCTGGTTTTCTCCACATATACCACTTACAATTAAGGCCAGAAAGTTCAATCTCAAGCAGATTCTTTTTATTTTTTTTCCCACAGTGACAACCACTGTTTGTGGCCCCATTAACTTCATGTTAATAATAAAAACCTCCCATTTTTAACGTAAAATATGAAAAGTTCACCTACTGTGGCCTAAACAAGTCACAAATACCGCTATTCGCATGGATCTGAACTGCACATACAGTAGCCAATTGTTTTGAGTTTTGGACTTCTAAGGATTTAGGCCATATCCACACATAGCCGTTTAATAAAAAACCCAAAGATTTTCCACCGCTTCTTTAAAAAAAAAAAATCCGGATAAATGTGTTTTTCAGCACTTTCATAGACATGGCAAACCTGTAGGGGCAATAGTTCTCCCAAATCCTATCCACTCAGAGTAACTTTCTATTCTCTATATTCAGCCTGCAGCAGTAACAGAGCTCTAAAAGTAAACAAACAAAACATGCTTTCACAATTGATGATTCCAACACAGCTCTGAGGGCATAAATGCTGTTTCTGAGTGTAAATGCAGCTTGTGAAGTTACAGCACTTAAAACTCAGTTTTCATCCGTCCACACATAGATGCTGAAAATGGAGAAATAGCAGATCTCCAATTTGGCCAGATTTAAAAAAATGTTGGGTGTTTTTGTGCTGAAAATCTCAGTTTACGTGTGGATGACAGGCCAAATCGTAGAAAAATATCTCAGTTTTCTGAGATACCCAGCTACATGTGGACAAGGCATTAAATGTTCTGAAAGCTGAATCTGTGCTCCACTACCACACTGGAGACTGAAATACAATCATCATCTTAGTTTTAACTGCTTCAGCGGGAGTAAGTTCAGTAGTAAGCACAACTTCTGTACAGGGTTACGGTTTTTGGAGCAGGACTGTGACTGCTCCAAAGCCTCCGTAAATCTTGAAACACACTGCTAGCTCATTGATAATGAGATGGCATGAAATTATGCACAAATGCTTCAAATGTAAATCTCTTTTTATTAATTTAGTTAACTGTATTCCACGTGTCTGCACGACAAACGGACAAATTAATCTGTCAAAATTACAGAAACCCTCCATATTTATCCGCTACTGTAATAACTGCCCCCCCCCCAAAAAAGGTCAAATAAGGAAATAATCCCTGCTTTTCATGAATTGGACGATACATATATCTCTCGCTTTTGACAAAGTCCAATTTGTTTTCAAGGTTTCAAAAACAGGAAAATTCCTAATGAGAAGTTAGAAATTAAATAACTGAGATTCAGTTGTTGAAATAGGCAACTTGATGCCTAAATCATAAAGTTCATCTCAGCAAAACCATTAATTAAACACATAATGAAAGGTATGATAATCTGCTACAATACCCATAATACTAAGGCCTAATGTTTCATTCCATATATTCAAACTTCATTCCATATATTCAATCTTTCATTCCATATATTCAGACTTTCATTCCATATATTCAGACTTTCATTCTATATATTCAAACTTCATTCAATATATTCAGACTTTCATTCCATATATTCAAACTTCATTCCATATATTCAGACTTTCATTCTATATATTCAAACTTCATTCAATATATTCAGACTTTCATTCCATATATTCAAACTTCATTCCATATATTCAGACTTTCATTCTATATATTCAAGGTTCATTCCATATATTCAAACTTCATTCCATATATTCAGACTTTCATTCCATATATTCAAAGTTCATTCCATATATTCAAACTTCATTCCATATATTCAGACTTTCATTCCATATATTCAAGGTTCAATCCATATATTCAAGGTTCATTCCATACATTCAAACTTCATTCCATATATTCAGACTTTCATTCCATATATTCAAACTTCATTCCATATATTCAAACTTCATTCCATATATTCAAACTTCATTCCATATATTCAGACTTTCATATTCCTTATATTAAAGGTTCATTCTGATCATAATATTCAAGGACTTCTATTCCATATATTCAAGGTTCTTACCATATATTCTAAGACTTATAATTACCATATATTCAAGGTTCATGGTCCCATATATTCAAGGTTCATTCCATATATTCAAGGTTCATTCCATACATTCAAACTTCATTCCATATATTCAGACTTTCATTCCATATATTCAGACTTTCATTCCATATATTCAAGGTTCATTTAATATATTCAGACTTTCATTCCATATATTCAAGGTTCATTCCATATATTCAAACTTCATTCAATATATTCAGACTTTCATTCAAAATATTCAGACTTTCATTCCATATATTCAGACTTTCATTCAATATATTCAGATTTTCATTCCATATATTCAAGGTTCATTCAATATATTCAAAGTTCAAGCAATATATTCAAGGTTCATTCCATATATTCCAACATATCAATATAAATATATAATATTTTCCTGAACGGCATGCCATAGTATATATATTTTTTTTATTTATTTATATACATATATATATATGTATATATATATGTACCTGTGTGAAGCACAACAGTAGCGCGTGATACAGTTTGACTTTAGTTGGCGCGATAGCAGAGGATAAAGATGCCCATAAGTGGCAGAAAATGTGTAAAGTTTGGGAAAGTTACATTCTTAAAAAAAGAAGAGAACAAACTACAGGGTATATACTGCAAAGTAGACCTGGCGTACCCCAGCAGTACAAGCTCAATGATCCAGCATCAGAAAACATCCACATGCTGTTTCACAAAGCGTCGCTGAAACAACGTAACCTAAACCTGTATGCATTGATGTTCGCTTATTTTAATACTGCATTTGTTACGATGTCATGATGCTGTTTGATTAAATGCGATGTTTAACCTTGATGATTTTTAAGTAGTAAACTTATTGACGTTCAAATGCGAGAGAGCCCTGTCCCCATGTAGCTGGGTATATGACAACACCAAGATATTTTTTCTGCGGTTTGGCCTGTCATCCACACGCAAATGCAGATTTTTCGGAACAAAAAATTTATTTTTACAAAAGACTCCAGCCAAAGTGGAGGACTGCATTTTGTCTGTTTTCAGTATCTGCGTGTATATATATATATATATATATATATATATATATATATATATATATATATATATATATATATAATCTTGTTTTTATGTTGAGGGTCTGATTTTGTCTGGCCTGACTAAGCCTACTGCATTTTCATTGCAATGAAATTCACAAGAACATAAAACAGACTTTATTTTATTTTAAATAAATAGGTACAACTTTAATGCATTCACTGTGTGTGGATGAAGCCAGCTGACTGTTTTTTCATTGTTATGACATACTGAGAACTTACGTTTAGGATTAGAAAGTCAAGTAGGGAAAAAATTGAGTGTCTTTCCTGTATTAGACAACAGTCACTTGCATATTATTGTATTTTATGATTACTTAGAACATATGTACCTTTTGTAGGTCGAAATAAGCTGCAAATATAATGGAGCCCCATGTAACCATTATGAATAAAAAGTGTCACTATGGTATGTCTTAACGCCTCCCAGGCTGCATGGTGTCTGCTTCAATTAGACTACAGTTTTTTAGACAGTCAGTGAATATTCCCTCAGAGTCTGACAGTGGCAAGATAAGACTATCTTACTGAGTGTCACCGCAGGTGCACTTAGTTGATCCTGATGATGGAGACCAGATTAAAACACCATGAGAGAGCATGACAGACATTCAAAGTCGAGAAGTAGAAGTTCAGAGGGAAGACAGGAACATTTTGATGGAAGAATATCCCTAATTAATGAAGGTAGAAGGGGAATTGGCTAAGGCCTCTGACAACATGTTTCAAGGTAGTTCATAAATGACATAAGAAACATATTTAAAACTCAAGTCTTTCAGTGATTTAAACAACTTACAATACCTTGATTCCTATTTCTCTGCTCTCCGGAAGAAACCTATCAAATTTTTTCATAGTTAAAGGTAAGAGGTAGGCAGACTCTTGACATGAGTCTGCATGTGATACAAATCAATATGTTGTTTTGTTTTACTGTTCCCAGAAATACAATTATGCCAACTCTTTTTCACTTAGTTATTTTTAATTCTTGTAATACATGTTTTTTTGTTTTAATTATTTCAGTATTCTACTATTCATCTCAAATGTGATACTGCTATGATAAATCACTAATTTCCTTTGAAGTATACAATATAAATATTTTGGCACTCTGAATTTTGAAAGCATTGTTTCAAATGAAGAGAGCAAAGTAGCACATGCTACCCCAACTGGCCGGCAGAAGAGGCCCCCAAACCAGCCGAGATCCGGTCAGGACTGCAGCTAGGGGGGCACAGCACCCAACAGCTGCCAAGCCCACCCCAGACCCACCAAGGAGCAGCATTGTCACCAGACCAATGTCCATCAGCGCAACCCCCCTAAAACACTGCATTCAGTGGTCAGGAGTCACCACCCAAAGCCACCAAAGTCCCACCCCACTTGGGGGCCATGGCATCTAGTGCCTCATCCGCAAAGTGGTCTAACCCCCAAGGACCCCTCATAGACGCCCCCTTCCCCAAAACTCCCCACATCAGCAACCTCATCACACACCACAAAATCAAAGGCCCCCCCAAGCCCTACTAGGTGATGGAGCTGATCAAGGGAGCCCAGAGAGATTGATCAGATGTGGAGGCGGAGGTCGTCTCAAAACAAATGTGGTTCAGCAGATCTCTGTACTGATTAATTTTAAGAGCATTTTTATTTTTTCCAGTTCAGACAATGCATAAGGCAATGTAAACTAATAGGATTGACTTTGTGTCTATGGTGACATAATTTAAATTTCCTAGCAGGCAAACTGAGGGAGTTTATTACATT
Organism: Apricaphanius iberus; assembly: GCA_028564705.1. Taxonomy (NCBI): domain Eukaryota; kingdom Metazoa; phylum Chordata; class Actinopteri; order Cyprinodontiformes; family Aphaniidae; genus Apricaphanius; species Apricaphanius iberus. The sequence continues at coordinate 64,901 of JAPXFQ010000261.1, forward strand.
TAACATGTTTACATTACATATTACATTTCAGACACTTTGATAGGTCCTCACATATCTGGCAGCAAAATCTCTTAACAGATGGACAGAAAAAACGTACAGCAACTTAATTTGTGAGCAAGTACTAGACGGCGTAAAACCCATCTTGGACATCCGTCGTCCTCTGTAGTGTACTCTATGAAGGATTTTATATTGCATTAATTGTAAATTGGGATTTTTTATTATTTGACCAGACATTTTGGTCAAAGGTGATATACAAGCCCACCTGTCCTTTTAAAATAGGAACGGCTATCCAAGATGATCTTCCTTTGCTTTGTTTTAAACAAGTCACTTCAGTTACCAAATTAATAAAGCAATAACAACAGTGCTTCATTACCTCTCTAAATCTTCACCCGCCATGTGCAGTACTGTATTATGAGCACTGACAAACAAGGTGGTACAGTGGCATGCTCATAGTCTGGTAGTGAATCCAATTTAGATGCTCTGACATGGCCTAAACAACATTTTCATTCTCAAAATCCGTCTAATGTGGCTGAATTAAAATTATGTCACAGCAATGTCAAAATCTTGCTCTCACTTATTGCAGTTATTTAGAATAGAATAGAATAATCCTTTAATAGTCCCACCAGGGGAAATTCGGTCGGAAATTTATTTGCAATTGTTGCCACCAACGTCAGAACAAACAGAAGTAGTTTTTTCAAATTTGATTGATTAGTTGAAACATTCATGACTGAAAAAGAAATGCTATCATGAAACAAAATCTGGGTGAAGCACATTTGTTTTTCATTTATATATATATATAATTATAAAACCATCAGACCATCTGCTCTTGTGGCATGTTCCTGGTCTGCAATGGTCAGTATATATCAAACAAAGAAAAAAGCGCAATCATGGAGACTTACAGTTTTTCAACTGGATGTTTTTTTTAACTATTTACAAACTAAACTTAGAGTCTGAGAGGGAATACAAAATTGGCTGACTGGTTTAAAAATCTAAGGGAGAACAAATGTGAATAAGTATATGTAAAGCTCTATGTTGGCAATGCAAATTTACTTGTAGATGAGCAAAAGTTCCCAGTCCCACACAGATTAGGGGGCAAGAAGAATCAATCTCACAGACATCTGTACAGTGTGTGTACTTGTGAGGCTTAAGACCAAATATTTTTTACACAGCTTAAACTCAGAGAGATGACTCAACTCTGCTGTAATTTCTGTAGTTGTAACAGATGGTTGATATTATAATAAATTATGTCATCATTTAGTAGTAGTGGAGTGTGCAGGAGGACTAGCTATCAAAGACATGACACTTAAAAAAAATGTTTTTAAATTTTCATAAATGTTATTTGAGTATGTAGTGGTTAGTCAAATCAGATGGTGTAATCAAACTGCAATCATTAATGCAAAATGTGTCAGGAAATCAGGAAATTTACAAAACATTTTTCCATATTTTTTTTTCAAATCTAATAAAAAATATTACCAATTTTGTAAAAAGATGTTGCATGCTATGTATATTGACTCCCTTAAATAACACAATATGTGAAAAAGAAGAAAACATTTAATATATCACAATTTAAAGTATGTTCACACAACTAGCTGAGCAAAATATACCAAAATGCACATGTTGCCTTATAGAGCCTAACCATAAATCAATGTACTTGCTGTATTGTTGTAAACAAAACCTAATCAGCATTTCCCATCTAATGTGACTTCTGTTTTTGGTCTATTTTAGTTTTCCAAGAGAACTGCACTATGACAAGCTTTAATGATAGCAGGAGACTTTTATCTTTTATTCTTGGTAATTCCCATTTGAATTAGTTTCAAATGTGATTTTGTGTGGCCAGACAACATTGACTAATTTTCACTGTAAAATTATTTACATGTTGTGTCCACTCAAAACAACAGCTATGCACTCATCTACTTCTTTTGATATATTCTAAAGATGAAGAATGAATGTCATGACATCTATACCGATTTCAATCCCTGCAGGGTTTATACATAAAGTAACAGGGGCTGTCTTCAACAGATACTGAAGCCATGATATGAAAATCCTTTGATTTGTTCTTGTTCATCAGACAACCCAGCAACCTTAATTAAAAGTTCATAGTTTTGAAAGAAGACATCCCACTGGCCAACATTACCTGATCTTTAAATGAGTAAAGTTGGCACAAGTTTGATGTCCTGAACCTTTAAACCAATGCAAAAATGCATAACTTGACAAATATCAACCAGAAGTCAAACAGTTGCACTAATAGAGGACAACAGGTTAAATCTCTGTCAACTAAATACAGTTCCGCTGTGCAGGTTTATATTCCCTGGAGTGAAATAATGGGATTTATTTCTTAAGTGGAGGATTGTGTTCCAGTGGGGCAACAATATTATGCAGAAGTTTGATAGAAAGTTAGGGGAAAAACAGGAGGAATATTGAGAGGCGATGAGGGATACAGACTTTTTTGGAGATAAATCAAACAGACAGAGATGCAATTGAAATCCTGCAAAAATGTCAAACCCATAATATTATTAAATGTTATGAAATTAATCTTAATCTTATGCTCCAATGTATAGTGAATGACTATGAGGGGGAGGTGAGATATTAATAGAAATGGTTTTGGTGCTTCTTTTATCCATTAAATAATCTGAAATGGGCTGTTTTTTCTAAACCTGAAGAAAAAAGTGAAAATGCTGGAGGTGGCACCTACAAATTCCACAGTACCACATGGATAAAACCAATGTAAAATGAATGATTCGTGCATGATAGATTTGTGTAAAATTAGGTGTTAACAGTACACCTTGGACAGCCACTCTCAATGTTCATATGTGTTTGTCATTGTTGCATATAAAGTGCAAAGTCAGATAAAGATGGAAATAATTTACTTTTTAATCATTTAAATTAGTTATATTGTAACAAAGTGACCTACTTTTCTAAAATATTGTTTCGAAATATCTATGACATGAGAAAGACCTTATTGGTTGCTGCAACTCCATGTCTATTTGTGTAATAAATTCTCACCAGACAATTAGAACAATAGAATATCTAAGGTCTCCTTTGTGAAATTAGGATCCTCTGCATTGAATCATATGATTTACAAAAGGGCTACATGTCACAAACAGACGGGGAATTGTGTTTTGTGTGTGTTTTTATTATTTGAGGTAGCAAGAGGAAACATTTGAACACTTACATTTGATTGTGATAAATATAGATAGGAGAGGAAAATATTCCAATTTGATGGATGGCCAGCTTCGGCAAGCTAATTGCCAGCGAATTAAGGCTAATAGACAGCCTATCCAATAGTATTGCTAGCCATTTCAAGCTAACAGACACCTTCGGCATGCCAGTAGCCAGCATCCCCAATATAAACTAAAGTGAGTACCCTGCTACCGCCAACGTATCAGTTACTGGTGGTGGCCTCTCAGTTACCGATGCCGGCCTATCAATGTTCAGATCAGTTGCCAGCTTCGGAATGGATATTAGTTCCTGCCCAGCCTGATAAGTATTCTTAATTTTGGCCCCAATTTTGCACCATACATTTTTTAAAATCTATTTGTATAGTGCTTTACTTATTTCCTACAGACCCAAAAGCGCTTTATACTACATTGAGTCATCCACCCATTCACACACTGGTGATGGCAAGCTACTTTGTAGTAAAATTTTCCTATTACTCTCCTATTATCCTATTATTACCGTAGCATAGGTAATAATAATATAATAGGATTACGTATGCTTATTTAATGTTGATAGCAAATGACCACGTGTCAGAAATCAAGAGTTTTTAAAGTATATTGCCATCAACCTTGTGTATTTCATCTCAGTGTCCATAGAACTTACTTGGAACTCGTGTGAAGGGCTAATGCACTGCATGTCATGTGTGCAGTCAATGCATTATAATGTGCTTCTCTGCACATTATAAAAGCCCTACAACTGAGTGGATATTCATACTTAAGCAGTGAAAATATGCATGACACAAGATGTCTCCACTATATCCAGAGTGGTATCTACAGTACTTTTACACTTAATGGGAACATATCAGAAAATGGAACTTGATTGCATTTGATTGCTGGCTTAGTAGCTTTGTTAGAGTTCTTTGTAACCGTGATGAAATGGTGAAATGCAAATTAATCTAATCAAAAACAATCTCCTAATTCACTTTAATCTTATGAATTTGATGAAACATGGAGCCGGAAGCAGGTGAATGGTTGGTTGACACAAGAATTTGTTTGAATCTAATTAGCTGTGTAATGTGAGGAACTGTACCAATGAAGAAGTAGGCCAAATGTAAGTCAGAGGACTGAAAGGAAATTATTTTGGAGTCAGTATAATGAATATCAGAATTTAACCACTACCCATGTGTATGTTCAGTGACATAATTTCGTAATATGTATCTTGTTGTACAAATGGAAAGCATTGCAAAAAAAAAAAAAAAAAAAAAATTGGAAATTAGGTAAAACCTATTACATTTGACAAGAAATGTATTTCTTACTTCTTACATCAATTGATACTGTCAGTCATATACCCCAAACAAAGCTGTAATGTTTTCCTCTTTTGCATTTAATGAAATGCTTAAAAAAAAATTTATCTCAACCCCCCACCCCCCCACCCCCATCTGCCAGCAAAACTCTTTTCACATTGTGTTTCCTCAAAAAAATGTCAAAATAACATAATCTGAGTGTTGTTTTGACAGTGATAAATACAAGATATTTGTACTGTCAGTTTGTCAAGAGAACTGCAAAACAAACTGTGAAAACCACTGAAGCTCAAAAGAGGCTTTAGGACGGATTTTTGCACCTTAGACAGCTTTGGAAAGTTCTCTTACAATATTTAAACTGCAATGTGGGTCAAATTTAAGAAATACATTTTTTTACAAAAGGAAAAAAGTTCTATCCAAGCAAACTTTCAGTGTTGAAGTAATGATTTGAATGCAGTTCGGTGTGAGACATTAATATATAAACACAAAGAGAAAAACAAAAAAATTAAACATTCATCAGCTTGAAAACCTAATGAAAATTCTTTAAAATCTTTTTAGATTTTCTTTACTTAAAAAAATTATATTTGACCTCTTTATGGCATGGCAAACCATCTGGGATCCATCATCAGATTTGCTGGTATTCATATTTCTTTCATTTTAGGCATAACCTACTACAGTCCTTGTCTGATAGGTGTGTTTGATAGTCTTGACAGTTTTTGATATTCTTGTTTGATATGAAGTGAAGTCCTACCAGAGATGTCTCAGAAGATTGCAGAAGAAATAAGGCAGGTTGCTATCTTACCTGAAAGTAATACAGTCAGTGATGACTATTTATTGTTTCTTGTAGACATTTTGAGTGAGAGGCTATTCCAGCTAGGTGCGACATAGATAATGAAGCTGACCCATTAGCTCTCCCGATTTTGGACGACCTGGCTTGTCGCTGGCATGCACAATCAATCTGCACATGGAGTTCGACCAAGAAGTACAGCCCTTCTCATTTGCATAATGACGCAGAAATGCATAAGGGAAAGTAAAAAGAGGAGATGAGGGAATGTAAAGGAATACATGTATTAAGAAAAAGAAAAACTTTTTTTTGGGTCAAAAATGCATGTATAAGGAAAAGGAAAAAAGAATTTCAATGAAAATGCATGTATAAAGAAAAAAATAATATCTTTCTTGATGAATATATATATATATATATATATATAATAGTATAATAATATATATATATATATATATATATATATATATATATATATATACATATGCTTTTATTTTTAATTATGTCAGTTTTGGTACTCCATAAGGGAACCCCTGCCCCTTTCAAGTACATTAATAAATACCATATCATATCATATCTGTTTATAAAGGACTGTCACACAACCACAGCTAAACCAAACAGCTGTACATAACAGAAAAATATAAAAACATCAATAATGTTAAATATATTAAATATGAGCCACGAATAAATAAACAAACAAACAAGCAAACAAATAAATAAATCCCCTAGGACAGAGAAAATATAGATATTTCTTTTTTTTATCAAAATTTCTTCATCCTTTCTTGATCCCTATTTTGCAATTTGTTTGTCAATGTGTTACTAGTTGTGTTTAAACATAATAAAAATAAAATTAAAAGTTTTCCAAATGCTCCCAGCAGGATACAGATTTATGATTATATGTATGTGTTGTCCCCTTTCAGACATGCTAACCACACTTTTCAGTACACACTCAGTTGCAGACAATTCTCCTGTGAAATCAAATCACACCCAGGCTGGTAGATAACATGGCTCAGGCATGCACAAGTCAGTAGTAATCTATAATACCACTGCTGCTTCACTGCTTCAAGTCTGAAAATAAGAAACATGTCATTACTTGTTAAACCTGCTTATCGGAACCTTTGCTGTGTAAGCCCCCTGAGATCAAAACAACTACTGAGGATATCATGCTGGCTAGCTCTGTGTCCTATTTCTAAAGCAATCGTTGTATCTACATTTTCAGGAAAAAATAAAACATGTTAAGATTACACAAGTTTTTCTTCTCTGTTTAGCTTCTATAAAGTTAGTCTTATGTATAAAAATATCAATATTTATATAATTTCAGTGTACAAAAATATTTAGTAGAGTAAAAATTTTAAACAATTATATATATATAAATTAAAACATCTACAAGAAACTACTACCCATTCAAATGTTATACAATCGATGAAAATTGTTTGTTTGTTTTTGCAAATATGTTTGGCTCATCAATATAAATGGTGGTCTGTTTCTACAATATAACCCTCTATTTTTGTGAAATAAATAATATGCTGGATGTTGAAAGAAAATGCTTTTAAAAAACTGTAAAAAGCTATCTCAATTGGATCCTTACAACTTTGTCTAATTTTTACCTCTGCGTGCTTACTACGTGTTTCTTAATGGAAAAAAAAAAATCTGTCAAGATCCTTCAATTTTAGGTTAAATGCTCCTTAGAAACTGTTTATTCTGCTTAACAGAAAGAGTCTGGAGGGTGCAAACTTTGGCATCACTTAGCTGTATGTAACCTGAAACAAAATTTAATTATCTGGAAATACTACATGAGAACACAGCACATGTGAAATAAGATTCACTTTAGTAAATGTACATTTTTAGCCTACATCCTAGCAAAACAGACATTGTTTTAATGAAGATTGTCAAAAATCGGAATTGCTAACATAGGCATTTTTAGCCCATTTATTGGGGGTGCTTGAGCTCCACTAAATTAATTCCTAACACGCATAAAATTTGAGATTTTTTATTAATGTATTTATTTTAACTGTTTGTGCTTTCTTTAACACATTGATAGAATATAAAAATCATACCATACTTGGTTAAAACTTATATTTTAAGAACATAAATACTAATATTCCTTGCCTAAAAAATGGTTTGATCCGGCTCAAGTTTTCCACACTAAGGGTTCTGAGCGATCTGTGCACAGGGCAGTGTGCTGCAGTGGAGTAAGAAGCTGCTTTAAACCAGGATATGTGGCACAATTCTTAACTTCTACCACTCAATACCAACACAATATTATCATTCCCAGTCCTCAGGGTTGCTGCATCTTTAGCTGTTATTTATGTTGTGAGGTAGGAGTTAGCTGATGTTTTCTTAAAGGTAGCCTCCAGTGTTTTCAAAAACACGTTGGACATTAAGGCTGTATTATAATATTCTCTAACATAAATTATTATTTAAAAAAATATTTTCTGATCAATTCAAACATTTTATATTTTTAAGAGCAGTAACTGTCTAAACCATATGTCAGATAAAGTTTTGCATTCTGCAAAAAAAAGAAAAAAATCTGAATTGTTTTTCTTATTCAAATTTATGTATGCTCCAGTGGCTACAAGACAGGGCTATTTTCAATGCTGAGCTTCCTGAATTGATCATGAAACTAAGATTAAAAGAAATCTGAAAGGCATATTGGCCACAGTTTGTGTACTAGTTTGAAGAGAGAAACAAATGACACAAAAAAAAAGACGTTATATAAAGGAGGGGGGGACAATCAGGAGCAGGGGTTTTACTTGCTAAAGAAAGACATGTAGGTTAGTTATCTATTTGTCACTCTGACACTTTACATTTTGGTCTGATTAATCTCTGTTTCAATGCATTTGTGCACTGCAGTGAGCCAATACTTGGAAGTAATGTTAAAAGATGCTTCAAGGGTGTCTCCCTGCCTGTCAGCTAGTTTTCTGATTGGCTACAACTCACATTCAGTGGGCTGCATGCTTGTTTGTCTTCGCAACAAAACCACATAATCTGCAATATTGGGCCAAGACAACCCGACATCTTGAAAATCCCTGATTTGCGGTGGAGCGATCCTTCCGAGCAGAGCAGTGCAATCTGACCACACCACACATGGCAGTGATATCGGTTAGGATTATCTTAAGAGCCATACAGATAATTGGGGCATGCTTGAGAATCGCCAACGAAATTGGAATAAAAATCCTGCCGTGTAAACCAGATAAATAAAATTACAATGGCGAAGAAAAAAATGAAGACACCAAAGGTGTTAAGTGGTTATCAAATTCTTATCCATCCTTTAAAGTACACCAATAAATAGGCAAATGTCAGTGGTCAAAAACAACACACATTTTCAGAACAAAAATTAATTGTACTACATGTTCCAAACCGCCCTGCCTGAGACACATTTACACATCTGCTAACGGTATCTCTAATGGTATCTTCATAGGTCTGCCTAAAAAAATAAATCAGACACCTGCAGCTGATCCAGAACGCTGCTGCCCGTGTTCTCACTAGAACAAGGAAAGTAGAACACATCACCCCAGTTCTTACATCTTTACACTGGTTCCCTGTATCTCAGAGAATACACTTCAAAGTAATTTTATCAGTCTATAAATCAGTGAATGGGTCTTCTAGTACAGTACAAACCTTCCACATCACTCAGGTCCTCCAGCTCTAGTCTACTGATTGTCCCTAGAACCAGAACAAAACATGGATAAGCAGCTTCCAGTTTCTATGCTCCTTACATCTGGAATAAATTGCCGGACCACTGTCTGTCTGAGTACTCAGCTGTCTGGGTACTCGGCTCTCCTAAACCACTGTTCCTAGAATCACCTCGGATTGCTAATAAGTGCTCTAGAACATTAACTGTTACCCTTTTCTTGTTGCTTTCAAAAGACAGAGGAATTTCTTGATGGAATGTCTTCTATGCATTAAAGCAGGTTGGATCACCACATCACAGAACTTATCATAAAAGACTTGGCTGGTCTACTATCTCCTCTAAAGAGCGTGTTGCTTTTGTGATGACGTTGCAATCGGTCTCAAGGGAGAGTGGCTCAGGCGTCCTACACAGTGAATTAGTCACTACTTAACCTTGACAGTTTCTTCTAGCCTCCTGCTTCTCTACTAATTACGATCTCTTCCTTGCAAGTAATTAAGTCATCCCACAACAAGGGCTTTTATCACCACATTGGAAATGAAAGAGGATCGTGGCATAAAATGTTACCCTAGATAACCTCTTGTTGACTCTTCGTAACCTGCACAGCTGGGAAACACACATCAAGACACATATCTACCCTGTTTGTATGTTTTATTATTGAGTGTTTGAAATATGTAAAATAAACTAAGTAAATGAAGGTTATAATCAATAAAGTTTAAATTCATTCTCATTATTTTACGTAATAGTTCATTTTACAAACAATAATGCTAATTACAAAGCTATTTAAATGGCAGAAAATCTTGTAGGTTTGCTGAAAATTTAACTAATCTGATGGGTTGAAACAAGTCTAAATACCAGTTTGGAAGTTTGCTCCTGCTGTGAGACATTGAGTTTTCTGTGTGACTTAAAAATAGCAGTTACAATCAAAGAAAATAACTAACTAGGGGTTTAGTGTGTCATATTTTTAATTTGGCTGTTCCATCTAAACTGTCACTAGCATTGTCTTCTGTAATACCAAAATGTTGCATATCCCTCTTCACAACACTGAAGATCCTGTTCTCTGGCACTCTTCTTTTATTTATCTATGGATTTTGTATTTTTCAATATACATGCTATATTCAAATCATCTCAGCCTTGCTTCTCCAGTGTTGTTGTTGCACTGTACTGATCAGTTTACTCTCTCGTAGTGCCAATGAATTCAGGAGCATGCTTGTTATATAAGGGGAAAGACCCAAGTCTCCAAATTACTTGTCCATGCTGCCTGCAGGAATACCAAAGAAAGTTATTGAGTTTTTCACTGTACTGTTTGTTGGAATGCAGTATGTATTGTACAGTTAGTTACTCCAAAGCATTGGTATCTTATTTACCAATGAGTAAGTAGAAGAAAGAGAACAAAAAGTGGGTGAGTAGCTGATTCTAAATATTTGAAACACACAACTAAAATTGTTTTCAAATGTTTACTTCATAACCAGGCTTCAGAGAATTATTGTTAGCAAATGGAGACACAACATACTGAATGCCTGTATGTTTTGTATATATCACAAATTCTTGTTGGCATGCTCAGTTGAAAGGCCCTTTACATCCCTGCTCTCATTCTACTTGTAAGGTAATGAAAAATCCTACACAGCTGTACATGCTGGTGTGATGATGGACTACTCCGTAGTCTTGTAATAGGAATGTGCTGTAGATGTGAGAGTACACAAGAGTGTCTCAGATCTATCAAAAATAACATGGAAACATATTTGGCAAGTATCAGGAAAGCAAGCAAGAGCAGTATTTGTCTTCACACTAATAGAAGTTTTAAATATCCCATGATCCTGACATGTTATAAGAGAGAGTCGAATGATCTTAATGTCCCATGATCCAGAAATGTTGTAAGAGAGAGAATACTGATCTTAATCAGAAGAACTGGAGATACATTTTAAAGTGGCATTAAGTTCTGCTTGGTGAAAAAAAAACAACAACAAAAAAAATATTGAGCAGGTCACTTGAGGGTATTGATTTTATATATATATATATATATATATATATATATATATATATATATATATATATATATATATATTTAAAAGTTCAGTTTAAAGGTGTTTAAAATGTATGATAACATGTGTATAAATATGTATTTATTTATTTTTGCTTTTAAAAATTAACAATGCTGTCATCAGTTCAGAAGGTGTGCCTATTGCATTTTGTATTGATCTACATATCTTAACACCATGCCTCTCCTTAGCTGACACTTATCATCTTACTGTTAAATAACTGTTAAAATGAGAAAATAAATAAGTAAATAACTAAACCAATTGAGCACTGGAAAATAACTACATGGACAATAACAATAGTTTGGTGGAATTCAATTTTCTTCGTGATGCCACCATCCATGCAATAAATGGAAATAGTTTTCTTAGAAAAATCCCAGGTATTTCATTTGTAAAGTGATGGTAACTTAGTCAAAAACCTGTAATAATATAAAGCTTTATTGTTAGAGAGTAATGTGGTGATGTACTTGCTTTTTGTGTGTTTGTGAGTCATTTGAACCACAGCAGTATTCCTGTGTTTTCATTACCGTGAGCTTGAGCTCACCATCACCAATCTTTGTTTTTATTCCAAACTCATTGGAATATATATATATATATTATCATTATTATTATAGACTTTACTGGACCCCCAAATGCCTCTGTCCTCTTTCTTCAGTCTGTTTCATCCTTCCTGAAGGACTGCATTGCTCCTTCCCTTCCTTTTGGCTGGAGCCTGTTGAATTAAACATCCCCCCAGCCCTTCCTTAGCAATTCTGTCAACTACGAAAATCAAATCATCCCTCTCTCTCTCTTTTACAAATAGCTGATCCCAACTAAAGCTGAATCTGAGTCTCAGAAAGTTTTATGAAATTTATGTTTTTACGTATTTAATTGCGTTTATATAATTACAACCATTTTTAGTTTGCTACGTTTTTTAATTCTGTTAATTTATTTTATAATCTTTAATTTTATTCTTTCTTTATGCTGGTTGCTTTTAAAAGAAATCAGTTTTTATGCTTTGGGATTGTTGTGCTTGAGTTGTTAGGGGTAATCGAAGGCTGTAAACTTATCATAAGCTGACTGTCTTTTATTTTAGTAGGGTGGAGGGAGAGGTGAGAAGGAGCACAATTCTCTTTACATAAAAGCAAATGGTGACAAATATAAAAACTTGTCATGGGGTTATTGGAGACTTTTGGGTGAGGCAATAAATGTTACTCTTCTCACCAAGCAACAGGGCGCTCTCTTCTCAGACCGCACACAGACAGAAGGCAACCTGTCTGCATCGCACACTGAATATCAACCCGGCCACTCCAGTTGTATGGTAAGGCAAGGTAAGGCAATGCAGGGCATGATGATTGTACTTGTATAGCAAAGTTTCAACACAAGGTAATTCAAGGTGCTTTACATTATTCATTGGTAAAGAAACCATCCATCAATCCATTTTCTGAACCGCTTAATCCTTAAGGGGTCGCAGGGTCTGGTGCCTATCTCCAGCTGTCAACGGGCGAGAGGCGGGGTACACCCTGGACAGGTCACCAGTCCATCGCAGGGTAAAGAAACCAAACATATGATAAAAGAACGGAAAGTAAAAACAGCAAAAATATCAACATTTAAGACAGAAATTAAGTATAAAATATGATAATCAATAAAAGAAACATTTAGCATTTGATCAAAAGACAGTTCTAAAGTGTAGAGTTTTACTCTTTGATTTAAAGGAGCCTAATGATTCAGCAGGTTTATAGTCATCTGGAAGTTTGTTCCAGATTTGTGGGGCATAAAAACTGAAAGCTGCTTCCCCATGTTTGGTTCCAATTCTAGAGATGTTTAGTACACTAGAGCTGGATAACGAACAAGGGCTTTTCTCAGCAATGATTAGGTGATATTAATAAGTAGATTAATTAATTGAAGATAATTAATTAATCCCAAAGTTTTTTTTAATCTAATGGCAGCATTAAGACAGATAAACAGACAGACAGATCTGTAGACATGGTACAGCAGACATAAATAACACAATACACAGATAAAATACATAAACATTAAAAACAAATAAAGACACAAAAAAACATATACACTCAAACATCATACCAGACACACATTTACTACTCAACATTCGTACACACATCAACCATATAATACCACCATTAAACACAGTTATACAATATTGCCATATCTGAGACTGATAACGAACTGCACTGAGTCGTATGTTAGATGTGTTCAAGATTATCTCATTCTCAGAGTTTTCCACCCGACGGATCAATATATATATATACAGGTGGAATTCCTTAAGACCAGTGGTAATGAATTGATTTGAGCACATACAAACATTTCACTGGCACTACACCATCTTGGTAACAGTCGGGCGGCAGCGGAAAGATCCAGAACCTAGGAGTGGAGCACCATCTTCATCGAGACCAGCATATATGATTGCAGCTGCCTGGTGCACTATGATCTCCGAGCTACCAGTCAAGCTGTGGTGGAGCCATTACCAGGCCTGGGTGTCCGGGTGAGAAAGCTGTCCATGGCTCACTTCTCGAGAGAGGGGGGCCTTTAGCGGCCACCTACAAACCTCCTAAGAGCGTTCCTGTGTAAAGTATTTAACATCCTTATACTGTTTACTTTTTTATTCCTGTCTCTGTATATAAAACAGCTGGTGTCATGTAACTCGGGTTGATTAGCCATGATGTTTATCAGTATTCATGTCCTTTGCTGTGACTCCATTCAGTCAGTCCCAGCATCACTGACACATGTCAGCTGATTGGTTTTCGCGGCAAGACTTGAAGCTGTAGTCGAGATTTTTCCAACTTCTGTGGCAGATGTGATAAGCACGAATGCACAAAATGCACCACATAAACTGCAGGGCGTATTTTTTCGGTCACGCCTGAAACGTACCAACCTGCTTCTTGGTCAGGGAAATCAGGCAGAAAAGCTTTTTCGCAACACAAATCTGTATCTGATCTGTCTTCATTGTGCTCCTCTATTTAATTTACATGTAAACCTGATGCTGGTTGCATCTATCATGTTCAGTGTGTAAGAACCATAAGGATCCTTACATCTTTAGAGCAGGATAGTTAATTTCCCTTTGGAAATAATAAAGTATTTTTAAAATTTGAATGTCTAGCTATCTGCCTATTAAGACTCAAGCTGCACAGCTGCTTGAGTCTTAATAGGCTCACGTTGGAATGTCAACTGCATGATTTATACTGAAAGGTCCTACAAGTAAAATCCCCATTAATTAAATTTTAATCACCAAAACAAAAACACAAAGATTTAAAACAAAAATTATTTAGCAGTACCCAAATCTATGAATACAACTATGATGTAAGATTGTTTGGTTGCATTTCAATGAATTTTGTGGCACACACAAACCCCCTCGCAAGTATATTACTGATGGAACATCCCATAATCAGCTTGTTAGTATAAGGCTTTGGAGTCCTCCTTCTGTGGTTTGACATTCTGCTATGAAAAAAAACACACAAAAAATACCTGCAGGTAAGATGGAAAAAACAACACGTAATACCTGGTAATCCTTCATATTAACATCAAGTAACTCTGAAGCCTCAGACTCATTGTATTTATAGCATACTGCACTGCAACATAAACAAAGCAACCCAATTCTGTAAATTGGCCAGATGTAACTAAATAAAACAAATTATCTATTTTGTATGCACAATACTTATCTTAAGGCATGTGTCACCCCATGACAAACTCAATGACTAGTCTTTGTCTAATTAATTACCCATCCACCATACTACTTGAGAGTTGAGGTATTTGTGCTGAGGTATGTTTGATTTTGGTTTTCGTTAAATGACCAATAATATCTACTCTGATGTCTCTCATATTGTTGAATAATTGTATTAATCCTGAAATCCTTTGCTCTGTGTTTGTTGGTTTGGTTTCCTACACTGAGCAACAAAATAGCTTAGTGTAACACCTGTTCTTATTGAAAATGAAATATAAAAGTTTGACATAAGCGTCTCTGTGTAGTGCAGTGATTTGGAGTGGCACCCCATGTTCAGAGGCCTTCAGGCCTCATAGCAGTGGTACTGGTTTTGACCCCTGTTCCAAGAGACCTTTGCCGTATATCATCTCCCACTTCTCTTTCACATTCCTATGCTACCACCTGTCAAATAAAGGCCACTACGGCCACAAAACCTTTTTTTTTATATTTGAGATAAGAAAGAGGATGAAAGCAAATAAATGAAAATAACGTGAAAAGTACACAGCAGAAACATATAAAGTAAAGTAAAGTTGAAAAAAAGACAGATCAAACAATAGAAGTGGCAGATATGAGTCAGTGCCAAATCTATGGTTAAATTTAAAATGAAGGTTTTTAATCATTGATGGGATGCAACCAGGTGATGAATTTCTGCTCAAATTTACGCAAGCCATTCGTTCAAGGAATTATACAAGAAGGCCAAATAATCCAGAGGAAATAATTCCATAAAAACTTTTACCCAGTTGTTTTATTTTTATTCTAATTCTGAATAATGGCTATGATTAGATACAAACTATTCAGACACTGAAATGAAATAAGAACAGGACTACAGCACCATAACAACATACATACACACTTGGTATGCATGTATTCATACATATCGAGATGCACACACACAAAAATAGCAGGTTATTGCAAAATTATCAGTTATGGGACAGGTATTTTCCAGTTTTATGTAGACTTGTATAAAGATTGGTCAGAATACATAGATTGCTTTTTGACTGTACATAGTTAAGCTGGGTCAATCTTAACATTTGCCATCTTTCTCAAAGTGACATGTAACAATGTTTCTAATATTTTGCAACCATTTATTAAAAATGTTTCATTTGTGAAATCAGCAAATGTAACTTTAATGACACTCTCTATAAATAAATAATGTATTGCACTAAATATAAATTTGCACAAGCAGGAATGAAAACAGAAATTAAGGTTGAACGTTTCTGCTTTTGAGAAAAATCAAAAAAACTAACTCTCCTGAAAAAAAGCTTTTTAAGAACTACTAAAATTGCACCAATGATGTTGATGTATTTCTCTTTAAGCAGTCATCTTGGTGTCATTTAGTAATGGAATGTGCAAGCAATTTCAAAAAGCTTTGAGCCGGTAATATAGTATAATGATATCTAGCACCATTTGGTGGTTTTGCAATTATATGAAACAGAAAAGCTCAATATCTTTCTTTTTTTAATGAGCTTCTTTTTGCTTCTTGGCTCACACATTAACCTTTCATACATGTATTTTTTTCTTTTTAAATCAGATTCCAAAAATGTAACTCTTCTGAACTATTTCCCTGAGCATATTGGTTTAGTTACAAGCTTGTGTTCAAAACCTTTCTGAGGTTTTGATGAGCCCTGGTTCAATGATCAGTGTGTTCTCCCTCTCTATTCATTCGCATCTGCATTGCTTTTCAACGTCAGATCAATCAGTGCTAGGTATTTTCATAAATATTTTTTATTCTAAGTAACAACCCTCATCTTGCTTTTTTGATTACAGTGAAATGCTGATTTGAGGCCTTTAAAATGCATTAATGGCTACATGATTTGCATTTATATTGGATTTTTGCTCAGGCAGACAAGAACCTGAGAGAGTTCTGCAAACAAAGACCAAACAGAAAGCACGCATCATCTGAAACACGTTCGACCCCATAATAGAGTACAAGCAAAAGAACGAGAGACGCTAGTGTGAGCAAAACAGGCCATCGAATTTTTAACACTGAGAAAAACACACACCTTATTCAGATCAAGTCTAACAAAATAATGATATGCAGCTAGAGGTGAAAGTAACTATATTGTGACTGATGAACACTATATAAGAGATTCATGGAGGATAAAAAATGAATTCAGCATGAAGATTGAAATCAGCAGGAACAGAGTGGTTACACAAAACACTAAAAAGTTCTTTAAGTAAAAAATCTAGATGGATAAGAAAAGTAGTGCCTTGCATTTTTCCTCCTGAAGTGACAATGACATTTTAAGACTTCTACAGAAAACACTGGAACCTTTTAATTCCACGTTTATTCGTTAAACAGGCACATTGCCAATGTTATTAAAGATAGGGCAGACTCGTTTGCCGCTGATCAAGTTGCTATTGTCCATACGTTGTACCTTGGGGGTAATCTTTTTGATAAGTGAACCCAAAAGGAATGGATTCTTTGTCTCTATGCGAATCTGATTCAACCACTTGCCACCACTAAATCATTGAGGCAGTGAAAGCCCCTGGGGAAATTTACACAGCGATTCAGTTCTCATTGGTTGTTAGAGGAGAGCACGGCTGCACAATCATCCACCAGGGAGGACTGAGGGTATGTATGATTTCATTCCAACCAAACTCGACACCAGCTGATGTCACAGATTGCACCCCCCCATTGAATCAAGATGCATTAATTCTTGAAATTAACTGGTGGCCTAACTTTAAAGAAAAATCCTAAAAGTGCATTTTTGATTTTTGTAATAGGAATCCTTTCTTGTAAAATAAACTAATTTTCATCTTAAAATATTTGTATGCGTTAGCATACAACACTACATTGAATGCTATGATTGCCAAGGTTTTTTTTTTTTTTTCATTTAGGGGCAGCACAGTCAGACAGATAAATTATTTAGAATTGCAAAAGAAACAAAAAAATGTATCTAATCTTTTCTGTAAAGTGCATTTGCTGAGTGCCTGATAGGCCAGATAAGGCTGAGTAAAACCAGAGATGCTTTAATCTGATCGTGTAAATCAAGGAATTGCGTAGAGGTATGGACAAGTGGCTCAAAATTCCATACCTTTCAGTGCTTGGCACTTTTGCTTGAACTGCAGTATGTAAGGATTAGTGTTGACATGGCTGTGGAAAATTCTATAGATGAGGGCAACTGACACAACTAGACATCATCCCCAGAACAAGCAAAGCAAAAGTAGATGGTAATCTAGATGGTAAGTTGGCTTGCTTGCCTTTTTATGATATCAGCTAGATCGAAAACCACACAGAGAATTGGAGCTTCACACGATATCTAGAATCATAAGTGTTTTCACAATAATATCCATGGAATATGACACTCACAAAGGACTGCTTGGATCAAAATTGGCAATTATATACAGTTTACCTGCTATGTAAATATACCCTGTATAACAATGACATAATTCTTTATTTTTTGGATTTTAACTAACTTTGACACCCACACATCCTCTGTTGGGAGTAACGGCTGATAAGTATAATGGCATTACTAATGGCGTTAATTTTTAGGTAATCTAATTAATTGCTTTTCCTAATGTCAAAACGCCCTTACCGTTACTGGGGATGTAAAGTGGCGCGTTACTGAAATGTGGTTGAATGAAGCGCAGCGGCGTCAGGTTTTCTGACAGTCACACTTCAGCTGCAGGGATCGAGCGCAGGTGTTGGTGATGGTGACGCCGCTGCAAATATGACGATGATTTGGTGAGTGGGCAGACACTCTGAGTGCTATTGCTGTCTGCATGCTGTAAGACACTTAGTTTTGAACTTAGTTTTAAGTTGGATACTAGGTTGGACATTGGTTTCATTAAAGCGGACACTCCCTGCAATGTCTTACCCAGAACTGCGCTAATAAAGCAGTTGTATCGCCACTCAGGGTTTGAATTTCAATAAATGTCCATACATCCCAGAAAATATCTGTGAGATCTACCAACAAAGTAACCCCAAAATATTTATATATATTGGTGCTCAACACCCAAGAAAACTGACACATCGATATTTCTCTTATTAATATGTTACTGTAAAATATGTTATATTTTTCTTCATTATAGCCTCCAGTTCATGTGACCGCAGGTGATACCAAATCAATCTTGAAATGTCTTCTACATCCAAAACACAGAGACAACAATTTATTTGACATTTGATTGCATACAATATTTTCTATGAATAATTTTACTGTAATATATCAGCTTTTCCTTCAATAGCTTCCAGGTCATGTGACCAAGTGATGTGAAATCAATCTTAAAATGTCTTACTACAGCCAGTTGGATACTGTTTACTGAACAATATTAAAGGTATCGGTATATAGTTTTGTACAACTTGGAGAGATTTTCCTTGGTTTCATTTTACCCACAGCTGTCTTAGTTTTGCATTTTAATTAAAATTATGTGATTATGTATTTTCAATATTTACTTTTTGTATATTTTTTATTTTTCTGCATACAGCTTCAATCTTATTATGTCAAGTTAAAATACCAATATGTTCTAAAATACTCTCTATATGGTTTTATTATTTGTCATTCAGTTATAAAAATATGTGACCTTACGGATATTACAGAACGTAGCTGTGTTATAGAAATAATGTAACAGTTACTTTACACAGAAAATAATTACTTTTACAGTGCAGTAACTGAGTTACTAACTCAATTACTTTTTGGAAAAACGTAACTTGTAACTATAACTAATTACTTTTCTAATGTAAGACGCCCAACACTGCACACATAATATAGAATTTTGTGACTTAGAGTAAAAAAGCTTACAGAGAATGGTAGCGGTGTGGTGGCGGTCAAAAAGTATTTAAAAAAAACCTCCCTTTGCAATATTCAATAATAAATAATATCACAATAAAGTGTTTTCCAATCCAAAATAGTGAAACATGGATATATTGACTTCCAGTGTTTTGCTACTTTAACCTAAAAAAAAACTTATATTTCAAAACTTATACAACATTACTACCTCCACAAGATCACCTAATTATAATAAAAGCTAGAGCTGAATATTATAGTCAAAATCATATGAGTACAATTGTAAACACCATTTCATTTGTCGTGAAGCAGTTGTACGCATTCTCCACTGACTCAGGTCTGATTAAGTTTCAGTTAAAAAACGGTGCACAGAGAAAAAAAAAATATTTAATTGCAATTTGCAGCCTCAATCCATTCCCTTACTGTTGTTGAAAACATGTGGGTTGTCATTTGTTATCATAAAAATTTTAATGAGGAAAGAAAATTCTCAGCATGATTTACCTGTCTTGTCATAAGGGTAAAATAAATAGCCTTGATAGCTTCATTTGATGACATTAATGGTTTGCTAGGAGAAATACACAACTGAAGACACCTCAGTCCAAAATTTCCATCTTCACCAAAAAAGGGAAACATATGTTCTATGTTTTGATAAATTGCACCAGGATAGTGAAAGCACTCAACTGCTGTGAATGTTAGTGGAGAGAAGCTTCTGAAGCCTTGCCTTTGAGATCCATGCCTCGATGAAACATCTTGGTTTGTCAAGTTAAACATTATGTTAATGCATTGTTTACTGTTCATGTGACAGTATCAAGGCACAAAGGCCATTAGGGACCATGGGCTGTGGCAAGTTACCAAAAATATGGAGAAGGGATTGTAAACAAGTTGAGGAAAGAACTGCCTGAGCAAAAGGGGAATTGATATTTATACTGTTTAGTTTCTCTATCATCCTGAGATACCATTCTAAAGAGGGATAGCAGAAAATTCTATTCTGAGAAAGAGGTGTTTTAGCCATTTAGTTTTCTACTTTTGATTCAATTTAAACTGTGAAACTGAATCTATTTCAGACTCAGAGCTGCATGGTGGCACAGTTTTAAACACTGTTGCCTTACAACAAAAAAGTTTTTTTTCTTTGAAGCGCAGCCACTGGTGGTCTTAATAAACCTTACCTGTTCACATGCATGCGTGGGTTGTCCAGGTACTTGAGCTTTATCCCACAGTCCCAAAACATAAAGGTTAGGCAAATATGTCATTCTAAATTGCTCTTATGTATGTGTGTAAGTGCTTTTTTGAGTGTGCGTGTGTGTGCATTGCTGTCTTTCCTCTGTGTCTCTGTATTCCTCTATATTGCCCTTTGATTGAATGATGACCCGATCAGTGTGTAAAATCATGTTAAATAACTTAGTACGTTTTTTTTTCATTTATTTCAGTAATTCAAAATATTCAATTCAAAATTGATTTTATAGATTAATTTCACAGACACTGATGTTCTAAAGCCCGTGTTTCTGTTAGTTATATTTTTCTATTTACATCAAATGAAAACATAAAATTTAAGATTAAAATATAACATCAGACCAATTAAAAAAAATATATATATACATGAATGTGGGTTTAGTGAAAAGTATGCTTAATATCTGCTTGAAAGGTGTTATTTTAAAAAGTTACTTTCAATCTGACAAAGCAAACCTCATCAGAACGCATTTTTGTAATTAATTGAATATGAGTGTACTATGTCTCTTCCCCAATAACCACTGGAGATAGGTAGCTGTCCCTGCGACCACCCTGATTTGAGTAATAAGCAGGTTCCCAATGCTGTTTGTTTGGAAATAGCAAATAAATTAAAACCAGTTTGTTCACAATGTTTTTTTGTTTTTGTTTTGTTTTTACTATACAAATATACTTTTGCTTTTCAAAATATATGCAAGTCATTTCTATTTCAGGAAGATCTATATTGTGACTTTCTAAATGTTACCCCTTCTTTCCACCGGATGCATAAGTGGCACATAATGCCAGTGTAATAGCAGGTGATAGTTGCCATTAAAGTTAGAGGGACCATTTCTATCAGGCATGCAGCAGCATTAATCAGCTGCGTCTCAGAAGCGTTGTGTTGCTGCCCATTGCTAAATTTATGCAGCAGTTCTAGTGTTTTTACACAATACCCTCATAAAACACATCAAACTCAGCAGTTTGGATCAAACCAAAAATAAGGTTGTACCATCTTGTGTGAATCACAATTTTATTTTATTTTTTATTTTTTATTTTTCCCCATTTGGGCTTTTTTTTTTTTTTTTTCTTCCATGACTACTTACTTTCCCTTAATTGAAATATCCAAACAAATATACTTCCTGGATTTTTTTAAACCACAAATAACAAGAGTATATATCCAAAATAGGTTTATTAATTAAATCAAGGTCATATTTTCAATAAAACATCCTCGCATACTATCCTTTAATTTATGCAATTGCATAAATCCTGGGATTTTTGTGATCCACTGGGACCAGCTGGGGGAAACGATTTCGAGAGTGATACGCGTTTAAAACGCTCCTGATAGGAAGGAAAGTGCTGCTTATTTCACACGTATTACGTTAACCGTTGCTTACGCGTTTAGTGGAACCAAGGGGGTTACCATCCTAAATGTGCTTAAAATAGAACAATGAATAATTTCTCTCATTAAGTCCTAAAGCTGTTGTTTTACTGTTTCTTTTCTTTTCTGTGGGGGTGGTCTATGTTTGTTACCTTTGATATACCCATGTTTTGTATGGTGCTTGTGTATTAGGATGAATGGTTTGGAATTCTCAGTGTGGTATCTTGTCATCAATTTTTTTTTTCCAGATTTAAAGATAAACATATTTATTTAGAAAATATGTGTTATGAGTACCCCAAGTGGTCAAATAATCACTCTTTGCTATTTTCAAAAGCATCTGGAGTTGCCAGGCCTAACTGGGGATCATATTGTGTAGGCTACAGTGTGAAATGCCTATTATGCCAACAAGGACATTATGTAGTTAAAGTGGCATATTTCCAATTCCCAATGAAATGTTATGCAGACATATAGTAGCATGAATTATGTAGGAGTCTTTCTGAGAACTTCCCAGGAAGGAGTGGTGTGGATGCATGGTGGCATTTTATGATATCATCAGCTATGGTCTGTTTAATGAGTTCATGTCTCCATGCCTTATAGCCAGTTAATTTTCTCCTATGTGGATTTGTCTCGTGGCTCTTTTCTTAAATGGTTTCAGTCTTTGTAACAAAACTGAACAGACTGTTAAGTGGTTAAAACAAGATGTTTTGAGCAGGTTCATCAAATTGTATCCAAACACAGCCAAATATCTGTGTAAGTGGTGCTTGCGCCAGAAGCTGGCAAAAAGTTGGACAGTAGTTAGGATGTCGGCAGCATTAGTTTGCTAATGGTCACACTGACACAAATGTGAAAAACAATCCTCACTTGACTTAAACATTGTGGCCAGATGCGGGAGAAGGAGATACAACATTTAGACAGATCATGAGTCTACAGATCATGAGTTTACCTTAGGACAACATAGACACAGAGGACAGACAACAATCCCTGCACTCTTTGTGCAGCCAATTAACTTAGCATGAACATGTAGCTTAAACATTCAGTCTAATGGTGGGGTCTTTGTAAGGTTATCTTGCAGACTATAATTAGACAGTTACACCTTTTGCCTATTTAAAATACAGCAGATGGTGCACTTTTTAGAGTGAAAGAAATTCACTCTAAAAACTGCACCAATCATATGTGTGTATATATATATTTACACTTATTAGGGATGTCACATTTCTCCAAATCCTAGATTCGATTTGAGTTTCGATTTTAGGGTCACGATTCGATTCTCGATTTTTTATTTTACAGTACGGAGACCTATGCTATTTATTAGACTAGTCTACGACCATTGGTTTAATTAAATACATTTTGTACAGTAAATCTTATTTTAAAAGAAAAAAAATCATGCCATTTTTTTTATTCTTGTGTAACGTATCACATTAGGCATTGATGGTCAAATTGAAATCATTTATT
This sequence comes from Apricaphanius iberus, assembly GCA_028564705.1. Classification (NCBI taxonomy): domain Eukaryota; kingdom Metazoa; phylum Chordata; class Actinopteri; order Cyprinodontiformes; family Aphaniidae; genus Apricaphanius; species Apricaphanius iberus. The sequence continues at coordinate 88,262 of JAPXFQ010000261.1, forward strand.
TGAAATTAAATGTAAAAGTCTTGTTTAAATAACAAATTATTAAAAGAGAGTGGCTGAACAGCACCTAGAGAAACTATATCTAAATATAAAAGTGTGTGTAATAGGTGAAAGCGATAACACAGTTCAGCTTTTTGCAACTATATGCTCTTAAAATAGATAAACCATCAAAGCATTCTCCTAAAAAGCATGAGTGGCATCAGCACGCAGGCTAAAAGTGAACTCACCTATAAATTTTATATCTGGTTGTAAATCCTTGGCGGAATCTTTCCACAAAGGACAGATAGCTCCGAGAGTGGTGGAAAGGTCCACGGTCAGAGATGAGCCAGTCATATTGCTTGGTGACATGTTGTTCAGCAGCCAACAGGTCCTGGCGGGTAGACTGAACTGTTATATGGTCCCATATAAACAGGAAGCAGATGACCTCAATAAACCTCCAGTTCATGCTTTTTTTTAAGCCGCTCTCTGTTCATTCTCGCTCCATTATGTGGAGACCTGATGGGATAGAAAATAAGGAAAGAAGAGAGGGATTAGGGTAGGGACACATACAAAAAAGAGACGTTTTATGACAAATTATATTTAAGCAGTATAAGAAAGTCCAAGAGATAGGCTAATTGTCTTCTGTTGAACAAATAAGATAGTGCCCTTGTCATTGTTGCTTTACTGTGACATAGAGTATGCTGATTTTCTAGTTTTCTCATATTGTTCCCTAATATTCCTGTCTACAGTATTCAAATGCGTATGTCGCTGCATACAATGGGTGTTACTCTATTGCAGATCAGAATGTGGTTCACCCTCAGCTATGATGATGTCTGTTTGTAATTGGTGTCATGATAAACTCTGACAAGGTTAGAAGACGGCTTTATGATATGTTATGACACTTTACAGCCACTAATGTGGAAAAAACCCCGTCTCCCTTTACTCAGTGGTGTCAATTACTGCTGGAGGAGACGTTCATCTTTTGACATTGTTGTTGAACCTATCCATGCCTGGATGGGCCCACTAGCTTGTAACCCCGAGAATACATCAGTATCATGATCTACAATTTAAAATAACAACAACATCAGAACACTATTCTTTAAAACACTTTGCCATTCAAAGGAATCCTAAAATTTGTTCAAGTTAAACTGTGAAGAAAAAAACCCATATATCTAACAATGATCTGTCAAAGATAAAAAAGATTGTCATCAGTAATATTCTAGTACTAAGGCCCCCTGGCATAAAAAAAGCAATGTAGTGTTATCAAGTGCTGCTGGTTGCATAAGATACCCCCATTTTCATGGCTTATTAGACAATAAAACATCATAAAAGAGCAAGAAAAATTTGATGAGGCTAATGTTTTTGTTAAGTACATGAGGAATTGTTGGCATCCCGATAAGGAATATTCTCTTGTCAAATCACAAGACTGATTAAACAAATTCAAACTTTTATTATATAAGACAGATGTAACAATGTGTCATAGTAGCTGCAGTACCTAGTGAGAGATAATTTCAACACATACACCTGTCATTTTCAATTAAATTCCTATTTTTAAACTATTACGGCAGCTGCATGTCTCATCTTGAGGTTGAATCAGCACCATGGACAGCTCCTGGTAACACACCAGTCTGAGTTTTTCACCCCTCCTCCTACTCCGCGCACAGGTGTACCAACTTGGGCAGATTACTTCAAGGGAGAGGCTCGCCCATAAAAACCCCCTGTTCCTTGCCTTGTTTTGTGATCTCAGTGTCTCTGGATTAACTAAACTTTGTTCGTCTTTTAAAAGAGGACTCGATGTCCAATTTCCTTTGTGTTCTAGAGAATACAGACTGGTAGTTTGGTCATTTGTCGTGTCCATGTTTCATAGCTTAAGTTGTTTGTTTTTCTACAGGGTGATTAATTTGTTTTCTTTATGCATCTAACCGTGGTCCTTAGAACATATAAAATGATACATTAAGTAAATATAAGCCTGTTATTAATTACTAACTATATTTAAAATTAATTATATTTATACTGTTAATATTTAAGAACAGTACAGAAAATTACATAGCTTAAATATTTATATATTTTTTAAATAAATATGTTACAACTTATATCACATTATGGATAAATACAGGAAACAAAAACACAATATAACAATGCTGATTAAACTTTTAAAATACTTTGAATGTGCTCAGCATGCTATATAGATTATTTTCTCAATTTGAGGACTATATATAGACTGCTTGTAAAGTACAGTTACTGTAAGCCAACCTGATGGTCCAGATTGCTTTATAAAACACAGCCACCTGGCAAAACATCTCTCGAAACAATTTGCAAAAGGGCATACACTTTGAAAAAAGTATTGGCAGAGGACTGGGTGAACACTTTTATTATCACCATCAATTAACAGTTAACACTTAAATTTCAGCCAGTCCGCTCAATGGAGTGGTGTCTGTTGCTAACATCACACTCTTGCCAATAGCACTTAAGAGAGATGCACAAACCATATTTTTCCACAGTGTTACTCTTTGGACTTCAAACACAAAAAAACACTCTCTATATTTTAGATTAGTGGTGCTGCTACATCTACAACACTGATCTTTTCAAAATCCATTCAGACGCAAATAAAAACTGCTGTAGAGATAAGGAATCCAAGACAAAAAAGTAAAACTGATAAGGAGCAACACCAGAACAAAGCTAAGTCACTGAAAGCCACAGCAGCCACTGTGGTAACTAGCAAACAAGAAAAAGCAAGCAAATAAAAAAAAAAAAAATAAACAAACCAGGAATGTTGATAGCAACACATAAGTAAAAAAAACATCATGCATAAAATTTAAGTAAACCCAGAATAAACAAAATAAAATATTTTTTTTTTATTTTACATCCTTTTCTTGTACACTGAAAACCAAAGACAGCTTGTTGTTTTGCCAATTCTGCACTTGTAAAAAATAACTTTTTTTTTTTTTTTTTTACTGGACATGCATGTAAAAAGTATACTTCAATTTGTAATATGTAGGTCTTCAAACACTGATACACACTTAAATTAAATTTATGGTATGACTTTTTAAAGATGATCTATGTCCAAAATCTATGAAAAATATCCACCTAAATAGATTTGGGTAGGTATGTGGTTGATGGGAATGTAATGCAAGTTGGTTAGTAGAAAATGACAAAGACATGTTGGGTACATATTTAATTGCAAAACATGAAATGTATTTATTTTGAGGAGGCTATTGAAAAGTGAAAAACAAAGCTCAAAGACTATGTGTTTCATACTGTTTTCACTGTAAAGACAATTACAATAAGTAGAATCACAGTGGATATTTTGATAAGGAGAAAACAGCTTAAAGCTTCATTCTGGAGGATTTATTTATTTATTTAAGTTTTATATATCCTTAACATTATGTGGGGTTCAGTAATATGATAAAAGCAGAGTTCTCCACATTTGTTATTTTTCTTAAGTCCCAATCCATGCTCTTCAGAAAGGCCATTACAAAATCTGGAAGCGCTGACTTAAATTGTCATACTGATTTTGTACTGCTCCCCCGTGTCTTGGAAAAGCACTGAAGCATGTTTTTGAATATCTAATAAAGGGAGAAAATTCACTAGACCTCTCATTGACTTTAACTAATCAATAATCAATCATAACTTGAGCACTCAAATATGCATATTAGATTAAGACAGCCATCAGGGTGAGTGAGTTGATGTTATGAAATCTTTACAAGAGGCTTGGCAGTTGTACATACTTAGTAAATGTACAGTAAAAAATGTGCATCTCACTTATTCATCAAATCATCTATTTGAAGAAAGAAAACACCCCCAAAATACATTTTTATGTAAGTGACAAAAAGACAATGGTATTGACAAAACATATCCACAGTTGAGCACTTAAAGAAATTGTATTTGTTATTTTTGGAAATGTACTTTCTAGCTTTCTAGCTACCTATATATATATATATATATATATATTATATATATATATATATATATATATATATATATATATATATAATTATTATGATTCATTCCAAACATGTAATAAGCTGTTAATGTTCATACATAATAAATTGACACAAACTATAAGAGAAATGAAAAAAGGAAAAAAGGAATAAATAAAAAAAATAAATAAATAAATAAATCCGGACGAAAGGAAAATACATAAACCAGGAACAAATATTAAATTTACACATTTGAAAAGGAGTGGGAAGAATACAAAGTTGTTGGTTGTTATTTTTTTTTTTTAACAAAATCATTGATATCAAATGTCTTTAAAATACAAAGAACACTTAAAATCATTGATTTTATGTTCTGACTGTGAATTTTGTGGTGCTGGCATTTCAACACTTTCCTCTAGTAAATGTGTTTTTACAGTCCTAGTGAACTGAAATTCACACCAACTTCAAGATTTTTCGCAGCATGGAGAATCTAGTCTCATGCATTTCTCAGATGGGAATTTAACATGTTTTTTCAAGACTTACTAGTTCTTCTACGCAATTTGATTGTCTTTTTATTCAATGGTTTGTAAACCGTATTTAAGTCATGTGATTAGCCCATTCTAGCGGCTTTATTTTCTTACACCTAATTTATACCAGGTATGGAAAGGATGCAGTCTGGACTCCATACGGCTTCCTCAAAGACAAAAAAAAACAGATTCAGTCAAATTATATTATTTACATCAGCTATTATGGGGCATCAAGTGTATTTTTTTTCCTCAACGTTTCATTAAGTAAAGAAATTAAAAACATATGTAATGGGAACAGAATTTGACTGAAACACATAACTTAGCTTCATTGCTAAAGTTAACACGATTTGGATATTAAAAAGAAAAAAATAAAACAGCAACATAACACTTAATTAAACATGATCAACTACATAAAACAGAATGTACCTAACCATTACAGAATAAGCCAAGTGAATAAATAATCTCTGATCTATATATACATAGTTTTTAGGAGAACTTGTGTGAACCACTTAGATTTGGTGCTCTTACTGGAAGAAATTTCCAGGGAGGTTCCGTACACATACCGCAGTCATTGCAAATTGCAGTTTGTATGGAAGCTGTATGGAAACCAGACTGCATCCGTACCACACCCGGTTTGAATTAGGAGTTCATTTCAAGCCAACTGGTAGCTTCCCTACCTGCATGTTTTGGATAATTCTGTTGCTTAAAAATCCACCTCGCGATTCATGTTCAGATTTTTAATAAAAATTCCTTTGTTATTTTTTCCATTTTTTTTTTTTAGTTATATGACATCTGGCAATACCAGATTCTCTCAATTTAACTCTTAGCACAATGACTATAGTCTTCCAGTATTCGAGTGGTTTCTTCCAATTATTTTACCCTCAAGCTTAAACATACTTCTTTCTTCTGCAAAGGAGACTTGAACCTTTAAACAGACAAAAACAGTTGAATGCATAGCTGTTTCTACCGATTCCAGTTTTTTCTAATATAATCTGTGAGTGATCTTTGACTCTTAGACAACTATCATAATTGTTTTGACTTAGCTGTCAGAAGACCTATATGAAGTATATTGTTTTGGCTGTTTTACAGTTTACGGAGATATACATATTTTTTTTTCATCTCTGAAACATTGAAAGGTTAAGAAGTATTTCTGTCACTAGAGCTATCAGTATATTTTGCAAGAAGGAAGTGGAGGATCTGAGGATGTTTTTTACTTGCATCTCACATGAGATGCATTATGTTCAATACTCCGGTAATGAAAAGGCATATTTTTATAGGCAATCGATTCACACTAAACCAGCTGATATTAATATGCCTTGATGGGGGGAGGATCCCTGTATCGGTGAGGTTATGAGGCAGACATCCAGTCTACACTTAAAGTTTTCTTTCTAATAAAACTTATATTTAGAGTGACTTATATTATCCTGTGCTACATCTGTAGTTATTCTGTGGCTGCAGAAAATGCTGACCACTTTCCCATGCTCTGGTACTTTGTCCTACTACTCTCAAACTATCCAACTATGCTAACTTCCATTTTTATGCCATTTACTTTATGTTTTTTTTTTTTATTTGATAGAAGTTGGATCTGGTCCGATGCTTATTTTTAGGAATAAATAAAATACAATAAAATACAGAAAGGAGTGGGTATCAAACACTGAATTAAAATGCTGTTTGAAGCCGTTTAATAGCAAGAAGCCAGCATTTTTCCTTTTTTTTTTCTTTTTAATAACATAATCTAAATTTGTCTACTACCGGGCATTGACTACAGAAAAAGACTGGGGAGGGGATGTGGTCCTTGTTATCGTCCACTTACCATTATCGAGGTTATATGCTCAATATACCATGATTTTCATTTTAGCTCATATCGCCCAGCCCTAACCTTCATACAGTTAACTGTCCCTTTGCTTAGGAAGAGGCACTGTAGGAGAGTCTGTGATCGCTGCTATTGGCTAGGTTTTAATAAATACAGGCAATTCCAATATAGCCTACTGTTAAATAAAATAAATAAAAAAAACGTTTTTGTCAGTTTGTATAACGAACTGATCTTGACTCCATTATAATTGCAGTGACATACGTAATTGACTTAATTCTATCCATATGAATGGACTGATTGGACAGTGTATCTCTATATATAAGCTGGATTTGTTTCACGATGTGGCTTGATATTTTGAATCATCAAACTGAGTTAATGTTTTTGATATTTAAATACTATCAGGTTTTAATGATTTTACTTGCTATTCTTTACCTTTTGAGACCTCCTATTAATGTTTTTAATACTTAATTTATATACAATTCCACTTTTTACATAACTTTATTCATGGTCTACTTAGGATTGATATCTGTAGGGGTGACAAATGGTTGTGTTGTTACCGACCCTTGGAGTCAATTACATGTCAATACTTTAATTAGAAATAGATTTACTGATAAAAGCATCATCGTGTGCAATACATATCCCCTTGGTACATAAACAAACACCTCAGTCAAAGATAAAAATAAAATTATTACACACAGCCTTATTGTAAAATGGATAATAATCCATCCATCCATCTTCTTAACCGCTTATCCAATTCAGGGTCACGGGGCAGCTGGAGCCTATCCCAGCAATTATCAGGCATTAGGCAGGGTACACCCTGAACAGGACGCCAGTCTGTTGCAGGGCCAACACAGAGAGACAGACAACCATTCACACTCACATTCATTCCTAGGGACAATTTAGAGTGATCAATTCACCTATCATGCATGTTTTTGGACTGTGGGAGGAAGCCGGAGTACCCGGAGAGAACCCCCGCATACACGGGGAGAACATGCAAACTCCATGCAGAAAGACCCTGGGCCGGGACACGAACCCACGACCTTCTTGCTGCAAGGCAACAGCACTAACCACTGCGCCACCGTGCAGCCCATGGATAATAATAATAATAATAATAATAATAATAATACTAATAATAATAATAATAATAATAATAATAATAATAATAATAATAATAATAATAATAATAATAATTTTCCTACTCAAACAAGATGCAATTATAAGAGTATGGAAGGGGAATGGCAGAAGATCCAAATGGATGGATGGATGGATGGATGGATGGATGGATGGATGGATGGATGGATGGATGGATGGATGGATAGATAGATAGATAGATAGATAGATAGACAGATAGATAGATAGATAGATAGATATCTTTATTACAGACTCAGGGTCCAAGGCAGACAAACAAGAACAACAAAAACAACAACAGTAACAATAAAAAGCTAAGAAGTCACTTTAAAAGAAGGCAACTATACCAGTGCGTCCATAGACCAGACTGGTAGCGAATAGCACTGTAACTGATATTAATAAGTGACACAATCACTCGATTCTCAGAGATGTTGAGTCTGCAGATGAAACTGTACATACATTTCCGCAATGTGGCTTGCAACGTATTAACTCCAGCTGTAACAAACATCTCACTCGCACTAGCCCATCTTGGCCTCCTAAGAAGCACACGAAAAGCATCATTGTAGGCCACCTGCAACCTTTGCATTGTACTTTTTTTATAGTTTAACCAAAGGTGAGCTGTGTATAGCGGTGTACAGTATGATCTGAACAACGCTATTTTCACTTCATCCGTACAAAATTTAAATTTGCGTGCCAGTGTGTTCGCCTGAGCATACAATGTCCTGCATTGTCTCCCCATGTCATCATCATCCATCAGGTCGTCAGTTAAAATATGCCCAAGGTATTTTGTTTTGTTAGTCACATTCAGCATCATATTAGACAAATAAAAGTCTGGGAAGTTTGCATTTTTATCCTCCTTAGTTCTTTTATATAATCCCAACAGACTGCTTGTATAAAAAAAGAACCCCCTTCTTGCTAAATCAATGCACTTTAGCAAAAAAGGACCGCCCATAACAAGCTCGATGATGCACTATTTTTGGGGTTGGAGCCATGTGGTGCATAAAAGCACCAGCAGCAGAACTAGAAATGGGCAGGCAATAGAAATCCAAAACATTTTTCTTTTCCAGTTAAAAGATAAATTCAACTTCAAGACCACTTTCAGTTTAAATAAGGAAGCTTCAGAGAGATGCAGGGAAGCTTTTAGTACGCATCAAGTTTTTTTCATGAAAACTAAATGTTCAAATGTAGGAAGTGCTGAATCACTGTGAAGAAATTTAGTGTACTCTAAATAAGATACCGAGGGTGGAATACAGTTAATTGCTTTGAGACCCAATATGGTAAATAGCTTTTAGCCAAGTCCTGTTCAGCCCAGGACTGCAGGAAACGGTCATAAGCTGTCACAAAAAGAGACCGAAATTTTGGTAGCGAATCAAGGATGTGGTTTAAAAAGTGTTAAGGGGGCTATAACTGCTTGGTCCCTCTTTTTTACTGAGAAAATAATCCCTTATATAAACTTCAAGTAACACCTTCACAGTATTTTCACATTTTTCATCTGTTTGTATTAAAGGAAAACATTTTGACTTCAGGGGAAAATTTACAAACTATGAAAAGATAAATGAAATGAAAGATAAACTGAGGGTAAAGCATAAAAGAAAATATAGTACAAGGATAAAGGTTTAATTCCAAGGCTAACTTTTAAATGTGATCTAATCTAAGAGAAATGTTAGATAATACAGACTCTTAAAGCATGGATATTATGTTAAATCAAAAATTGAGTTTCAAAATAATAAATATAATCAAGAAAGACAATGACAATATCTGGCATTCCTTACTTAAATAACTTCTGTTTTTGGATTAATTTCTTAAGAGTAGGATCTCAAAAGTGCTAAACGTAATTTCTTCTGACTGGAAGTGATTTTTTTGAGTTATTGACTTCACAGCAATCTCTCAAACTAGGCAAGCATGTAGTGACAGTGGTGAGGAAAACCCTTTTACAGGAAGAAACCTTAAACGGAACCTGGCTTAGTACATTAGGAAATGAGAAAACCCTGTTAAAAAGGTACCGTAATAATGTGAGTATGTTTCCAGTGGCAACAGTCTCGTTATTCCCATTCAAGCAGTGAGCAATTTATTCCTCTTTAAATAACTACTCAGTAGTAGGTTAAATAACTGCTTTTAATTTGTTCACAGTAGAAGGCTTACTGAAACAAGCAATGGTGCAAGGTTATATTATTCTTCACCTATAATAACTGAGGTCCTAATCACTAATCACCATGCACTCATTAGTGGTTAAACGAACAGTTTTTTGTTTGTTTTGTTTGTTCTTTCCTGGACCTTATTAATAGCATGCATCATGTTTGCCTACTCAAGTTTGAAGCCACTTGGAGTCCTATATATATATATATATATATATATATATATATATATATATATATATATATATATATATATATATATATATAGAGAGAGAGAGAGAGAGAGGGAGAGTACAGTATATATGCAGCTAAGATAAGTGGGCACATGGATCAATAAATGAGCAGAGTACAGAAGGGCAATTGGTAGAGAGACCGGTGGAGCTGAACACTAGCTCCTGGTTGTAAGAACAGGTGCCAAAGAGAGCCAACCCCCTTAGAGTGTTCATTGCAAACTCGATGAGGTTGTGAAGAACAACCCTTGAGGCTAATGGCAAGCTATTTGCACAAGTGTCCATTAAATGTGGGATATACCAAGGTGATGCTTTGTCCCCACTGCTGTTCTGCATGGGCCTGAAACCCCGAGCCAAATAATCAACAAGACTGGCTATGGATACAATCTCAGCAATGGGGCTACGATCAGCCACCTCCTCTAAATGGATGAAATCAGGCTGTACACGAAGAGCGAACGGGACTAATAATCTCTCATTTTCACGACACCAGGCTCTACAGTAATGTGATTGGGACATCAGGCTTGACAAATGTAGCAACAAGGAAAGAGGCAGCAGCCAAATATGTCCAACGAGTGAGGCATGTCCTAAGAAGTCAGGTCAATGGCAAGAACAAGCCCAGGGCAATAAACAGCTATGCCGTGGCAGTGATCAGAAACCCTGCAGGAATATTAAAGTGGCCAAAGGATGAAGTACAGACCGTAGATGTTAAAACCTGAATGCCTCTCATCATGCATGGCGGGTTCCATCACAAATCCAGCACCCTGAGACTGTATAAGCTGTAAGGAAGGAGACAGAGGACATGAGTACATCAAGGACAAGGCTTCAACAGATGACAAAGTCAGTGAATGCCTGAGAGAATGGCAAGATGAGGAGGTGCTGGCGGAGGAATCATCATGGTAGGACAAGCTCCTACATGGGATGTACAAACCAGAACATAACTGAAGTGGCTGGTCTCAAGAAATCCTACTAATGGCTAGAGAAGGCTGGCCTACAGCACACCACAGAGGCACTTATCCTGGTGGCAACGGAATAGGCTCTAAGCACCAGAGTGGTGGAGGCTCAGATCTACCACACCAGACAAGACCCAAGGTGTAGGCTGTGCAAAGAGACACATCAGACAATCAGTACATAACAGCAGGGTGTAAAATGCTGGCAGGGAAAGCATACAGCAATGGCATAACCAAGAGGCTGGCATAGTGTACAGAAACATACACATATACAAACACACACATATACACACACACATTTATACAGTACAGACCAATAGTTTGGACACACCTTCTCATTCAATGTGTTTTCCTTATTTTCATGACTACATTTTAGAATCTCAATTAAGGGAATCAAAACTATGAATGAACACATAAGGTATGGAATTCCTGTATGTACTTAAAAAGGGTGAAATAACTGAATATAGGTGTTATATTTTAGATTCCTCAAAGTAGCCACCCTTTTCTCGTATTATTGCTTTGCATTCTCTTGAGCTTCAAGAGGTAGTCACCCGAAATTATTTTCCAACAGTTTTGAAGGAGTTCCCAGAGATGCTTAGTACTTGTTGGCCCTTTTGCCTTCACTCTGCGGTTTAGCTCACCTCAAATCATCTCGATTGGGTTCAAGTCCGGTTCCATATATTTTTTCCTTCATAGTTAATTGAAATAGTCATGAAAAAAAAAGAAAACGCACTGAACGAGAAGGTGTTAAAACTTTTGGTCTGTACTGTGTGTATATATATATACAGTGTATATATATATATATATATATATAAATTTGTGTTTAGAATGAGATTTTATTTGAACTCTGCTCCTCAATGTTCTTCCTAGTCGCAGTTCAATCTACACTCAAACTGCAATTTAAGGTAACCGATCACAATTCTAAAACTTGCATATGTTTTATGCATTTCTGGCGGGGGGGGGATGACAATCTGTGCTTCTGTGTGTCTGTTTGCATTATTTGAGCATAAATGTCATTTTCTGAGCAAATGAGAAAAGAAGAGAACAAGGCAGAGAGAGTGGATCACATTTACCCTTGAATAAGCAGGGTAAAAAGGGGAGGATGTCTGCTTCAGGAAATCACCAGGCAGGACAAGGGAGGCTTGTTTTCTCCATCCTCTTTTTAAACAGCCTCATTCATGCTGCAACTCCTCCTTTAGTCTGGTTCTTTCAAGGGGATTCAATCTCCATTCTGGTCTTGTCACTTGCTTTGCCAATCAATTCCCTTCTCCCCTGTGTGGGGGCCTAAGTGTTCCTCTTTATTCTGAAAAGTTCATAAGAATGGAGAGGCTTGTTCTCCTTATTTGTATTCTAAATCCTGGAGCGGCAAGGGTTCAGGGAGAAGTGAAGTTTTTTCTTATTTTTTTTTTATGGGGAGACAGGTAGTCTTCAGGGAATTGAAACAGACTATACTACATTTCCATATGCTTTCCAATCTTGATTTATGAAACGTGGATACCAATATGTATTATTTATACTCCACAATATTTGTCAAAGGAACTGTATGGATGTGAGCAGATGGAGTTCTCTCTGAACTGTTATCAGCAGAGCTGCCTCAGAGTGGATTTATTTCCCAGTGATACTGGTATAATGCAAGAAGTGAAGCAAAACCTTTGACGTAACGTTATGGATGGTTGGCAGACTCAAAATGAATTTTGTACTCCTCTGGGATATTTTGACACACTTCATATTAATACGACCTCGAGGGGACCAAAGCTTTTTTTTTTTTTTTTTCTTGCGCAATACATGCCAGATTCATGGAGCAGGTTTGACAGAATGAGGGGAGAGCAATGTTGCATCTAAATATTCTAGGACACATGTGAATTCAAAGAATTATTACTGCTCAGGTTAGTCATGTCTAAAAATGCATGGTAATAGTCTGCCACTTGCAATTGCTAGGCAGCAAAAGGAATGGGTAGGCTGGCTGTGACTAATTCCATTTGCAGTGGATTTTCTCCCTGACCAAATCTCTCGCCTTGGTTTTCTCGTTTCTTAAAAAAAAAAAAAAAATAAACGCTGCAGTGGCACCCTGACCTTCAGAAAACATGGCTGAGCAAGCAGCGTTCTGTTTCATAATTAAATTATCTGGTTGGTCAGCAACCAATCAGCTCAGTTCAGGAATCAATGGCTGATTTTTAAAGCGCAAACTAATTCACTAATGGTCAGAGTTATTCCAATTTACCTGCCTGCTGAATTATTGTATCCAAACCTCCCCTGGTTGTGTGAGAATCAATGAAACTCAGGGAAAGAGAGAAAAGCAGTGGATGGGAGTCGGTATCATCTGTCATGTGAAGCGGTGCAAGGAGAGTGCTCTGAGGTTGATTTAATAGCTGCCCGGTTGAGAAGAGGCAATGCAGGGGCGGTTTATGAGATGGTTCTAAACAGGAATTGTCTATGTCATAAAGCAAACTAATTAATAAGGTTTCAGCGTAAGCAAAGACTTAATAGCTGAGGTCTAAGGTTTGTTTTCTGCATGACTCAGAAAGATTATTCACACTGGCTAAGCAAAGGGCAATTTAATTTAGCATGAAATAAAAATGGAATTAACTTGTTACACAGTGGATATGGCACTAAGAAAAAAATATTTGTGACAACGGCTTTTTTTTTACTTGAATGTACATGCTTAACCCTTCTATTAATATGCCAAACGGTAGGAACAAAAAGATTATCATGAGAACCACTTTATTTTTTTTTCTCACAAAGAAAAAGAACACAGTTCGCTCCTGTGTTCTCCTCATTCAGAGAAAGCATGTTTAGACCTGATAGGAGCAACAGAACATCCTCAGCCAGCATCACAGTTCTGCACCAAAGAGAGAGAATTGCAAGGTAGCACCAGCCAGCCATTAGTCACCACATCCACCACGGATGCTGTTGGCTACTGTGGCAGGGGAAAAGATGAAGATTGATCATTTGTCAACATGCAAATTGGCTTTCAAGTGCTTTCTCTAATTACTCTGTGGTTTTTATTGATGAGAAACCACCTACAGCTTCCCTTCGATTTACCTCGCAGGGCAAAGTCTTTGTTTTGAATACACCGTCCCCCACCTATCTTTCAAAAGGCTTTAGGAGGGTAAAATGAAATGAGGCAAAGCCCCCGGCCTTAACAGATTTCACATCATAACTCATATTACAACGTTTCAAGGTAACAATACAGAACTAAATGAAAAAAAAGGCCTGAATATATTTCAGTCTTTTAGCTGGTCACGGTGAAAATTTCCCCACGAGATCCCGTGAAATGAAACAGGCCTTGAATAGGAGTAGCTGGTAAGATGTAAATGACACTGTTCGCACTGCAGCAGCTCCTTGCTCATGCATGTAAATGTCAAGCGATGTTATCTACTGTATGGTTTCCGCTGATAGGATCCAAAAGGTCTTACGCCGAAGACGAGCTTGGACAAGCATCTCTTGAAGGAAAATCAGAATGGGTAGCTACAAACTTTGCAAAGTAGTAAAGCTTTTTTTCCCACTCTATTGTATTAAGTTAAAGAAAAGGGAAATCCAAAGATTCTACAACCTGCTGTACTGCAGACATTATCAAATAATTATGCTATATGTAAGTACCAGCAGAATTAAACATGGCTATCTGCTTTCCTTTTCTATCTGCTCTGTGGTTATTTGTCATAATTGCCTGTGTATGTAACATTTTTATTCAAATCACACCATCGGTGGCACAGAGGGTGTTAAGAAGTGTTGCAAGGCTACTGCACATGGTTTACGTAACTGCATATTATTTTAGGAAGACATATGTGAGGAAATCTCATGTTATCAAGGTGAGAGTGTGATTTTCTTATCCCGTTTCAGAGAGCCGGGTGAGGATTCTGCTGGGAAAACACATGATACTTGTTTTCTCAAGCTGGATTTCACCAGTGTTTACAGAATATGATGCTTGCACAACACAGTATGTCTTGCACAAAGTCATTCCAGACGTCTCGCTTTATGAACGACTGTCACTTCTGACAGATGTATACATTTTAAAAAATTGATACCGAAAATACCGGTAAAGTGTTTTGGTAGATTTTCATTTTTTTCCTACTCTTCTGAACCATTTACACCAGACTTTATTCCCCCACATTTATGAACGGGTTCTTACTGACATATACATGACATCTGCTGTTCTCTCAGGAGAGTGGCCCACTGGCATTATGCAAAAAGAGTTTCTTTCCATACTTTTTTCCCAGCTGCAGTGGGTTATTTTTGTTTGCTTCGCAATCCTTATTAGCTCCCTGAATTCTGATGCAATGCCATCTCTGAAAATACTGACCTCATTTTCATCTCAATTTGAAGCTCCCTCTCTGTTCATCCTTTTACGAACAAACAAGCAACATGACTTTGGCAGGAGTCTCTGACCTACTGTACCACCTGGTTCCTTTGTGATGCAAAGAGGGGGATGTAAAGGCAGCGGTCACTGATCCTATTGTTTCTAATTTAAAGTCCCAAGTTTTGGAAATATATGTATCACATAAATCTGCAGACATGTTGGGCAGATGGTGTAAATAAAAAAAAAAGAAACATAGAATGAGAGAGAAAGACAGTTCCTCGGAGCTCAATACAGATTACGCATTCCAAATCTTAACTGTTGTTTATTACTATTATGCTTTGTGATTGTATTGTTGAAGATATGAGTTGGAACGATGATTCATTCTGAGACCAGATCAACTGTACACATGATGCATCAAAACCAAAAGCAAACCACAGAATAAAGCATTTTCATTTGTTTACATTGCCCAAAGTTGTGATGTAAAAGGTCACTGTGTTGACTCAAAAAAAAAAAAAATTAATGCTGCCAAAGCAATTATATCCAATGAACAATGATGAACTACAACTGCAAAACAATAAAGGAATTTAGATGTATGTACAGCTGGTCTTTCTAATTTAAGGTATTACATTTCAGTAAAATAGTGTTGTCTTTTTGTGTGTTTTTTTTTGCCTAAGAGAGAAAAAAAAGAAGGGTCAAGTGTAGCACACATATGCACATAAATTGATCCATGAATAGACATTTCCAAGACTGTCATAAGGGTACAAGAGTGAGCATTTTTAGTCTGAAAAGCTCTTTCTCTTCTGGTCTATATTTTTCTGCCTCTTCTTGGGAGGTTATCGTTTGCAAAAATGAGTCCTTGATATAGGTTATTGCAGCCAACATGTTCCTATTCCCAGTGTTAACTTTGAAAATAGAGTGCTCTTGACCTCTTGTCTTTGAATTCGTTCACTGTCGCTGAATTTCTCTCTTAACTGTCCTTTGGTTAATACTGTTGGTCAGTGGCTTTTGTCATGAGGCTACATTCTTTATTCCCCTTTCTTTAGTATTTAGTCTATCCCTATCAGAAGCAAAAGCAAACTTGTATGTGAGTGAGTCTTGTACGACTTTCATCTCTGGACAAGAATTTAGCTCATCTGTTCTAATATGCACCGAATGAAACCCCAATGTGTGATTTTTGATTGCAGCTTTCCTTCACTTACTGAATAATTCACAAATCAATTCTTTCACACTCCCGCTATGAGCCCCAGAGCAACAGGGGTGATTTTTGAAGGTCTTCTACAAATGTTTGCATTCAAAAATACAGCAAATGTCACTTTACAGTTTAAATTTTAATGAGGCAGTTTAGGTTTTACTCATTTTTGCCCTCAATAGCATAAGGACTATTTATACTAATTTAAATGTTAAATAACATTTTACATTATTATGTATTGTTATATTGTAATACCCATAGCCTGATATTAATAATATTAAACAATAATAGTAATCAACATCATAATAGTCACAAAAAGCATTAAAGCTATGTTCTCTTACCAAAGAAAGACCCTGGAAATAATTCCACACAGTGTGAGTCTTTAACGGCTGAAGGTTTGTTTTCAAAACCATTACTTTTTATTTTATGACGAGAGTTGTAAAATGTTCGACTTTTGCAATCACAAATATTTCTTAAGTAGTTCTTAAGAAAGTACAATGGAAAAAAAAAAATGTTGTTTTTGTCATGAAGAGTCAGATCATTAAACAAATAATGCCTATTAGATAAAGCGCATTTATGGCAAAATGTAATTACCATATACTGCAGATATGTCACACAGATGGAAGGAAAACAAAAATGTTGACCTAATTTTACATTTACTTACATTTAAGTTAGTAGAGTAGGACAGAAAAAAATAGGACATAACTCTAATTAGATAACTCTATTATTATAAGAAGCAACTAAAAAAGCGTTCGGAGAGTGCAGGCCTCCGCCAAGCCAGCTCTTTCCTCCCCCCCGCCTCCCACTCCCGGTCGGATAATCCCCAAAATTCGAATCACTTGCTCCCTGTCCCATTGCAGACATTTCCTGAAAATTTTATCAAAATCCATCAATAACTTTTTGAAGTATGTTGCTTACAAACAAACCCTGGTGAAAACTTGACGGATGTAATATTTTTTAATTGTGTGTAATACATTGTGAAAATTAACAAATCCATGACTTACACAACTAGAAAAAAGTCAAAGGAATTTGTAAATTTGTCACTTAACAGAAAAAGACCCTGTCTCCACGGAGTACAATCAAAAAACAAGGTTTTCAAACAGAAGCTGTGAGTGTGCAGATGAATGCACAGGTCTGTGTATTTTATTTGGATGTAAATTTACGTCTCATAAATAAGCAAATAGCATCATTGGAAAGGTCAAGTTGTGCATGCATTTGCTGAATGCTCTAAATTCAGTGAATACTTTGCAATTTACCGAAAAATAATAAAAGTGAATGTCACAAATTGGGGTTGTCAGGGGCTCATGTTACCATATGTTCTGGGCCATTCAATCCCAAGTAGAAAGCATACAAAACAGGCGTGAACACATCCAAAATGGATTGAAGGTGCTTTCAGATCCAGTCCCTCAGACCACTTTCAGAAGTGGTCTTGATACATGCAAATCCTCATGACTTCATTAGTTTATCAGTCCTTATGCAAAGCCATCCTTGGTTGCATTGATGGAAAACCTGATCTAAAAATATTTAACTTTGTCAAATTTTAGAGCCCACTGTGGTGTGGTTCCTTTCCTGAAGGTTTCAGACAAAATTATACACAGCTACCAATTAGTTTGTAATAATGCAACGGATATGAATTTAAATATACTATACACCACAAATATTTTCTGATCATTTAACAAAATGTACAGGATTGGATTACTGAGAACTACACGAATCAATGACTACAATGTCAAAAACAATAATACAATGACTGCTTAAAAGCAGAGTTACCTCAGTTATGGGACGATTGATGTACATAGTGTTTTCATTTTATTTTTAACTAATACCTGATATTAAATCAGAAGAAACTTAGCTCAACACTGCAACAAAAATGGAAAAATCATAAAGATTGCACGTGTAAAAATACAAGTCATTAAGAGAACTGTAAAACAACCTGCCACTAATTTAAAGGTTTAATAGCTCTATTTTGTGAGTCATTTTCAGCAGATTTTTTAATCAGTTTTTTCAAACTGTTTCACTTCTTTTTCTTTGAAATGTTTTTTTTTTTTTTTTTTGTCACTCCGATTGTTCAGAGAAGAAACTAGAAGGAACCTTATTCTTTTGAGACCACCATTTTGAACTGTCAATGTGATGCGACTTTGTTGATTGATAGAAAATGGATTATTGGATGGTTCGGTTAAACTGTTTGATTTTAATATAATAGCTGGTTTTGGAATCAAGGTTATGAGTTATTCTTTTCAGACCTTAAATGTCACCTTCATGACTTTAACCCTCGTTCGGGGCAAAAATCTTACCAGGTATGCTCGGACAAATCCATCATTACCTACCCAAGGCTTCATTGGTACATATGTATGATCCAGGACTAGGTCAGCAATATAAGCCTAACAGTTTTTAAAAGGTTTGATACAGAAGAATGCATACTTTTTGTTCATCAGCTATCTGATATTCAATAATCAAAGATCCCCCATTAACACAGTTTTTACAGATGTCTGCCTGTGGTTGGATCAAGAAGATGTATGTTAGCATCAAGTCTGAAAAGCCACACTAAGAATTGTGGGATAAAAGGGCTACCAGTGGGGCATCAATAGGTTTTCTCCTTTAAGAAGAGAATGAGTTTTTTTTAACCTATAATATTCACAAAATGATCAAGTGAGGTGAGAGTGCCTTTTGAATTTAAAGGCACTGATGGAAGGAGGAGGGAGAGAAAAGATAGAAGCTAAAAGGCGTGGCTTAGGAGGAGTAATGAAAGCAGAAGTAGCCTGAGGTGAAAGAATTAAAACGGAAAAGGTCCCCTCTATTAAACGTTCCTAAGCTCAATTACAGTGATAAAAGACTTCTATGATGAACCCTTTGAACAAAGAACACTGAAACAGAGCATCAAAGCAAAAGTATGTTTTATAGAATGTTGCCTGAACTCCATAGCACACTGAAAGAATAAAATGTGAGGTCAGTATAGTTTTTTTTTTTCAAAATGTTATCTGTATTCCCCTGTAGTGTTTCTACAAAGAAAGCAGACTCCACTGAGGGCCAGCCAAAGCCAACTACCACTGCATGTCCCCCCCTCACCCCTGTGAATCTGCTTTGTTGCTTCTTCTCCTGCCCTACATTGGTGTCTTGTTTGGTGTGCTGAGTGTACAAAAGCACCAGAGAGGATTTTGCTAAAGTCAGCCTCGCCTGCACTGGCCTCTCCATCATTAGAACTTACATCAGGAGGGCACCACTGAAGTCTACTGCAATAGTATACAAGCATGTTCTTTTCAAGAATTTGTGCAAGGGTATAAGGGTGTCCTTGTATTTGTCTCCTATAATAAAATCTATACATTTTAGTTTGAGAGTAACTCAGGAAAAAGGCAAGCATGATCAAGCTAATTATTTTTGAGTAGTACTTTATTACTTTATGTCAGTATAAATTTATAATGATAGACTGAAATCAGACTTTTGAAAAGCATGTATACATCTTAGTCCGAGTAATCAGGAATATGGAACCCAGATAATAGGACTGAAAGTCTAATTTCTATACAACAAACTCATCTACGACCCCCCCAAGGAACTGACAAGTTTTGGAAGTGCGAATCAACAACACAGTAGATGAAGACGAAGAATTTGGCAGCATAGACAAACATAAGCGGCCAATAACCGCATTTTTGGACATACAAACAGACAGTGCATTGTTAATATTAAGATAAGGCTAAGATATTAGTCTGATTACTGCTTGATTTAGATTTGTAAACCTACTGACAAATTTTCAACTTTAGCTTAGACATATGTGGTGTGCAACACATTTTTTTATAGTGTTTGAATAACACAACAATGGCCATACTTTAGATTGCCTTGCCATGCAAAGAAAACTTGTTTGGCAATTAAATATAGCTTTCATGAGTTTTTGGCGCCCCCTACGGTGTGCTACGATGGACCATGAGTTATATTGTCCATATCAGAAATTTCTATGGTCTGATTTTTAAATAATTTATTTGTAAATTATTGTGTAAATATACGTATTTGGTCAATAACAAAAGTTAATCTCTATACTTTGTTATATAACCTTTGTTAGCAATGACAGAGGTAAAACGTTTTCTGTAAGTCTTCACAAGGTTTTCACAAACTGTTGCTGGTATTTTGGCCCAATACTCCATCTCCTCTAGAGCAATTATGTTTTGGGGTTGTTGCTGGGTAACATAGACTTTCAACTCCCTCCAAATATTTGAGATCTGGAGACTGGCTAGGCCACTCCAGGACCTTGAAATGCTTCTAATGAGGCCACTCCTTAATTACCCAGGTTGTGTGCTTGGGATCATTGTCATGCTGAAAGACCAAGCCATGTTTCATCTTCAATGGCCATGCTCATTGAAGGAGGTTTTCACTCAAAATGCCAGAATATTTGGCCGCATTTATCTTTTGTATACACGGATCAGTCGTCCTAGTTCCTTTGCAGAAAAAGACAGCTCTGAGGCGTGATGTCTTACAGTAGAATGGTGTACATTTGATGCAACTCAGCATTGATGGGGTTTTAGCCTTTAGCATGGTTTTCTGGAAGTTTATTCCTGATTAGTGAAGAAAAAAAACTGTTTGTTGCCTCTCCATATGATCTAATTCTGAGGGTGCAGAGTAGACTTAAACTAGAAGATCTACCTGGTCAGGCACGTTAGTATAACATCAGATTGTAACAATATTTTCGATCTAGACCATTCAGTGATTCATAAACTAACAAATGTATTTTAAAGTCAATACTCTGAGATATAGGGATACATTGTAAGGACTTTAGAACTTAGCTAATTTTGCTACATTTTCCCAGTTTTAGTGAGGATGTGAGCAGCAGTGGTATATATCTGCTGTATGACTTGAGAGCTATGAAGATACAGTTGCCATTATAAATTTGACTAAAGATAAATCCGTAGAAAAAAAATATTTTCAAGATCTTCCTGAGAAATTAGTTCTCTTATCCTGGAAATCTTCTTGAGATGATAAAAAGTCAATTGTGTCTTTATCTCTAATCAAGTTGTTTCTAGCTGTAAAAAATGAAGCTGTGTACTGACTCTTGTCACACTGATAGGTCTTAAGCATCTGCTTATATCCTAAATGGGTTCATAGTCACCTGTTGACATTGTAATGTAAAGCTGTGTAACATCTGTATAGGTATGTAATGAAGGTATACTTATAATTATCTGGGCTAATAGGAGACACAAATAAGTCCCTGTTTTTAATGTTAGACTTGAATCAGCCAAGTACTGCACCAGAGAGTCCAACCCACCTTTCCAGTAGCTTAACTAGAATATCATGGTCAATAATATCAAATGTTGCACTGAAGTCCACAAGTACCAGCATTGCAGTTCTTCCACAGTCCACATTTATGCAGCTGTCATTGAACACTTTGACAGAGGCAGTCTGAGTACTGTGGTGAGCACAGAAACTAATAAAGTTGTACATTTTGGTTTTAAAATCTTTGCTTAAATACCAGAACAGTATTGTTTTTATTATGACAGGGCAAATATCATACCAGCCCTGGCCTACACTCAAGATAATCAGTTGATTTAGGAATGTCTTCTTTTTCTTCTTAAAAGGTTTAATTTGAGGACCAAAAATCATGCCACACAGAAATCTAACATGACTTCCACATTGTTGCTGTATTTCTTAAATTATAAAGTACCATATGCTACATTAGGTTCACAATGGCTTTCTATTTGCAGAGGCTGATTAAATCATGCATGAGATACTTCTGTGTGTATGGTGTACAGTGTGTCTCTTCTCCCATGCAGTCAGCACACCATCAGCACTTTGATTTAAACACCAATCTGAGTCAAACACAAATCATTTCCCTGTCTGGCTCAGACATGCTTGTCAGATTTTGTTGGCCTTTTTTATGCGAAAATTGCATCTCAGCATAACAAATGGGCCCACTGTGCTAATCTGTGATTCTGTGATTATTCATAGTTCACACACTTGCGCTATTATGCCGTGCGTCTGACTCCGTCCGTTCCATCTAAAGAAAACCATTTAAGGTGGATCAAAATAAAATTTTGGCTCTCAGTTTTTTTATGTTACTCCAATATGTGGAGAGGAGTGTTAATGGAGTGAGGCGCCAAACTGGCACAGCATTGACAGCACTGCACTCAATTGAGAAAACAAATTATTTCTGTTAAGAGACTGTCAGTGTGTATTTCTATTGCTTCTGCATTTTTGATGGAAGGCAGAAAGTGTATCACACATTGAAGTGTTTCAAAAGAGAACAAACTGAGACTAGTCTGATGTGTCATTATTTGCAGACATAAAAACATGAATTTAATCTATTATCTATCTTTTGGGTCTTAAATATCAAAATATAAATATTCTTACAAAGATCCTCATACTCTGTTTTTTTCTGTCAGACTAAACAAATATTTAAATGAGATGTTGCCTTTTTATGCATTTTCATCACCTGATTTAGATTATCTGATGAACAATTACATATAATTATGCTCAACATTGTCTGGATTGTGTTTAACCGTGCAAACCAAGCCTAGAGGGAACAGTAAGAAGACCTGCTTTACAACTGAATTTCAGATTACTACACTTGTTTTAGTTCATCTCAGAAGGCAAATTATCCACATGTCCTTTGGCAAGACTTTTCTTTTTTATATTCAAGAAAAAACGATGTTGAGCTCATCTCCTCTCCCTTAACCCCACTTTTCTATAAAACCTCGAGAGTTGTGAAAACGAGTTCTGTAATTGTCCTCACTCCCTCAGCCTTCATCTTGTGTCGACCCCTCACTCATGTATTCCCATACTCCGTCTTTCTGTCACCCCAGCTCCCCTAAAGGAGGATCAAGAGAGAGGCCCTTTCCAATTTCTCGCCGCCTCTAATAGGCACTTTTCTGTGTTACATGATCACCGGGTGTCAAGATTAAAGAATGGCTACTGCTTCCCAGGGCAGACATGGATGGGAGACAGAGAAAATAGCACTCCATAATTACTGATAAATCGAGCTCACGGCCCCCCCTCCTCTTCCACTTCGTCCCTATCCACCTGGCCCTGGTGTCAATGTGAGGGGCTGAGCAAGTTAAACTGAAGGAAAAACGTTGACCATGCCAGGCACTTTTTGTACTGCTGATGTAGCAGTTAAGTTCAGGAAATTCAGGGCCAATTGACTGACTTGGTGCTTTTATTCACCCTCTGTTTGTCCCTACTTTCAAATGGAACGCGCAGTCCAAGACACTTGAAACAGCTGTAGCCAGAGCACAAACAGCTCAGAGCGGAGCAAAACTACATTTTGGTAAAATCTCTAGCAAACGCAGAGAGGCCCTTCCCCCCCCCCCCCCCCCCCCCCCTTGATCTCTTACATGGTAATAACCTTTTTGTAATAAAGGAGAGCAAGCATCCCTGTCCACTAGACACCACACAAGTGCAATGTATGAGAAGGTGGTGGATTAAAAAAGGGAGGACGTGGGGAAGCATCTGGAGGGGTCTCTTCTCTCCACCAAGCAATTGTGATAGGTTGCAGAGACCGTCTACTGCCATTGTTCATTAATAATCCAAACAGCCACAGTGGAGAACAACATGATGTGAATTTGAATCCAACAGAGCATGAAAGAGTCTTCTGCAGTAACATGCGTTAGTTCTGTCGCCTCCCAGGAAATAATCTGAATATTTAGTTCAGTCAGTGGGTGATAATAAAACCCTGGACATTACAATCACCCACAGTCTTTCCATACAATGCTTCATCTTGTTGTGCAGATGGGCTCAATCCAGCCCAACTAATGGGGCATGAGTATACACTTTATTGTCCTGATAATGATTCAGAAAAGTCATTTCTCTTGATTTATAGCTAATGAAATTGTGTCCTGTTTTTACCATTATCGGCCTAAGAGGGGGATTATTTTTTTTTACTCAACTTCATCAAGAGCAAATAAGTACTAACAATTTCCAGAAAGTATCGGTACAGTAGTTCCATTAATGGACATTTAGTCCAGATCCCGTAGTTTGACAAATGTTATTGTGCCATGCAAGATCAGGAGGAAATGGGCATCAATATCTTAGTGGCTAACACGAGACATATTTTGAAGTGGCAATAAACTGGCTGTACCACACCTGAACAACTTGTTTCCAACTAATCCATTTAAATTTGCTTTTTTTATGTAACTCCATTCACAGCAACATTTTATTGCACGGCACCCTACAAAACCATTTAAAATTCATATTCAATAACTAAATAATACAACCTCTTCAGTCAGGAGTTTCATCAAAACTACTGAATCATCCTTACAGAAACATCCTTCCTGCCGAAAGCCATTTAACATCTAAAGTCAAAGTAAACATTATATTCTGACAAATAACTATTTTAATGCAATAATCAAAATAATAAGCAGTAGTTTTTTTTTTTGCAACACCTTCACCTTGGTGTCCTGTAAGCAGCACCAGCTGCACTCTCCTCTGTCTATGAAAAGATCAGAACTAGCCTCTAAGCACCAGCTAAGGCCGTAGACGACGTCATATGAGAGAATGTGGACATTTTCCTTAATCTATGAATACCCCTGGATACCTAGAAAAGAAGGTAAAAAGCCGACATGTCTGGTAGAAAGGAGAAAATCACTCTACTGTTGATGCTAATGTTAACAGCTAACAAGCTAACTAGCTCACAGAGGCTACTGTCCAATTTGTATTCAGCCAAAGCAGCTTTCCCTTTAAGAAGCTCAAACAACCCTGTTGTACTGCTGTGGAAAGCAGCTTCTACTCTGTAGACTTCTTCTCTAGAACGTTGGAGCTATGTTGTCAGCTCACTGCAGTTAAAGCTTTTCTAAGCTGTAGCTGAGCCTGATTGCTACAACTGCGCATGTATGTCAGGGGCAGAAAGGGAGCAGATAAAGGGACAGCGACCGTTTTTAGAGAAAAACAAAGCTTTTAAAAAATAAACGATAATATCAATTACAAAATGATTTGAAATCTCATTTGATTTGTCTCGAGTTTACCCTGATAAAATATGTGACCAAAAAAAAAAGACAGTTTCTAAATTCCCAGTTACATCTGCAATTGAAATTAGGTGCACACAATTAAAAATGTATAAGTGAAATATAGTAGGCTAGACTTTACCTGTCTATATCTAAATATAGTTTAATTGAATGCATTTTAACTTGGACGGTAGGAAACACATTTGGACGGTCCTAAATTGTTTAACAGCATAAATGAGTACATTTTTGTCTCGTTAAAATGTAGCTACATTAATCTAGAAGTTAAGCTGCACTGTAAATTTCGGCCTTACCCTAACCTTCTTCATTGCTATTGATTCTAAGCCATATGGAAATAAATTGTACTGTAGATTTGAAAGAAATGATAGGAATAGGACTGTAGCTTTCCCAGTTCATAAACCTTTGACTGCATTGTGTTAATAGACTTTCCTACTTATAAAATATTTTGAAAATATTAAACAATATGAAAGAAGTAAGTGTTCTTTCTTTGGTACTGCAAATGTGTGAGACATGTCCTATTGTTTATTTTTTATAAGTTTGCCTTTTGCTTGAAGCACTTCTTGTTAAACCCAGACCTTGTGAGACAGCCGACAGTTGATCTACCCTTTTTCCCGCAAAATGTCCCTACTGTTTAGGATTTATCTTAAATTATTAAGACAGCTGCTACTCTCTGTGGATGAAAATAATATCTTTGCCAAATGCCTTAAAACAAAAGCGACATTTTTCAAGGAGAATGTTTTCTACTCTTTTTTCAAACTTAAATGGATCTGAAGTTATACGGAAATGAAAAGCATGCTTTGAATTACTTGAATTTACAATTGGCTCATGATTGTGAGCACAAACTTTACAATAAGGAAATCGTATGATAACAGTTTTTTTCTTGAACTTAGTTTAGTCAGTTTCTCTCAATCTACATCTACCTTCATTCACTGTCACCTGACAAAAGTCTACACTAGTAGGCATCATTTTTAAGATCCAGCTTTGTTAGATGTGTTATTTAATCTCACTTCATTTGTTACATGAAATGCTGTAAAAGTACAACTGGCCACTATTAAACAACAACAAGTTAAGAAGATTTTAAACATGCAGCAAGTGTAGAGCATATGACCTGTAACTCAGATCCTCAGTTGGAATTAAATGAGGAAACTATGTGATTATGTTGCAAGCACCACCATTAGCTACAGACTGTACCTAAAGCTGTCTTCACATTTGTTACTAGCTACTTTCATAGTCATTAAAGAGTGTTAGATCAGCTCAGATGTACTTTATGTTTCGCAAAGGGACATTTGCTTTGAGCATACATTTACTGGCTCTGTTCAAAGTGGAGTTTAAATAACTTCAAGGCATCTACAGTGTAAGATGTACCACAAAATGGTAGCCTCTGGCTAGTCCCTTGTTTATAAGTTATAAGATGTGCATTACAAATGATAGACTATGGTTTGCATACAGTGCAAGTCTACAGTGTTTAAATCATAAACACAGAATGTGATGATCAATAAAAAGGAAGGCAATGAAAGCAGCCTATTAAGCTTGAAATTATGTTTTATTCATTTACATATAGTTTTAAATTTTCATCCTGAGGCTGAACTAGTTAATCTGAAGAATGTTGCAAAATGTGATATTAACCTACCTTTAAAACTCAAGTAAACCTGGAAATGTAACTGTGCTTAATGTAAAAAAAAAATAAAAATAAAAAATACTTTTCAATATAAAACGAATAGATTTAAAAGTGTAAAGTATTTTTGGTCTTACAAGCAGACAAAATACTGATCAATTTAAGAAAGAGCAAAACAGTTGAAGAAAGTTAAAGGTGTATGTTTATCTGAAGGTGTATGTCCATATAGCTGAAGCCCTGGAGGCTATCAATGCAATGCTCAGCGATCACAGGTATGGAAGAATCTCTGATCAATCAATATTTCTCGAGCTACAAGTGAAAGGATGTGACAGTTAAGCAGACAAGCTCACATAGAAGGAATTCAAATGGGCTCCTGCTTCACCCATTGGGACATGCCGGACTGACATTAGTGAACATGAGGACATCTATGTTTAGAATACTAATTAATACACGTCAGCTGTTGTGGCAGATTTTCAGCCTGAGCCATTTAAAATATGCTCAACGTGCGAGAGACACACATGGATATAGACACAGGCAAGGTCAGCTACATAATAAAGGCGGGGGGACGGGGGATCTATAGGTGGGTACACTTGTGAAAGTGCTGTGTCAGGTCATTTCATGTGCTACTTTTGGAGTCACAAACGCAATGCCTCTCATAGCACCAAAACTGTTGAGGTAAAAGTATGTAGTGCTAATCAGGCACATTTTCCAAAAATTATGCTCCATTTTGCTTAGCTGGTTAAATCTGTGTGAAAAGACACTGCTGCTCTGATAAAGTGTTTCTTTAACAGGTCAGGAAAAAAAATGTTTTTCTGCAGTTCACTGTATAATGTCCAAAACATAGTTTGCCAGTTTCTTTCGTCACATTTACAACACCATATTATTAATGGAAGGTTAGGTGTTAAAAACGCATTTGTCATCTATTACTTTGAAGTTCTTCCTCTTTTGGCTTGTCAGTTATGTTTACCACAAATTCCTCATTTTCTAAGACACTTAATGGAAAATGTTTTTTTTTTTTTTTTATACTACACTTCATCTTCAACTTGTGCAGATTTAGGGTCTTATCTCTGGGATTACTTAAGACTTTGGAAAAGGAATCAGCTTTCTTTCATGTAAATAACTCTCCTGTTGACATGGTTATGTAATACTAGGAATGTTATAAGTGCCAGAATTACAAGCACAGATCCCTTAAACAGCGCAACATTCCCAACAG
Source organism: Apricaphanius iberus (assembly GCA_028564705.1). Lineage (NCBI taxonomy): Eukaryota > Metazoa > Chordata > Actinopteri > Cyprinodontiformes > Aphaniidae > Apricaphanius > Apricaphanius iberus. The sequence continues at coordinate 116,185 of JAPXFQ010000261.1, forward strand.
TCCAGAAAAACGTTTGATAAATATTAAGGAAAAAAAATGAAATAAAAAAACTGAAAAGTACTTTTTAAATTATTTTCTGCAAGTTACATTAAAATGCTTATAAATCAAAACAGGTTTGTAATCTGGTAATATTGCAATAATGGCAATTGCAATAATTAATTTCTATCGCCACATTGCCTGAGAATTGCACATGTCTACTTTGGCTGCTCTTGATCCATCAAAAGTACTGTTATTTTAGCTCTTTCTAACAAGATGCATGCTTTTCTAAACACACCCATTTTAGATTGTACACTTATTCCTTGTATGGAAGATAATAGCTTGTTATAAAGTGAAACTGTCAGGACAATTGTTAGAAGACAGCCAGCTGACCAACCTGACTGAGCGAGGACGCATCAAAACACAAAGTGCCAGGAAATTGAAACTGGGCAGTGAAGTGGTTACCAAACATGGCTTAGCATAAAGAACCTCAACCAAATCTTTTTCTTTCTTTTTTTTACTGTTAATGTTTCTAGCTTGGGAACAGGCTTGATTGTTTATAGCTGAAAGTGTTCAACCAACATGTAAACTCACATACTAAATGTAATACTGGCATTTCTGGCTGCTAAAATGATTCAGACCAGAGAGCAAATCTAAGCATCTCCAGCACAAACTATATTGTTATGTTGTGGTAAATATTTGATTTAAAACCAGAAGCAGGAATGGAAAAAAAATGAGACCATCACTAAAATTAATTGTCTGTATTGTGTGTTTACAGAGGTGATTGAGAATGGGCAGGAGAAGAGATACGGCTGACCAAGGCGTGACACTCATTATGTTTACATGCACATTTAAATCGCACTTTCTGGAGTAATCGGACTAAGGGCTTGGTCCCCGTTGATAGCTGAATCCCGGTTTACATGTCTCTCAGAAAATGTAATTATTAAATGAAGCACATTCGACTCCCGGACAATAGATGGTGACATGCACCCCTACGTGTTAGCCTTATAGCGGTTAGCTTGGAGCTGCACTCAGGCAGTAAACAAAGGCTGGCGAGAGTGAAGCAAACAGAGTTAAAGCATGATATTCGCAATCACAATGCCTCTTTGTCAGTCCAAACATGCACTGGTCGGCCACTTACGTTTGTCTTAGCCACCATATTCTTCTTATAGTACTACTGTACTTATTGCTGGATTGCACTTCTTCTAACTTCCTGAAGAGTGCATGAATAAAGTTGGGGACAGGGAGGTTGGTTGCAGAAAAGTCAGATTCCCAATCGCATTATCTGGGTAGCTTAGTCAAGCTTCTGAAACCCCGGTTTGGTTTGATTCAAGCCAGACTAAGGTGAATACATGCATTTGAAAAGTCAGACTTCAGTCGGACTAGGGGAACACTTTGACTTTCTCTAACAGCTTTTAAACGTACTGACTGATTTCTTGGGCTAGTCCTTGAGTTGTTGTGGACTGCCATTGCTGTCCTTAGTGCCAATTTCCAGATTGTTATTCTTAAAGATTTTGAAAACCATGAATCATTTTTCTTCAACTTAACAACTCTGCACTTTTTTGTGTTGATATATCACACATCCTATTGAAATATATTGCATATTGTTAGTAACACGGCTAAATGTGAAAAATTTGAAAAGGTATAAATAATTTTCTCAAGACATGGTTAAGATTTGAACCTTCTCTACATTAATATTATAACCATCACCAGTTTGAATGCCACTCAGTTATTGCTCAATAATGAGTTCAGGTTAATTGTTTTAGCATCATTCTATTTTGACGAAACCTATACACTAGTTCATGTTTTTAAAAGTGTGATGCAAACCTTGTGTCATTCTTTGTTAAAGTACTCAAAGCTCATATCACTCAACTCAAAGATGTTACATGTGATGTTTGTATTTAAAAGAAACAGTATTAATCAATATAGTGGTTAAATTCGGTATTTGAAGGCAAAACCTAATTATGTATTTGTCATCACAACATCAGCTACAGTCCCTGACAGAGTGCCAACTCAGGAAATGTTTGACCTCTTTTATTGCCAACCAATATTGCATTTCAAAGTTTTAAGGTAAACGTTTTTATTTACCAATTATTTTTTCTGCTACATTATACAAATAAATGATTTTAAAATTATTTATTTTAAAATTCTGTTTCTCAAAGTTGACGTGTACCTATGATGAAAATTACAATTGCCTCTAAAAAAAAATTATGAAACAACTTGCACAATTAGTGGCTTCCAAATACTTTTTTTTACGCCCCAATCTATAGTTTGTGACTTGGAATAGTAAGCTGAGTTTAATATGTGATAGCAGCTTGAAATAGGTGTGTTCAGCTATCAGACAAATCTTTTATCTACAATTTAACACTTACAAATGAAGTTGAATCTTTTACACTCATCCAGTTGTCTGTAGAAACCATGAGAAACATGTTTAGGAAAAATGTGTCCTTTTCATCATATTTAAACGTTTTCTGCAATCTGCAATATAATTTCCTCTACAGTTTTGATCTGATCAGTCATTTGCAGCTTTACTGCTTCCTGATGCCTTTAACTGTGATATAGGTCACTAACGCTGGGAGCCCTTGGCATCGACCAATAGCCAACTGAGTCACCCACATCACATCAGCCATTGGTTAGTCTATGACTCCAATATTGGTCAAAAATAACTACTAAGCTGCTTAATTTTTCAAAAATCAGAGCATACTGTATGTGGCAAAAATAGTCCCTTTTACATCCTCATCCAGGCTTCCGATAAAAAAACCCTGATGATCTGAAATACTACAGAAAAAGTTGCTTTATTATTAAGAAATAATTAGGGGCAGCGAATATGTTCCAGTAGCCAGCACTCCAGACTTCTTAGTCATCACAGGAAGCCTGGAAAGAGGAGTACCATCTACAGTATGCTGGAGTCCTAATTAAAAATTTTTTCAAACAAATTATCTTCCCATGATTTTTCACATTTAAAAAAATGCCATCTTTTATCAAGATCAATAACTGGAAAATGAAAAAAGGTGTCTTCTAGATTTGTGCTAATAAGCAAAATGTTCGAGAAAAATTGGCCAATCGTTTTAATGAGCTGAAACTTGGTTATGCTGAAGACATTTTAAAAAGTTTAGATTTTTTTAGAGCAATACATTTGTGCAGGGGAAACCAACCGTCCTTAGGACTAATAAAAAGTGTATTTATCTTTTGTACAATTTTACTGTGAGTGAAATTTAAAAGAAAGTGCTACTTGTTTAACTGACAGCTAGAAAGTCAAGAAAAGTTCAGATCGTCTCCCTTTTAGGAGATCATCTTTTCCAGATGTCGAACTGTCGTTGACAGGCCTGTCTGTTTATAGTGATTTATATCTACCTGATACAAAAACAACAGTGAGAACCGTTGCAATATAAGCTTTTGTTTTGGTGGTTGCAAAGGCAAATATTGCAAAAAAGATAAATTAAACCACCAATTATTCACACCCCTGTCAGATTTAGGTATGTAGTTTTTAATTTACCAACATGGGTCTTCTGATTGGGAGAAATAATACTGTTTTGGGTTGCAGAGCCAGAATCTGAAGGGGAATTTGTGGAGGGAGATGAAGATTAGAGCATTGGCACAGAGTGCTCCCAATACAAAAATTGCAATTTTGACAAAATAAATCAAAGAAAAGCAAGTATAAAGAGAGATTATTAATTTATGCAATGCCATAAAACAATATTTCCATCAAATATGGGGATGGGGAAGAAAATAAACTTTACCGTGCCATTTAAAAACATTCAATGAATTAGTATTTTCTTAATTTTTACTCATTTTACAATGTTTTATCATATTCCTAAAATACCTTTCACACTCAATATCAGAAAGCTTTGTGATTCACTAAAAACATGTTTAAATCTAAATCTTCCAAGGGTGTTAAATTTCAGTGCTTTAAATGTTTAAACAACTTGGCATTTCCATTTCTTAAGTATCCAATAAAAGAACAACTTTTATTACTAGTTAGACATACCCTGTCTCAGGTTTGTTGCTAAAAAAATTCAACTTTTGAAGTATTACAATTGGATGCAGTGACTTTCACAGAGCAAAGAAAACTCAAATTAGTGGTAATTTCTTACTGCCTCATTACCATCGAACCTCACTCACAATATAGAGTCCAGTAATCTGATACATCTTTGATATTAAAATAAAAACTGAAGCACCTTTGGAGATGTCCTAATCATGTTGTACTTGCTACATACAGTATTAATATTGTGAAATAGAGAGGTGTTTAGTTACTAGTTACATTTACTCAGTTACATTTATTAGAGTATTTTGGGGGAAATAATGTACTTCTAAAACTAGCTTTAGTACACCATACTTATTAGTACCAATATTATGAAATATCTCTACTATTACTTAAGTATAATTTATGGACACTTTATCTATTGTGAGTATCTTCATTGACTGAAGAACACACCGAGATGTCACCAAAACGGAATGAGAATGGACACTTGTCTGCATTTGTGTTAAAGTGAGACCTCATATTTTTACACAAGCTTTGTGGTTCTAATGGTTATATCGGTTGTCTTGTTTTTTCTATTTCTTGTGAGACTTCTGTGCCTTTTGGAGATGAAGGAAATCAAACACACAATAAAACATATATATTCTCACCGGACATACCTTACTCTGTTGAAACACATATTGTATATATTTTCTTTAACTGCATTACTTTCATAGGTATTAGTTTTTTCAGCATTCATTTTATATTGAACAAATTTGATAAGGTAAAGTCTCTCTTATGGCTGGATTTGTTGTTGTAATTAATAATATAAAGCTATATAAAAAAAAAAAAATATATATATATATATATATATATATTTGCTGTCAAAAAGCTTAAGTTTAAAGAGATTTTTAAATAAAGAGGATTTATTTGTATTTAGTATGTCAAAAGTCATGTGTATCACAGTGGATAAACATTTGTATTGTTCTGGGGAGCATGAAAAACAAAGGAAATCGAAACAAGGTTAAAAAAAATTTTTTTTATAATCGTCCACCCCTGCACATCAAGACCTCAGACTCCCTGTTGTAAACTGAGTAGAAATTATTTCAATAAGTGCATAACTAGTGTTGTCACTAAGCCAGCTTAACCACTAAGGTGTCAAGCAAGATAAATGACTGTAGTTACTTCTGTGTTGTGAGCGTTATCATATTTGAGCACTAATGACTTGGGTTTCCAGGCAGTACATAATGGGTCCGGGAGGCAAAGGCTCTGTTTGGTGTCAGTTTTCAGTCCTGTGTTTCCCCACCATACATGCATCAAAAGCTAGGTAAAGATATATAAGAGTGTTTCCCTAATGCAAGTGTCCAAAAAGAAGACATAATTCATATACAAGAAAGAAAATTTTCTTTAAAAAAACAAATAAAAAAATGCTGATTTATTTTTAGACAAACTACGCCCTCCAGATTAATCATACTTACAGTCTGAGTTCCTGGTAAACGCAATCTTTAAGAAGGTATGATAAATTAACACTCTACTACCTAAGCACATTTTATTGCAATTCTTCCAAATACGCTTTTTTTTTCTGAGACATTTTACAGTCAGACTTCAAGATATAAAGACTTAAATGCATTGTCTAAAAATGAAAATGCATCCCACTTATAAAAAAGGAAATTTGTTTGGTTCCATCTGCTTGAACTGTATCCTTCACATAAATTCAAACTGCAAGCAGCTGGTCTAAATTAAAAAAGTGACATGGTAAAGAGCTAGAGATAATACAATTCCAAGCTGTAGGTATAATACTTTTATCACTATTGCGATTTCTGAGCCTCTTTTAAGTCTGCATAAGGCTTAACCATAGACTGTAAAAAAAGAATAGACAGCGCCTCCTCACTCCTCCCCGTTCACCAGAATGACACACTTTCATGGGGGAATTCATGGTGGATTCACAGACTCCTCCTCCCCAGCTCTGACGAAGCATGTTCCTAAAAAGGGCATAGGGGTGGGATCTTCACTGTAGACTCTGCCCTCGCGGGGCGTGTATGGGCGTGTAGTTCGGTCGTAATCATGCCCATTCTGCTCCCGCGTCTTTAGCTCTGATGCTTAACTTGGCTCGGCCCCCTCATTAATTGTGCAAGATTTCAAAAAATTATCTTATGAAAACAAGCCTGGTGCCCAGGCTTTTTATGAGCCCAACATTATTTCAGGAAGAATATGTAGCCATAGAAAGTTTAAAACAATGGGGCACCAGGCACTAAAGTTGTTTTTAACGTGTCTAAAGCCCAATGCTTTTCAATGGGGGCCTAGCGGCCAAATGGAGGTACTACAGCAAAGGAGGAGCAATGGCGGCCTCCATGGCATGCGGTCAAAAAGCAGAGCAGCCAGCGGCCATTGGGCTTAACACACACTTTGGCTTCAAAGTGCATTTACATCGGGTTATTCATTAATAACAAAAACACAGCTACCTTTTAGAAAGAATATTACTTCACAGACCTAATCAAATTTGGATTTTCTTTGGGAGGTGCAGCAAAAAAATAAAAACCACATTTCCCTTGCAATTTGCCTTAACATAGGTAAAATATTGTGCTGAAGAAAAAAAAAATTAAACTCTTGTATTCATTTTACCAACCCTTTAATAAACCACCTTGAGCTGAAAACATTTTTATGTTAACAGTACAAAGCACTTTTTGACCCATGTGGTCTCATACAGCTGTCAGCTGCAGTACACAGGTCAGGCAGCACTGAAAGCATGTCAATGAATCAGCTCCCTTTCTAAAATATTGTGGACGTGCACACATTGGAGAGTTTTTGTCATATGTCACCGTATGACCCCTGTTTGTTTCTAATGAAAACAGATATCTTTTCAAAACTCTTGAGCCTGCTGGCCACAACAGCATCCGGCACCCAGCGAAAAACAAGGGTGCTCCAACACAAGAATACTAAGACAGAGAAAAAGGCAGGGAGAGAGCTTGACAGAGGTGCCAGGCTTGTGTTGTTACCAAACTGTTTGGAGGTTTGGCTACACCATTGTTGCTTGAACAAAAGGAAGATTTAGAAGACAGCGTGCACAGACCATGGATTGCAAGCAAAAAAAAAATCCTTCTTGATCTTTTCACGCTTTGAAATTGGTTTGAAATGAAAGTTTATTTTTTGGAAATTTAATGTGACAGACTTATACAAGTACTGCATCATTGTGAAGAGGAAGAAAAATAATACTTTATTTTATTTTTTTTACAAATAAATTTAAGTGCAACCTATATTTGGAACCAGCCCAGTATAGTTTTAAATCTCAATTTCACTGCATTTACAGCAGCAAGTCTTTTTGAGACTGAATTGTGGAACCTGTGGGGGCAACAATTTTCAATTTAATCTACAGATTCGTAAGTTTGAGAAAAGTCTGGACTCTGATTAAGTCTGGACAAATTGTTTTCTAGCAAGGTTTTCTGCCGCTGCTCAGAAACCCCCAAAACAAAAGAAAAAGCATTCAACATGCATTATACTGGCACCACATTGTCCCGATGTGTCTTTGTTCTGATGTGTTATCTAGGTTGTTCCATATTTGTTCTCTGACACTCTTCTCATTTTGCATGTAGCCTGAAAAAAAACCTCAATGTTCTCATCCGAACAAGATCAACTTATTCCAAATGTCTGTTTGCTTCCTACATGACTTGTAGCAAACTTTAACCACAAATTATTAGGAGTTATTTCCAACATTGACATTCTAATTGACAGATTTCCATAAACAGCCAAGATATAAAACATGATTCGTAGCTATCCGATCAAAATATGATCTCACATGATCTGTGAAAATCTGCATCTCTTGCACTAAAATGGGAATAAATTAAGCATATCTTGATTATATTTACTAAATTGATTAATTTTATAAGGCAATTAGTTGCCCTGGATTTTATTTGCATGTCTCAGAAAAAAAGGCATCAGAAAATTAATTTGGGCCATTCTTTTCACATTTCTTTTTGTAAAGCATTTTCAAACCAAAAATAATTTTCGTTCCACTTTGCCGTTATAAGTTACCATGCGTTGATCTATAACACACAATCTAAATCAAGTACATTGAAGTGTGCGTTTTTTATGTGACAAAATGGGAAGAAGTTTAAGTCATATGATACTTTTTGCAAAATACTGTAGGTGTAATTCTGCTGTAGTTTAGATGTCTTTGAGTCTTGTAAGTCACAGTAACATGGTTTGAAAACATTTCATCTGTGAGTTGTCGAGTGAAAGAATCTGAAAGGACCAGTGCTATTGCTTGTTCTCATCTCAGCCCCTGGAAGCATGATCAACACTGGGTCATCTAAAGCCATGACACAAATATAGCTTTAAGCTATTGCTGGCATTTTCATTTTGGAAATGTGATTTAGACAGCTTTCCTTTTGGGAATGATTACACGTTGCCGGCATTTTACCGTTGAAAAGGCCACCAGATTGAATGAAGCATGCTGGATAAGGCAGCTTTTCTTTTTCCAATTTCAGCTGCCAGATTTTTGCTTTGTTTTGCACTGCACATGTGGAAAGGGGGGGGGGGGGGGGGGGGGGGGATGATAGAAAATTGACCCGCACTCACAAATATTATAATTTCAAACAAGGCTTAACGTTTTTATTTAAACTCAAACTAATGCCCCATTCTTGAAAGTTGCATTTTAGGACATTCTTGCTCATGTTAATGCAGCTCTCCAAAGAGGCAAATGTCAGATAGAAATTGCAGCAATTGCAGATAAAGCTTCTGGGCTTATTTCAAACAAAAGCTGCTTCTCTAATTTCATAGAGTTGCTATCAGTATCATACAGAGTTATCTTGCCGGTGGCCACATAATGACAGTCGGTGTAAAAGAGCAGGAGCTCCCCTCGCAGTTAGCTGGCGGAATAGCAATCAGAGCAAGTTGATGGAACGGCAACTTTGGTTCACTGTTGACAGGCTCACACGCACAAAGCAGGAAGAACACGTCTTTCAGGGTCAGCACTGGTCAGAACGCACACAAAGACAAAAGATCAAACTTATTTTCAAACAATAATTATCAAATCAGATGGTGGCTGCAGATGAATAATACTGACAACAATGACTAACAATGATTTTTTTAAATACAATATGTTACCTCTAGGTGATGGATAACGCAGTTTCTTGAGTGAAGTGATCAACATGGCAAAAGCCGCTACGGAGTGTATTCGGGATGAGACTAAACAGAAACAGTGTTGCCCAGTGCTCAGTGATCCGCAGGCCCCGTCATACACCTCCATTCACAATGTTACCTTTGTCATTTTCGTCTACTAAAAGCATTATATGCAAGCCTTAAATTATGATATCACTGTTTCATGCCCTGTTATATCCGCGATTTCACAGCATCACCTCCTTCAGATGCTGCCCCGCAACATCGCAGTGGAGAGAGAACGTAATTTGTCAGATAAACTAATTTACATAAGGTTAGGAGATGAGTGCTTTATAAACACTGTGAAATTTTTCTACGTTTTATTATTTACTCGATGGATATTCGTCGACATTCTGCCCGGGCGGAGCTTGGCAGGACTTGTATAGGCGAATATTTAAAGGTAGCTTCACCAACAGGGAGATAGAAAAAAAAAGAAAAGAAATTGTTCTCCGTCCTGAAAAATGACACCACCGACCACCCCAGTAACATGCTGACCACGCAACATCGCCATAATTGTGCCACCTTGGAGTCCTGCCTACCCAACCACAACCTCGTGGTAAGGCGATGGGCAGAAAATATATGTATAAAAATGACGCCGTCGTGTTATGCGAGAGGTCCAAGTCAGGAGAACCGCACTTACCTAAAACTGACTCTTCCCTCTTTGCTGTATTTGTGCTCCAAGATTTCTTAGTTCTCTAGCCAACAACTTCTGCTGGAGCATATGTATCCACGGCTCATGCTGGTGGCTCAGTCGGTGATGTTGGATTGCGGATGATTTGGCAATCCTTCTCATGCTCAAGAGGAAAAAATCCGTCGCTTCTGCGTGGTCTCTGGCATTGGCGCGCTGAATTTATAAAAGTACTGAAGTCCGTCGGGAGGACAAGGGGAAAAGGGAGCTAAAGTAGTGATATTTATGTCGACGTGTTTGAAACAGTTCTGTTCTCTTTTTTTCTCACCGTAGGAGCCGTTTGCGGGCGGAGAGGTGTGGGATGGATATCTAGAGAGGGAGGCTGGGATTCACAGACTGAGGGCGAGAAAGGGGAGGTACAAAGAAGCCAGTATGGTATTGTGGAGGACGGTCATGGCAGACAGTAAGGGGTGGGTCCGGACTCTGTCAGACAGAGGGACAATGCTTCTGAAGGTTGAAGCGTCGTGACTTGTTTTTAGATAATAGTGAATATATATTACCAAATGCTACATAATATGTAGTTTAGCCGTCATTTAATGATGTGAAAGCATCTTTTTGAAATAAAAGCTTACCAAACATAAATTATATATATATATATATATATATATATATATATATATATATATATATATATATATATATATATATCATAAATTGAGAGCTTGAATGAAGAGAAAATTAAGGATTTTCTTTTTTTTAAACACAAAAAATACACAAAGCAAATCGTCACTAAATATTGTTAAAACTATTTACATTTACTATTTATACTTAAATTGTGATTGAAAATAAATTCCTTACAAAATGGAAAAACGTTGCCTATCGCTGTCCATGGTGCTGAAATAAACTGTAACACTTATGAGGGCTGGGTCATTGCATCTCCAGAGCTACAGCTTATGTGGTTTGTTCGCAGACTGTGGTTGACAGTATCTATCAAAATTAGTCCAAGCATAGAACTTTGGTGAACCTGGTCTGATGTAACAGACAAGCAACTGTAGCTCATGTTGCTGAAGAATTTAGTTTAAAAAGGCACCAAACTGCACACTAAATCTCAATTTGTTGCATATGGGTCTGGATATGATAGGCTGTAGACCACCCTCCTATAGTTTCAAGATTGTTATTTCTAAAACATTTTTACAACCATGAATCATTTTTTCTCCCACTTTACAACTATGCACTTTTTGTGTTGATATATCTCATAATATCCTATGGAAATATGTTGCCTATTGTTGTAGTAACATGGCAAAATGTGGAACATTTGAAAAGGTAAAAATCATTTTTCAAGACGTGGTTTAGACCTGAACCTATATTCTACGTTAATATTATTATCATCACCCTGTTTGAATTCCACTGAATTCCTGCTGTATGAGTTCAGATTTATTGTTTTAGCATCATTCCATTTTGACAAATCCTACACACTAGTTCATGTTTTTGAAAGTTTGAAGTATACCTCATGTCCCTCTTTTTTTCAACTTCAAAGCTCTTACACAAGTTTGTGTTTTATATAACTACTATTAATTAATATATTGGTTAAATTCAGCATTCGAAGGCAAAACCTAATTATGTGTGGAGAAAAAAAAGAAATGTTTCGGTTGATTTTGTCATCACATCAGCTACAGTCCCAGACAGATTTGCAACTCACTAACTCTTCAATGGTCCACTTGCAATCAAGTGCATCTAGAAATACCAATGGGCATAGAACATGTCGAGAGCAACATTGCATGGAACTCAATGAGGCTAAATGGATAAATGGTGCCATTACAGAGTCATTTGCCTGAAAGTGGTGGTGACACGAGACAAGTCTCTTTTGAAGCCAAATACATTAAATACTACAGGGATCACTGAATTTGCCATATTTCATAATTCTATTAGTTGTAACTTTTATTTTGAAGTTGTCCTTTTTTTCCAGAGAATTAAAGTCCCTGTGGAACTTTCTTTTCACAGCACATTCAAGAGGCCTCTTATGTCTTAATGTATTAAAAGATGAAGAAGAAAGCTTGTTCATAGTGGTACAAATCAGAAATACCGTATTTATGTGTGACTAAGAGTGTGTGACAAACCTGTGCAAAGTTATTTAACAAAAATATTCTGTGTGACGAAAGATTTGTAGCATAAAAGTTTTTTGGTTAAGATGACCATGTTGGCACCCTTTCTCTTACTCTTGTATACGAATAATGGGAGGGTACTTCATGTATTTGTGTCTTTGAGAGATGACTAGTGTGTGTTGGAGGATGTTGTATAATGCAGATTCTTTTTTTTTATTCCAATCTTCTCTCTGTGATGGTTGTAAGTCATAAAACCCTCTATTTATCCATGACTTTCTTGTCATCAACCTTTTATTACTGTAACTTTATATATATATATTCTGTCTGATAGAGTTTTGACTCACAATATTAATTACAACTCATTGCACCCTGTTGTTTTGTAGTTTGGACTGCATCAGTTTCCAGACTTTCTCAGTATCATAAATCATCCCTTCTTAATTGCAAAATTATTGGTGGTTGGAAATCTTAAAATTGTTTAATTATATTGCAGTAAAACCTTTGACCATAAGTTTTAAGATGGGAAACTAGCTAGTTAATCTAAATATCCTGACTTTTAAGAATAAAAGACACCTTCACCACAGCTACCAACCACAAATGAGGAGCTTGTGAACTTTCATTCTTTTTGTTTGTGCTACCTCCTTGTTCGTGATGAAACAGAAAATGTAGGCAAACACTTTTCTTGGACATTCAGGAGGTGGGAGCTAAAGACAAAATGAGGTGTTCTCTTGTTCTGACTCGACATTGCTATCAGACTAATAAGGGGGACTGTTTGCCTCAGGCAGTGCCAGCAGGGGACCAGCATCTCAAACACACTTACACACACACACAGATATATATATATATATATATATATATATATATATATATATATATATATATATATATATATATATATATATATAATAGTTCTCCTTGATGATTTTGGAAGAAGGCTTTGTTTGGGTTTTTTGGCTGTTTTTTAATTTGGGTAGTAACTAGGGAGGTCGGTTGTCTACATTTATGTTGAATTATTAAAAGTATGGTATCACACACACACACTCCTTTTTCATAATTTATATTACCTGTTCTCTATAATGCACACCTCTGGTCAATACTGATTGCAAGTTATCTTTAAAAATGCTAAGTCTTACTTATTGTAAGTCTGGGAATTTAATGGGGTTTTATAAAGGTACAATAATTGATTAAATGATACAGTTATATTTTTCATATTGCTTTGATAGCAGGAATCTTCACTGATTACTCCTTAATGGGACTTTAACTAACAACTTCCATTGACTACAATGTAACGCTGTATCCACTGTCATTGCTCAGAAGCAGTCATTATGAATTATTTATTTAATGTCAATTTATAAGCTGGTAAGAATTATAACATTTTTATTGTTTAGGAGTTCTAATTAAGTGACATAAATGCTAATTCTAATAGAACAATGTATAGTTGATGAAAACTATTGAACTGTATCTCAGGCTGTATGTTCAGAGCTCTTATCTGGCCTGAAAGTAAACATCTGCCCTAGACTCAAGTCCCATCTTTAATTCCATCTATTTTCCTCAACTCTTACCATCATCATTGTGTTATAGCTGGAAAAAAAACTAATACCATAATACTCGGTTGGTGGCAATGCTTTCCATGCATACATGCATGCTCTGAATAATGTTTTCATGTCGCTGTATGATCATTTGGACAATCAGTTTGGCACATAAACTACATTCCTTGACTTATTTTCTTTTTACTATATATATGCTTCCTATTGGTAAAATAATTAGGCAGCATGGGATAAAATTCCATAGTTACGCTGATGATACACAGCTATATCTATCCATTAATCCTGATGAATCCAATCAGTTAGGTAGACTACAGGCATGTCTGGAAGACATAAAAACTTGGATGACTCTAAACTTCTTGCTTCTGAATTCTGATAAAACAGAAGTTGTCGTCTTTGGACCAGAAGCTGTGAAAAATAAACTACTTAGTCAACGCCTTCACCTGGACGGCATTAAATTAGCCTCCAGTAATAAAGCAAAGAACCTCTGTGTTATTTTTGACCAAGATATGTCATTTAGATCTCACATTAAAGAAGTCTCTAGGATTTCCTTTTTTCACCTTAGGAATATTGCAAAAATTAGAACCATCCTGTCCAGGAATGATGCTGAAAAACTAGTCCATGCCTTTATTACTTCAAGACTGGATTACTGTAACTCTTTATTATCAGGTAGTCCACAGAAAACAATTAAAAGTCTTCAGTTAGTCCAAAATGCTGCTGCTAGGATTCTGATGAATATTAAAAGAAGAGATCACATTTCCCCTGTTTTAGCTTCTCTTCACTGGCTCCCAGTAAAATCTAGAATAGAATTCAAGATCCTCCTTCTGACATATAAAGCTCTTAATAATCTAGCTCCATCATACATAAGAGACCTGATTGTTCCATATGTTCCTAACAGGGCCCTTCGCTCTCAGACTGCAGGTTTACTGGTAGTTCCTAGGATTTCTAAAAGTAGAATGGGTGGCAGATCTTTCAGCTATCAGGCTCCCCTCCTATGGAACAGGCTCCCAGGGTTGGTTCGTGAAGCAGACAATTTGTATATCTTTAAAACTAGGCTTAAAACTTTCCTCTTTGACAAAGCTTACAGTTAGAGATATGTTAATAGGTAGTTAGAGACAGGTTAGACAGGTAGCTAGGAAGAGATAGGTTAATGTTAGTAGCTAGGTAGAGTGTCAAAAGCTAGGAAGGGATATGAAGAGGTAGAGTAGCTACGTAGAGATAGATTAATGTAAGCCAAGTAGAGAGTGTTAGTAGCTAGGTCTCCTAGTAGCTAGGAGACAGGTTAATGTTAGTAGTCAGGTAGAGTATCAAAAGCTAGGAAGAGATAGGAAGAGGTAGAGTAGCTAGGTAGAGATAGGTTAATGTAAGCCAGGTAGAAAGTGTTAGTAGCTAGGTCTCCTAGTAGCTAGGAGACAGGTTAATGTTAGTAGCTATGCTGCTTTAGGCTAGGCTGTTGGAGGACATTATTAGGGTCTGTTCCTACTTTCTCTCCTACTTCTCCCCAACTGCATGATGTGCTGTCAATTCAAGCGCTAACCTGTTTTCTCTTAGTCTCTTCCTACAGTAGGTGCTCCTGACCCGCCCTGCTTGACGACCCTGACTAAGATGGCATTGCAGTGACGGAAAGTTCTCCACGTCCTGCAACAAACTTCTGCATCAGTTGTGTTGTTCTTTCTGTGTCTCTGTTCTGTGTCTCTGTTCTGTATTCTCCAAACCACAGACGGTCTCGGCAGATGACCGCTTGTGCTGAGCCTGGTTCTGCCGGAGGTTTCTTCCTGTTAAAAGGGAGTTTTTCCTTTCCACTGTCGCTTCGTGCTTGCTCAGTGTGAGGGATTGCTGAGAATTACACGACGCAATCTTCTGTGGTTCTCTAATTTCTAAATTAAACATTGTATTGTAATAACTCTTCTTGTAAAGTGCCTTGAGATGACATCTGTTGTGAAACGGCGCTATATAAATAAACTGAATTGAATTGAAACTGAATTATGTATTTGCTTACTATCTAATGTCAGAAACATAATAGCAAACATTTTTGAACAAAATTATGTAATACCACTTGTCACATTCTGCATTCTAAAAGCTGGTAAGCCAAGTGTTAAATTGCTTAGGGGTAAATAAGTAGTGGTGGTTAAATACAGTCAAGAAACCATAGCCAGCAAGCCAAACAAGCCAGCAAGTCAGAAGCCCAAGGAACAAACCTGAGTCCAGTATGTGATATTTGGAGTTGCCATCAAAGCATCAATCCACCGCATGTCCTCTGCTGCAAGTAAAGACAAATATTAGTGACCAGAAAGGCCATGTGATAAGCAGCCTGCAAGTCAAATCTGGACCATTTGAATGGCATGAGCTCATTTATTGGAATATTATTTTCTTGTCTTCAGCACACACAAGAAGGATACGGTCTGATGCAGAGCAAAGGTTCGGTGACAAACCTGTGCAAAGTGATTTCACAAAATGCTGACACCACTGTCCTCTCACCAGTCAGTGCAAACAGTGGGTGGGTAAAAAGAAGAGCAATGACTTCTGGAGGCCTGACATGCTGTTGCGCAATAACATTTGGCAAAATAATTCACCTTCAAGCTGTATACCCCAGGATTTAGGACTAAAGAAGGCTCTAATGTCTGTGTCAGCAGTGTGGATGGTGACAGTGAATGAACCTCTAACTGCATGCCTAATTTAATTTGCAATGGTGTCTCAATTCCTTTTGGCAAATCAATTGTTTGAAACCCATTAATGTTTTTCTCTGACATTTTTTGTGTGTTTGCCTGGTTTACTTTGTGGACCCTCTTCCTTTCCAAACTAACAAAGACTATGTCTTTCAGATTAGCAAGAAAAGAAAGTACTGAATCCCTGACATATTAATTTTGTTGGTGGAAAACATTTTTGTAACATTAAGATGCAGCTGAGGCCAGACATTTAGAAACACTGAATAAAAGACATTAACTAAATCAAATACATTCTGTTCAAAGGACAATTACCATTTGTATGCAACCTGGACCTAATTTCTTGCATGCAATATGTTCATTTATTCACAAGACAATTTTGGTGTGACTCGAAATCATTCGGGGGATAATTGGATCCATTCACAATCAGCATATATCCATATCACTGTCATGTATCATTGGAGCTGTAGTGTGTGCAGGACTGACCGCCAGTATAGAGCACAGAGGGAAAACCCTGTGCAGACGAAAACTGCAACGGCGCATGGCAGTGACGTAACTGAAATCGCAAGTTGGTGTAAGTTTAAAAAAAATGCCTGTGAAACACCCCTGCAGATACAACAAAGCACCTCAGAGATGCTCCGAACTCACAGGAAAACTGAGCTTGTGATTCATAAAATAATATGGTTGAAATGGATGAGTTTTGTGGTTGATAATGCCTTATTTAGAGGCTGCACTTTAGGTGCCCCAACAACTCCATTGACATGAATATACGCTGATTGTGAAGGATTTAAAAAATATTTTGGGGGTTAGTACCTTAGTGTAAAGAAGTACAGTATTCTTCTCGGCATTATTGCAAATCACCAAGCCATCAGCTATAATGAACTTTTCAAATGGGTTCTTTACAGTGCTAGATTATGGCATTTTAGGCAATTGGCCTTCCGACGGCACCAATTGCTGTATGAGTACCATTACATCAGCAAAAAAATATAGAATAAAACACAAAGGGTAGAACCAAATGAATGGGATAACAGCCTGTATGAGAGGCATTGCTACAATGAAAATAAAAATACAAACAATAACCCTTCCCTTCTGTGTACCTGTTGTTTATCATTATTTGATCATTCTTAAACCAATGTCAATGAAATTTTGTGAAAAATTAGATGTCCTTAAAAATCAACAATCAATTGATCCAACATAAGTAGCTAAAGACATGTACCTTTTTAACACTTTCCTCAAAATACAGATGCATGAAATAACAATAACAGTCCGGCTATAGAAAAAGGTTTTTTGTCTGTTTTCTACCTGAACATGCTGTGAAGTGGTTTTCAAACTACTTTATATGAGTTTCGAACCTAAATAGTTGTTAGAGCATTCTTTAAGAGAGGTAAAATACAATGTAAAGTAAAATCTAAAAGTATATTTGTTTTTAAAAACACATAATTATTTTTTTCACTCCATATAGGCCCAATAGTTTTTATTCCCTTGATACATATCAGCCATAGGTTGTATTATTACTTACTGCATAGTTTTTCTGTCAGAGTATTTTTTTGTATTTTAAATTTTATAATTTGCTCTTTTTTCATTAAAATACGTTTGCCACTGCAACAAATAGAGGAAATTGTATTCTTCATTTAAATTATGAAAACAATGAACTGTTGATTAAGGCTTTCTTATTTTCTTTAATTCCGTTATCCTAAGCACAAATTAATAAGTGTTTGTCACAATGTTAGTGTTTTCAGACCAGAAAAAGAAATTTGAATGAAATGCTAAAGAAAATTCCTCATTTGAATATTCTCAACAAAAACAGAGTTAGCAGAAAAAAAAATCATTAGACTATACTTTTATTGCTAGTGAGGATAAGAACTGCTCCAAATGTCACTTGTTAGTAACTGCTTTTTGGATGTAATACATGGTACAGGTCTGCATTTGTTATATGTTAAGTGTCGTATTTTTTTAGGCTACATTATGATGACGAATGTTGCCTTGAGAAGTTACTGGACCTGCTGTGTAACTACATAAGTTACATAAGTTACTTTTATTTTAAAAATATATAATCAGAAAAATATTTTTATCTATTGAAAAAGCAAAGTCACTTGCTGCAGCTGCATGTTTTGCTTGTATTGTACAGTAACAGGTATATCTAATTTACATATGTCCAAAACAGATATAATGAGTAAACATTGAACATATTTTTTTTCACATGTGGAGGTTTTGAAAGTCTATATTTACTGTGCTATTAAAACAAACCTTTCAAAATTTTTTAACCTTAATAAACACACTTGTTACATATTCAAGTGGTATAGACTGTATAATTTTATATATTTAAAAATCAAATCGAATCAAATTTTACTTCAAATGTTAAAAACAAAATTTACAATTTTAGGTAGTCTGCATAATTTAAGCATAACACTTTACCGTAGTATAACAAGATAGCAGTATCAAATAAAGGTGTACAAAATTTATAAAATAATTTAAAAACATGTTATTGCAACTTGCCAGGAAATATGCAATATTCCTGTCAGAATTTTTTTGGGCATAAACATGAACCAAAAAAACTGTCCTTTCTTATATTTGTCTAAAAACTTAAATATAATAACATAAATAGTTGTGCTGGTATTGGACTTAATTTATAGGTGGACGCATTCAGGCGTAACATCCTAAGGTAATGTTAAAGAGTTACTTTTTTCAGACTAAACAATATAATAATTTTTACTTTAATACAGTTTTGCATAAAACAGAAAATTAAAATAATCTTTCTCTATATCATTTTAAGAGAATTATGTTAAAAGTCGCCCACAACATTTAACATTTTATTTAGAATGTTTTCTTCAATGTACAATATTGCTAAAATGTTAAACTTCCAGCACTCTGGGTGTATGGAACATGACTGTCAACTAAAAATATACAGTACAGATTTCACTCCATTATCCACACGGTGTAACCACAATAATTGGACCATATTCAGCACCAGCATAATACCCTTACAGGGTCTAAATTTATCTGGACTGTAATGATTTCACATCTGCCTCCTTGTTATAAGCCAATAGGTGAAATTTTCTTCCCAAGTGCCCAGAAGACTGTTACAGCATGCTAGATTGACAACTTACTAATGGCTAATCTCTAAGGCTTGTAGGCCACATAGATGCTTTTACCCAATGTTAGTACATGCACTTCCACAAGACTGTCACATTGTACCCTGACTTTTCTCTGACAGGTCTATGAAGAAAGAGACATGTGTCCAAATAGCCAGGAGGTCCATCAGTCAACCAGATTTTTGTCTCACTGGACATAAAACAGGGGGTCAAGTGGAAGACACACAGATAGATGAGAATCATTTTGCCTCCTATTTTTTCATGTGCAAACATGCATACAAGCATCAAACATCTAATGTACTGAGTGTACTTACTGAACAATCATCATGAGCAACATTAGGTAGACAGACAGACAGACAGACAGACAGACAGACAGAAAGACAGAAATAAAGAACGAAAGAAAGAAAGAAAGAAAGAAAGAAAGAAAGAAAGAAAGAACCTGGCATGCTAATTAATAAAGCAGACACACATGGTGTGTGAGTAATTCATTAGCTTTTTTAAATTTATGTGGGGGTTAAAATTTCATGGTGCACCACCTTGTGTAACTGGCCAATTAAGACATATTAAAGAATCTAATTTAGATTTTAATCTGTGCCTTTGATCATCACAATCAGAATGTATTACATATTTGAGGAAGTGGAATGGGTGATGGGGGAAGTGGGTTGTGTAAACTGCTGTATTTGGCATTTCTTTAATATCATATTGGTTTGCAATACTTAATTCCATAGGTTTCTCCCCCCTAATGTTTTAAATTGGCAGAGACACCATCGATATTTTTTTTCACTCCTGCCCAAACCTTAGCCTCAGCTACAAGTGTTTTGCTCTCTGTCCATTGTTTGTAGCAGGATGTCAGTACTTTATCAGATTTATTTTTCTTGTGGTATTCCTAGTTGTCAAGTACATTTACTTTGTTCAAAAACTTATTTAAGCATCATCCTTACTCCTGAGGTAAAACACATTTATTTTCTTCTCTGAAATATACTTTGCATGCCATCTCAGGCGCTTCTATAGCTGATAATAAACCTGTACAAATAAACAAATAAGAAAAAAGGTTTTTAATAACTGTATTAATAATAACCTGCATAATTATTCATATAATGTAATTTAATGGTCACTTTCAGTATCAAATTCTAATTCTGTATAAGTACAATAAGACACTGGAGTTCCAAAGTCTTTAAAACTTGCTGTGATAATATGTCAAAAGTTTTATTTGTGAGACAAGCAATGAAGCACATACAGTGATCCATTATGAAGGTTGTCACAGGTAATCTCACCACATGTGGCAATGTTGCTACCAGTATGTGGGTAGCTGCTCAGCATGCACTTGCCGTATTTTTAATTGCCCATCTGGCATAAAAGAAAACCACTGAACATACTGTGATTACACAACATAGAGGGATTATCAGAGCATTAAATACATTGTAGAAAGAAAAAAATATATAATTTGCCAGTGTTGTAGAATAATTTTCTAAATTTCTTGGAGTAAAAATGAAAATTGCCATTAAATATTTCCTACAGTTTTACCCTCTATAAATACTATTTGTTGGGGAAAAATGCCAATGAATCATAGATGGACTTTGTGAACCTGTTTAATATAATTCAGGGATTCAGTGGGGCTTAAGTCTTTCCAACTGACATTGGATGATAGAAAAACTGTACCTTGGACACATTGTCAGCACAATGAGACATTCAACAAGGCAACACAACTACAAAGAAATAACATGATGCACTTCAAACATCGGGAGGAAGGTTTGGCACTGAGAAAAATAAACACAGAAAGAATATACAAGCAGAGATTTGATTTGATCATGCTTACTAACAAAAGCTGTCTGGAATTCAAAATACATACAAAGAACTGATTTTGATTAATAAAATGTTCTAACATTATGACAAAATTAACATTCTTTTCACATGTAACGTGCTCTATGTGGAAGGGGTGGTAAAACATGTCATTTAGATCATGTTATTAAAGGTACCATCATATAACATTTTGTTGTGGTTTCCATTCAACCATTATATACACGACAAAGCTGTATAAAGGTATTTCTAGTGAAATATGTGCATTGTAAGTGTGAAGTTGAAGTCACAAAGGAAAAATGCTATAGGCAAGGCAAGACAATTTCATTTGTATAGCACAATTTCAACACAAGGCAATTCAAGGTGCTTCACATGATTAAAATTGGAACACAGCATAAATCAATTTGATGATTAAAATACAAGAAAGTGATTACAATAAGACAACAATAAAGATAATACAACAATGTAAGGACAAGCAGGTAAAATTATTCACCAACTGATCTCGCTGAAAAGCTCACAGTTCTTCCTTCCACTAACTGATCTTGCTGAAAAAGCTGAGTTTTAATTCACAAACTGATCTCACGAAAAAGCTCTTAGGTTCTTAATTCAACAACAACAAAAACACAGGAAAGCAGTTACAGTAATCAAGACTATAATTTGTGTGAACATTAAAAACAAGCAAGTGAAAACAGTTACTCATAGGCAAGTCTAAATAGGTCAGTTTTAATTTTAGATTTACAAGAGTTCAGTGTCTCTGCATCTTTGCATTCTTCCGGTAGTTTGTTTATAGGAGTTGTATGACTAGATGTTATTTTCCCTGTCAAATACAAAACAAAAGTTACACATTTTAGATTCTTAAGGACAAATACACAAATTGTACAGAGCCACACATTCAAAACCTCTTAGATTATGTTTTGCTCCAACTGATCCAAAACAAA
The DNA here is from genome assembly GCA_028564705.1 of Apricaphanius iberus. Classification (NCBI taxonomy): domain Eukaryota; kingdom Metazoa; phylum Chordata; class Actinopteri; order Cyprinodontiformes; family Aphaniidae; genus Apricaphanius; species Apricaphanius iberus. Next base: position 138,034 of record JAPXFQ010000261.1, read on the forward strand.
AGGTGCAAAGAATATCAACATACCCGTGTTTGAAAAAAATACTTGAGTATATTTCTTTGTCACTTACCAATACAAAACTGCTGTTACATCATCACAAATTCTTTAGTTTGATGCACAGATTCTTTTCTACAAGTTAGAAAAATATCAAACTTCACCTTACATATTTTTGCTCACTTAGTACAGTAAATTAAGAGCATAACTAATTATCACACGTGTATTAACATATTTCCGGAGAAACATTTTTCTTCATATTATTTTCCATAGCACAAACTCAAGGCAGTGAATGCAACTGCCAATCTGCTGAAGTGAGTTATGAATCCTGCTTTATATTGTGTCATTTGTCATAATAACAGGATGAAAGCAAAATAAGAACAGTTTTTGGTACTTTAATCCAAAGTGAAAGTAGTGTAACTGCTGGATAGTATCCCTCATCTCATATTGACTCCCAGCATCTCACAGCAATGACAGCTGAATAAGCATCTGCTGTAGTCATGGTGCCATAAACCTTTCCTGAAAAAGCTTTTTTTTAACAGTGTACTATCCTGGGAAGTGACAAGGTACTGAAGGTTCTATATTGTGCTATCTTACACCTTTCAGAGCAATAATAGGACTGTATATGATTAAATTATATTACCATTGGCACTATGGAGATGAAATTTGTTTATTTATTGTTTTTTCTTGAGACTATTTTTGACCTGGAAACAAGGTCCTTGATTAGCTGAACCCTTTATCTCCAGCAAAGCATCATGAGCATATGCTTGGCCACCAAACTTTGTGAACATTTTGTAAAGATGTTCAAGCAGTACTGAACAGCCTTACGTTTTTGATCCAGAGTTTGATAGTGAAGTTGACCTAAGGGCTTTTGCTGGACGTTTCTGATTGGTAAATTAAAAGCTATTTGGATATGTGTTTTATGGAGTAGCAATTTATTTATAGCCAATTATTCTGCTGCTTGTATTTATAGCCCATTATCTTGCTGCTTAAATTTGTAGGTGCACATACAGAAAATACTGAACAACGCCCACTAGGGAGAAAACGTCTGCTGCCAGGAAAAAGGTTATATAAGTTATCTAGCATGGGTACAACAGTATGCAAAAAGTCTCTGTTTGTTATGTACCATGGTTTAATTTAACCAATTTCAAACGTGGCACAGTTTAGTTTCAATACAGTCAAGGCACAAACATAAAAAAAAAGATTTTTGTAATGACATTTAAAGAGCAGGTTGAAGGTTAGAACCCGCCTAAAATGATGTTTAGAGAAATATATTAGGATGTATTATTGTTTTTTTAAGGTACTCTTACATAAATTAATTTGTGTTACAGCCGCTGTACGTCTTGTGTGGGACAGCCTGGTTCAAAACTTGCTACAAACCAGTCTGGGCTTTACACCCCTCCTCCTCCTGCTGTTGCTCTCCTAGCACAGGTGTATCAATTTGGGATGAGCATTTCAAGGGAGTGTCTTTTCCATAAAATCTTCTTCAGTCAAGCAGCGTAGACCTGTGCTGTTTTACCCAATTCGCTTGTCTTGATGAGTGGGATCTCTATCCCTCTAGACTGACAATGTCCTTGTTAACCTTTGAAAGGTTTGTCTTGCTGTGTGAACTTTATGCCTTTGTTAATCTGTGAAAGGATCACTCATTGTCGGGTTGCTTTTGTGATCTAGAGTTTAGTTTAATCACTTGTAGTGACCATGTTTCATAGCCTAGATGTCTGTTTTCTACAAGCTGATTGTATATCTTGTTGGATGCTGGTGATTTTGATTTTACCCTTTGAAAACCTACCAAGTACGCCATCCATTATGTTATCCCCCGCGCCCAAACCTGCCCCACTCCACACTCTCTACCACCAGGGTCGTAACAATTTGGCTGTCTCCACCTCTGTCAGACCGGACATGACGAGCTAGAAAAAGAGAAAACAATGAATTTTAATGCTTACTGTAACAGAAAAACCTTTAAATGTTTTCAGCTGCCAATATGAACCACAACCATACAGCGATGAGCCCCCTGCGCACCCCAGAAAGCACAGAGAGACGAGAGGGAGACATAATGGCCAAAACATTGCCAACTAAAATAGCTTTACTGTTTCTTTAACCTGCATAACACAGTGCTTCTAATCTTTGATATTGTTCTTTCTACAAAGTTGGGAATTAGCAAATGTTAGACAACAAGACTTACAATGCGTAGAGTTGAACCTCTGATGAACCCGTGATTGTGTCTCACACCTTCTGCAGGTCCAAAAGCACCTCCTAACAGCAGTTCTGATAAAGCTGTATACATCTGATCTTTGCTTCGGTATCGCATGTTATCCTCCATCACATCTTTGGGATAGTAATCAACTGCTTTGACCGCATTTTTAATAGCTGAAGCAGAAGTGAAATCCAGCCTTTTCAGCTGCAAAAAGCGGAACCAGGCACATAAGAAAGTGAGGTTTCTTTTCTTCTTTTTTTTAACCTGTGGACTCTATGTCCTGACAGGCTGGTGATTGTACAGCCTCCACAAACACAATAAATTACAATCGAAGTAGTGAACACACTAAGTCTTAATCACCACATGTTCCCAAATGGGGGTATTTCACGATTAAGGTGAGCTTTCCAGCTCATGCTCTCAATTAAAACAGTCACTGGTCATAACATCTGCAAGCAGAAAGCTGGGCTGTGCTTTGTCTACAGAGCTGCATCTGTTACTGGCTAAAGGGCAACACAGTTATGCTTCTGTGTGAAAACCCTGGACACGTGTGTACTGTACCATTGTAATAAGAAATTTGGATACAAACATGTGTACTGTCACACCCCTAGTTATTTCTACACCAAACATTCGACTACTAAAACAAAGTATTTACATATAAAAATGTCGAGAATAGGGCAGCACAATTGCACAGTGGGTAGCACTGTTGCAAGAAGGTCCTGGGGTCAGATGCTAGCCCAGGGTCTTTTTGGATGGAGTTTGCATGTTCTCCCCGTGCATGCATGGGTTCCCTCTGGGTAACAGTCCAAAAAAAATTACTTTCAGGTTAATTGGTGTCTCAAAAAAATTCCTTTGGTGTAAGTGTGCGTTTGCTCATGGTTAATTGTCCTGTCAGTCTCTATGTTGCCCTCCCTGTGATGGACTACCGACTTACCCATTGAACGCTGAGATAGGCACCACCGCCAACAGAGGATATAGCCGGTCCTACTTGGTGCATTACATCCCATCCTAGCTTTGAGGTCAACTGCATGAATATAGTTGCCCTCCAAAATATAAAGAATATTTTTTGTGCCAACGATAGATGCAGATCCTCAGCTCTTCCAGTGGACGCTGCAGTGCTCTCTCCAAAAACGCATTTTCACATTTTAAGCATTATCAAAAGTTTAGACTACATAAGAAAGAAATCACGTCTTCACGACTGCTGAGAATAAATCACGTGCTTGATCCTTGGGTGTGAGTGTTTACAGAGCAGGGTAGGAGCGTGGAGGTTCAGCACTCCCTTGATGGAAAGGAGTAGGGCCACTACTAGGCAAGTAAAGTAAACCTTATTTGTATAGCACACTTTCAATGTCTACTATTATCACCTGCTACCTCTCTTGGGCTATAGGCCTCCAACAAGGGATCCCCAGGTCTCTTTTGATGTTTGCTTTTTTGATCCAGCTGGTTCATTCTAATAGTCATGGTTTCTTCCTCTAGGTCTCAGCACAAAGTTTTTTCTTAGTTGACCTTTTTTCTGTTTTCTTAGTACATTCCATCTTAGGGCTTGTCTGGTAATGATGTCCATTGGTTTTTGTGAGATGTGCCCTATCAATGCTAAGCGTTGTTTCTTGGGCTGCTGATGGTTGCTAGCCAGTAGATGCGGAGTATCTTGTGCAGGCAGCTGTTGATGAACACCTGTACTTTCTGGGTGATTACAACTGTGGTCCGTTGACACTAAACTTTGTGACCAGGAGGCGGGGTTCCATAAGGGTTGATGCTCCAAAGACCAGACTGCAATACTGCATATAATAGTTGTGCAGTCAACAGAGTGGAACTGATCCTTGCAGATAAACTTTTTTGATTACGAAAAATTATTCAACAGCGTGGACTGCAAAACCATCTGCCGAATGACTGGATCATAAAGACTGCAACAGCCCAGACAGAGAAGTGTGGCAGGATGACTCAAACATGCCCTATCCAGCCATTTGGAATAGCTGGGTGGATCAGCAGCAGATCTGCAGCTTAGAGAGCAGAATTAATCCGTGAAGGCAAAAAATGATTTCTGTTTGATGAGGAAATAACAATACATCATAGTCAAAAGCTAAAAAAAGTGGATGTTGTATGATCTAGGCCCTTTTAAAATGCTCCATAATTCCCTCCCTCGCCCTATTTTATGATACAGATTTCCACCATACAGTTTAGTTTTATATAACTGAAGTGTTCCGTTTCATCAAGTACAGAACATAAAATCAATACAACTGCCCAATTTGGTTAGGAACTGAAGCCTCCGACTGACTGTAGATAAATGTTAGATCACAGTTTAGATCAGAATCAACTCTTACACCTTCCTCACAGTGCTGTCCATCCTCCATACTAAGGCAATAAAAGGTGATGTGGAACTTGTTACGGTTGTTTGTTTAAAAGTCAGATCTTAGCACTGCATTTGATACAGTAGACCACACTATTGTTTTAACACATTTAAAACAGATCGGCCTGTCTGTGCTGTTCATAAATGGTTCACATCTTATCTCACAGATAGGACTTTTATGGTAAGTTTAGATCCCTTTTCATCTAAGGTCCACAAGATCACATGTGGTGTGCCCAGGGTTCAGTTTTAGGCCCTGTGCGTTTTACCCTGTATATGCTCCCTCTTGGCAGTGTCATCAGAAGACATGGAGTTAACTTTCACAGTTATGCTGGTGATACACAGTTGTACATATCCATGTCTCCTGATGACACAGGGCCAATGGATGCACTTTTTAACTGCATTTCAGACATCAAATCCTGGATGACAGAAAATTTTCTCCAGCTCAACCACGACAAAACTGAAGCCTCATTTATCGGTCCTGAGGCTCAGAGACAGAAACTTTTACCAAAACTACAATCACTGTCTTTTAATACTTCTTTACAAGTGAAGAACTTGGGCTTGATTTTTGACTCTGAGCTGACTTTTATCCTTCACATTGAAAACATCACCAAAAAAGTTTTTTACCACCTTAAGAATTTGCCAGAGTCTGCCCCATTCTCTCTCAGGCCAATGCGGAGACGCTAATGCATGCTTTTATCACCAGTAGAATCGATTACTGTAATGCCCTGCTTTCTGGTCTTCACAAAAAGACTACCTCAAGTTTACAGCTTTTACAAAATTCAGCAGCTCGTGTCCTGATGAAGACCAGGAGGCAGTAGCACATTACACCGGTTTTAGAATCACTGCATTGGCTCCCTGTATGTTTTAGGATAAATTTTAAGGTCCTTTTAATGGTTTTTAAGTGTCTTAATGGTCTTGGGCCTTTTTAACTCTCTAAGCTCCTCTGCAGCCGTCTCCTTATCATCCCCAAAGTCAGGAGACAGACTCATGGTGAGGCGTCTTTCCATTATTATAACCCTCAGCTCTGGGACAGGCTGCCGGAGGACCTCAGGGCAATAGAGATAGTTCATGTTTTTAAGACCAGGCTCAATACTCACCTTTTTAGCTGAGCTTTTAACTGATTATTATTTATTAATATCTGTTTAATTGCTCTGCATGTTTTATTTTATTGAATTTTTAGTTCAGCTTTTAGCTGATTATTATTTATTATTTTTGTTTATTTGCTTTGCATTTTTAATCAATCATATCTTATCATTGTTTTACACTTTATAATTTAAAATGTTACCAGTCATTTTTATCAGTATTTTTCTTCTTAATCTTACTATCTATTTTAATATTTTAACTTCTTATTTTAATCATCCTTCTGTGGAAGGCAAGACAGAGGACCGCCACACTTCCAGTGTTTCTTCTTAAGGAGCCCTCTGCCTCGGGAGTGGTGGTCGGCTGTGGCTTCCTTGATGCTCTTCAGGTAGTGCTTGAGTGGTGGCAGGTGAACCAGCTCTCCCTCCTCTGGGCGCCCTGAACGAGTGCCTTGGCTGCTGTTCTGCTGCTGCTGATGCCTCCCATGATGACGTTTCCTGGCTCATATGCACTCAGCCCGTTGTTGCTTTGTTTACTGTTGCTTTTATATGTGTGCGTGCATGGGAGACAGGTTAGTTTTGACTTAAAAGTCCGTGTTAACTGTCCAGTGATCTGCTCTTTAGCTCTAAAGGCGAGAAGCTCCCAGACCTTTGCATCACTCCAGTTTGCAATCTCAGCTGATATACTGTAGTTTACAAATGCTAGATGAACTTCTCATGTTAAATTGCATTTTTTATACTGTTGCCAGCCAGATCTCAACGTACATTCAACACATTATCATTACATCACTCTCTGTTGCAGCAAGCTGTGATCTTCATTTACAAGGTCAGTGTTGCGGCAATATTGCGGTAATACTATTAAGCTTGCTGGCACGAATGCTGAAGCTCTCAAAGATTTGTGAGGAGAGAAAGAATCAGGAGCAAAGGAAAAGGAGGACCTTTTTATAAAGCGTACAAGAAGGCACAAGATATTAGAACACTAGCAGAGAGAGATACTGGCATTAGGCCTGCAAGCTTTTTTTCCTCCAAAGCGCAAGCACAAAGACATAATTGTACTTAACTTTACATAACCAGTACATAGAAAAATAGAATATATTACCTATAATTAGATTATTGTGTGGGCTGCACGGTGGCGCAGTGGTTAGCGCTGTTGCCTTGCAGCAAGAAGGTCATGGGTTCGTATCCCGGTCCAGGGCCTTTCTGCATGGAGTTTGCATGTTCTCCCCGTGCATGCGTGGGTTCTCTCCGGGTACTCCGGCTTCCTCCCACAGTCCAAAAACATGCATGATAGGTGAATTGATCATTCTAAATTGTCCGTAGGAATGAATGTGAGTGTGAATGGTTGTCTGTCTCTCTGTGTTGGCCCTGCAACAGACTGGCGTCCTGTTCAGGGTGTACCCTGCCTAACGCCTGATAATTGCTGGGATAGGCTCCAGCTGCCCCGTGACCCTGAATTGGATAAGCGGTTAAGAAGATGGATGGATGGATGGATAGATTATTGTGTCTGGAGTTAAACATGTACTAAAACTGGTAGGGTGTACAAAAGGACATTAGTATGACAGACATTGAGTATACAGCAAACCTGCACTAACCTTAGATTGGAAATAAATCTGCCAAGAGATCTGTAAAAACCACCAGGATATGGTTGTTAATGACATGTGGATACCTCTTACACAAATTTTAAAAGACTTAACAGGTAATAAAATACTTTTATATTCCTTTATGTTTAAACAAGACATAAATAAGGCACACAGTTCTAGAAAAAGGAAAGTTAAATGATCAACAAAGACTTGCATACAGAGAGATGGGGTTGTAGATGGGCTTCCTATGGAGGAATAACAGTGGCAGCAGAAACTCCTAACTCCTTTCTACAGACAGTAGTTGATATTAACCTTAGCACAAACAAAAACTGCGAGGAGCTCCATCACTGAACTGATTCTGAAACAGACTTTTTTTTTAAAGGATTTAGGATTGGAGTTGGCCCTTTTGCACTGGCTATCTTTTACAAATCATATTATCTTTACATTATAGATGGACAGTTATTCATGATGGCATGCTCTTCACTTTCTGAAATGCAATGGATAAACATGCTTGCTTGGAAAACAGAACAACACAGTGAGCTGCTCTCACCATTCCCTCCACCTCCTGTGTGTTCTATCATTTTGATGGGATTTTGGTAGCATTCACTACACACCAAGACAGTTAATGAGATGTTGCATAAATTATTTTATGTTCATTTACCAGAAACCCTAACAATCACAAAGGTGCAAATATCTTATATATTTTGTCATATAATTTCAGAGCCTCCAGGTCTCTGCATCTGATTGTTGACTGTGCCTGTGTGCCTTATTGGTTTCACCTGTTGCTCCTCAGCCTTGGACTACTTAATCCGGCAGGTGCTTAACTTCATTGCTAAGTTGTTTGATTGTTGATGCCTTTCTCCTTTTCCTGTCATTAAACCCTTTTCACATCTTTAACCACGTCTGTCCCTGAGCACTTGGACATGACTTACTGGAGAATCAACAATGAAGTCGTCTACAAAAAGGGACTGGGAGGACTGTACTTTTTGAGGAAGCCGAGGTCCTTCAAGGTTTGCAGCAAGATGCTGCAAATCTTCTACAAGTCTATGGTGGAGAGTGTCATCTCTTCATCCATCACCTGTTGGGGTAGCAGCATCAGAGCCAGGGACTTAAAACGGCTCAAAAACCTGATAAAAAAGGCTGGTTCTGTTCTGGGGACGACTGTGGAACAACTGGAGATAATGATGCAACGAATTCTTCTTAAAAAAGGATTCTTCATAAAATTAAAAGGATTATGGACAACCCTGAGCGTCCTCTTCATGAGACTATTGTTGTATCTATTTTTTGGGGCTAATATCTTTATTAAGAAGTCAGAGGTAAAAGTCTGTTTTTTTTATTATGCATGGTTGTAAAACATATCCTTGACCAGTATTTAACTGGGACAATCTTTTAAGTCATAAAACTCTTGGGTAAGTTTTATTGCAGGCTGTAATAACAGGATGTCTGTAGATTTAGTATGCCGGAACCAAGGCCATAAAGCTGGGAGTGTTGCTTAGGACCATAAAACTCAGAATGAACTTTTGACTTGGATCCAGGAGAAAAGACACGTCCCATATGACTGCATTGACATCCAATCATTGTTAAGACACTGTTTAAAACGTTCTGATTGGAGCAGATTAATCCTGGGAGGTTTTGGATGTTTATAAAAGTTATGACACGAAAACCATTCTTCGTCAGAAATCTTGTCTGGCCCAGAGAAACTAGGGCATCTTTCTCTGTAAACTGCAATTTGTTAATCTGTTCAAAATAAATGTTAAGAACTGGAAATTGGCTCCATTTTGTCTCTGCTTGAACATGCACTGAATTAATTTTGATAAATATTTAATTCAACAAATGGTGACCTCGACCGTGTGCAGAGTTTTGGACCAGGATCCAGTTATTTTTTAAGTTAATTAACGGACATGTATTTGCTCTATTGACAATTTGCGCTGAGTTGCGTAGTTTTTAATTCTGTTGATTGGTTAATCTAACATTGGGTAATGTTGTCATGCAAGTTAAATTTGTTTTTTTGTTTTGAGCAGATTAACTGTTGCGGGCCCGTAGTGTTGAAGCTGCTCATCTGTCTGTCTCTCTGTTCTGCACATGACTGCGACCTGCTTTGCGCTCCGCAGAGAAACACCGGTGCCTGCTGGGAGATGGAGTTTGTTACTCTGCAGGACAATGGAGCAGATGGACCGGAGGGAGCGGTCCCTTCAACGAATGAAATCGGAGCCAAAGTGCGGATCGGGGCTTGAGAATTGGCAATCTCAATTACGAAAGGACGCTTTCGTAAGATTCTTCAGGGCTGGCAAACGGAAAAGATTACAGCAGAGCCTGGGGAGCCCTCTGTTTATCTGGACGGATTACCTTGTTGAAGCCGGCGTATCCCCCAAACGCGCGATTGAGCCAAGCAAATTGGGTTGTGAGTGATGGTCCGACTTTTGGTGTGGTCCGATTGAGGTTAGTGTTGTTAGGTTAGTTTTTAATAATATTATAAAAGTACTGTGTTTGGTGTTTTGATGTGACGAGCTGCGCATGTCTGTATATGTGTGTGTGTGATGGTTTTTTACGCAGGCGCTTTGCGAGACGTGCTGGAGATGTTGCGTTTGTGTTGAAATGTTATACTATAAATAATGTACTCGAGTATAATAAATAAATTAAAATAGATAAATAAATATATAACTAAATATGATGGATCACTGAAATTATAAATCTATAAGAATTGGTTGTGAACATTTACATCAGGCCATCAGAGCGAACGCCAAAGCTAGGTGGGGAGATGGCGGAGCTAATTCTGTGTGATTTTCTGCTTAATAGCACGGCTAACATACAACAGCTTTGACTATATGTTTTGATAAATAAATTAGTGGTAATAGGCGGTTTTCTGCCATCTGTTCGAGTCTTTTGAGTGGTTTTCTGGAGGCCGGCGCCGGGAAATTTCTCAAAGCGGACTACAAAACTTGTAACAGATTGGTCTAAACCTCCGCAATAAAATAATGTACTAAGGTCTATAAATCACCGCTTATAATGTTGTGTTTTTTGTTAATGGTTTTGGGCTGTAACGGACGTTGTAGAGTTCGGTGTTTTCTGTGCGGAACGGCTGTTAGGAAGCATATGTTTCAGTCCGCGTGGACGAACAGGAGCTTGTTTTTGTTCATGCCGAATTAAAGTTTGGTAAAGTGGTATAAATTGTGCGGATAAAGTCCTGGTATTGCGGTAAGTCATTTTCTAAAGTGTGTGTTGCGATTTTCTTAAGTGTTTTCGCCGTACGTTTTGTACTGTTTTAGGTTTCGTTGCACAAAGAGAGTTTACGGTAGCGCGTTGCTGCAGGCTGCTGTGCTATGCTAGCGTTTTTGCTGTTGTGTGTCAATGTGTTTTGTGCTTTAATCCTAACTGCATGTTCTGTGTGTTGTAAGCTAAAAGTTGATTTTGGATAGAAAGTGATTACAGACTCCTGCAGACGATTTCCTTGTTAGGACTTAAACAAATTGGGATGTTGTAAAATTTTTCTGGTTGATTAGGATGTAAAAAACGGCCTAAAGATAACTGTTCAGATAAATTTTGTTTAATACTCCCTTTCGGCAATGTTTTAGCACATTTTCTACGAAGGGCAATTTAACGTGTTTCACATTTAACTGAACTGTTACGGTACGGAGATTAAAGATTAAGAAGTACATGCTGAATTTAGTTAACTGGTTTTGCCGGAGACGGCTCAATTTATCACATGAGGAGAGCATGTACAGTCATTGGGATAATTATGCATGTTACAATTAAACGCAAATGACTGAGAACAGTTACTCATGAGTCGATTCTGACTTGGTGAAGTTTTAATTTTTGATTTCATCTTTAAAATTAAAAAGAGGGGAGTGTATAGTAAACATAAAAGTTGCATTTTTTTAATCTTTAATTAGGTTGATTTGTTGCTTTTTGACTGATCTAAGCAGGATTTGATTAAGTTGGTCGAAATAAAGATAAAGCTATGAGCAGTAATTATAAGAATGGAACGAAAAGCAAACGGTGTTAATTGGAAAGCAACAAACTGGTTTAAATTATTTTTTTAAGCACCGTGTTGAATGGTACAGAGAATGAATTCTTTCTGTGATTTAAATAAGTATCATTTATGCTAAAATTATGTTTGGCTTATTTCTGATGGCTCTATAGACTTTAGAAATATAGCTTAGTCTCTGAATAAATGATCTAAAGGAGACTGGTGTTAAAAATTATTTACACAATTGAACATTCTTAAGGATTTTCTGGACACTAAATGCTTATTGGATTTATCAAATTTCAACTGGGGCTCAAGGAGTAACCCAGCACATTTCAATTCCGTTACAAATCGAATGTTTTTACCATGCAAAACAATACTTATCATAGTATATTTTCTAAACTAGTGGGATTTGAATGTTTGAGTTTGAAAAAAAGAAAACATTAAAACACAGAGTAATTTTTAAGGCATCAGTTTGTTTTTAAACAGGCTGGGGATAAATTTGGAATTGGTCTAAGGATTGAAAGTAATGAATATCGGCGGTGATCGAAATGATGGTTTAATTTAGAAGTAAGAAGTAAGATCTAATTCATTTATTCTGATCGTGTAGAAGCAAAATGTGATTGGACCAGCTACATTGAAATAATTTTTACCATATATTTGAATGCACATTTTGTTTTGACAAATAAGAATTGGTTTTAGTTTTAAAAGTTTAAGATTAATTTTTCAGATGTTATTCATTAATTGTTAGCTAGTCTACTTGATGCTGAGAGTAAATTTACAGGTCCTAAAACATTTTGGAACAGTTCTGATCATAGAATAATGGCATAATATACCATTTGACCAGTGGAGACCAGTAACTGACAATTTATTTAGATTTTTTGATTTTATTTTTTCTTATTTTTATTTTTTCTCTTTCTCTCTCAACCTTTATATATTTGGTTCGATTTGGATTCTGACCCAGATTTCTGAACTGCGGTCTGCTTATTAATGAGAACTTTGGAAAAATGTTAATTTGAGAAGCTGGATTAAAGAAACGTGATTCAGTGGTAATTTATTTGACATTTGTTTAGAAGCTTCAATTCAATTTGGTGTTTATCATTGGAGCAACAAAAAAGAAGCCTGAGAGGATAATTGGGATACTGAAAAATGCTAGTTTTTGTTTATTTTAATGCTACTAGTTTGTGTTTAGAGAAATCTTATCTCTTGAACCTCTTTTATTGAATTTTTTGTTCTACTGCTAAGGGGAATTAGACTACTATGTATCCTACAAAAATTTAAGAGGACTTTTAGTTGAAAAAATCAGTTTGACTATGTCTGATTCACTTCACAGCATCTGACAAATGTTTTTGAAGTATGAACTGTTTCGTTATTTACAATCAGAATATTTGGGCAAGTTAGCACATTTGGGTTTGTTTAAAGAGGAATCATATAAGCAAAAGTACTTTGAATTTATATTGGATTGTGTTAAAAAAAAAAAAGTACTTTAGGTTTGGCAATTTCTATAGGGAAGCTGTTTTGTCAGTGATTTAAATCTTGGATTTTTCTTTAGAAATATGGATAGAATTTGAAGTATAGCAAACTGACGACTATTTTTGTAAACTATGTTGTGTTTATCAGTCAGTACTGTTCTCTGATTTTGTTTTAAAAATTTGATGTTTTTAATTTTGATATTTTTTGTCTGAGCCAGCTTGATAGAGATCCAGTACACTTAAGTGATGGGGAGTTGGAGACTGGATCTTTGCAGATGGTTATTGACTTTATTTTTGTTATTGCAATGTTTTAGTGGTGCTTTAGCAATATCTAACAGAAAAATCCAGTCTTTTTGTTTATTTTTTTATTTTTTTATTTAATTTTATTTATCTAAGAACTAAGTGTGTTGATAAAATATTGCGATGGTCAATCTTTATAAATATTTAATTTACACATGAGATGGAAGAGACATTTATCAAATTGACAAAATAGAGAAAGGCATAGCATTGATAAAGTATAGAATATAAATTGGATGAAAAAATGAAGGAAGCATTAATTAAAATAAGCAGGGGAAGAATTAGAACAACAGTTTAATTAGACATATAAGGATTAATTATCATTCCTGTTGGAGAGAGCAAACCTATTAATTAGTATATTTTTACCAGAACTAATACTGAAGAAATTATAACTGATTAAAATAAAATTAAAATAGAGCCCACATAGGCAGTCTGAGTGGGAAAGATATTTAAATTCAGCATTCGAGGAAGGAGACTAATGAATATGAAAATAAAAAGTTTAAATAAAACTTGATTTGAATAGGCTGAGAGGATCGACTCTCTGTCTGTCTTTTTCTTCCTCTAATTATATATTTTTTCTCTTTTTCCCATCCCGCAACAGTGACCCTTCAGGTAACATTCTTGAGATGTAATTTATGTTCCTGGGGAGATAAGATGGGTGGGGGTGCGTGGGCTGATGACGGATGGTGCCAGGCGCCCGCCATAACTGCCAAAGAAAGAAAGATCTATACAACCAGCGCAGAAGTTCGTCTCTCTTGTGCTCTGCTCCCACACCGGGGGGCACCAGTGACTGAATATTTTCAGGGGTGAAGCGGAGGACACCCTAGGGGGGAGCACATTTCCTCATGCTGAGCTGAACTTTCAAGGACAATATGTGTGAATCCACTTGGCTGGCGTAAAATGGACAGTTTCTGCTGAAGAAGTGATGATCAAAGACTGCTGATTCAATGTCAATGTTGCTGAACTAACCACAAGAGTTTCTGTTTTTCTGATCGAAGGTGGCCTAGGTTGCTCGAACTCTGAAAACCCCGTGCCTTCCCCAGGATTATCTCCAGGTAAAATACCACCATTTACCGGGAACAAAATTTGGAAGGAAAAACTGGGCCTATAGCATGGGGTTGCTGGCTGGTGAGAGAGAAAATTTTTTTTTTTTCCTTATTTTTACGTTTCATCCATAGGGATGTACTGAATTTAAGAAAGGATATATTGTAATGGAACAGCTAAATCAAAAGTAAGTCAGAATTTTATTTGATTTCTAACAGAAAGAATGAATCAAAGTGCTTAACGGTTTAAGATAATTAAAAAGTTGAAATGGATAATAGAATAATCGATAACATTTAAAAGGAGGCATAGTAAAACAGACATAAGTGTCTTAAACTTGATAAATAAAATAAGTAAATAAAAGAATCAATTTGGGTGAACAAGCAAATGGATAGTAATCAGTTGAACTGTAGACAAAAAGTAAACTCTTGAGCCTGCTCTTGTTTTTAAATCCATTAATGAGGGAGGTGTTTTGGTTTAGTTTTCAGGAATAACAACGGTGTTGCACCAAAATAAGATGGATTTGCTCTTTCCTCAGGGATTATTTTTTAATTAGATGGGTGAAATAATTTCTAAGCACAATACAGTTGGATTAGATTGAAAAGGAGTGGATGTCAAATGAAAGAACAAGGAATCGGGAACTAACTTTTACCTTATATTTCAATATTAGATAATAGTTTATTTTTTTGCATTTTAGATGGTGCATTTGTATTGTTATGTTATTAAAATGACTGCACAGTCGGGGCTTATTGTCGAAGGGCCCTCTAAATTGTTTTGATGGTCATCAAGAGTGATCACAAGACCGGATCAAAAACTGTCATTTTTAAGATGTTTACAAGCTTAAGCCCCCAGGATTCAGCAGCACATGAGGAGCACACAGTCTCCTCTGGTCACAGCTGACTACAGCTGCTGAAGGGGTCCAAGGTACAGCTCCAGGTCGAAGGCGTGAGGAGTCCAAGTGGTTCAGCCAGTTCCAGATGACAGCTGGGAACACACACAAAGTGCAGCTCCACGGCAACGACGAACCTGGTCGAGGATCAGCAGGAATCTACCTAAAGAGGGTCAAGAAGGTTTTGACCAAGCTGAATCGGAAGCTGAAGCCACAGGCGGCGGGGCCTAGCTCACCCAAAAGTTTGTTTGGGTGGTGATATTAATCATCCAGTGTGATCTATGTGCCATATGAGGGAGATGGGCAAATTGAAATTGCCATCTCAAAGAGGGATCTACAGAAGAGGATCACAACTCATCACTCAGCTTCACAGCAGGTTTTGACCACTCCACATCAGTGGGGTAAGCTATTGGAAGCGGGGCCTGTCTGTGTATTTGTGTATATTGGGGGAAATGCTCAATTAATGAAGTAATTGGCATTTCAGACAGTGGTTATCTGCATATATGGGAGTAAAACTGGAACACTGATCAGCTCTGTACAGCTGCCAGGTGCCACCATTGGGGGGTTAACCACGAGAGAGAAGAAAGAAGAACAGAAGAAAAAAAATATATAAAGGACTGAATAGACTTTTTAATAATTTTTTATTCATGACAAGTGCAGATTGTTAATACTGCCTAAGAGGGTTCCTTAAAGGTTTCTTAATACCTTCTATTTCACAGGTTTCTTAACACCCTAAGTTTGATCCGTTTCAGAACAGATAGTCAATTGTGTTTTCTCATTATCTTGTGGGTATTAAATTGTATTGTATTTCTCTGGGGCCTCCTCCACAGTATTCACATACATTAAAGCTAGACTTAGTTAACTTTTCACATGTAAGACATTCTTATACATTTTGGGGTTTTGAATTAGTTTTTGGGAATTGTTAAAATAATATTTTTTGTATAATGCCAAAAGAGGGTGAATTTATAATTAACAGATTGACATTTTTGAGTAATGGGAGTTAAGGTTAAAAAAGGTATTCCAACAGGTTGTGTTTTGAATTTTAATCTGGAAGTCTTGTTGTGGTATCATATGAAAGACTTCATGTTTTAAACTGATAAAATTTCTTGGGTTTGAATTTTTTGCATTCTCAAATGTTTTTAGATCTTAAGTTTTTAAACACTAACCCTTAAGGAGAGTACAGAGAAGATATCAATCTATTTTCAAAAATAGATTGAAAGAGGGATTTGTTGTATCTATTTTTTGGGGCTAATATCTTTAGTAAGAAGTCAGAGGTAAAAGTCTGTTTTTTTTATTATGCATGGTTGTAAAACATATCATTGACCAGTATTTAACTGGGACAAGCTTTTAAGTCATAAAACTCTTGGGTAAGTTTTATTGCAGACTGTAATAACAGGATGTCTGTAGATTTAGTATGCCGGAACCAAGGCCATAAAGCTGGGAGTTTTGCTTAGGACCACAAAACTCAGAATGAACTTTTGACTTGGATCCAGGAGAAAAGACACGTCCCATATGACTGCATTGACATCCAATCATTGTTAAGACACTGTTTAAAACGTTCTGATTGGAGCAGATTAATCCTGGGAGGTTTTGGATGTTTATAAAAGTTATGACACGAAAACCATTCTTCGTCAGAAATCTTGTCTGGCCCAGAGAAACTAGGGCATCTTTCTCTGTAAACTGCAATTTGTTAATCTGTTCAAAATAAATGTTAAGAACTGGAAATTGGCTCCATTTTGTCTCTGCTTGAACATGCACTGAATTAATTTTGATAAATATTTAATTCAACACTATCCAACAGCAACAGATTATCTTCAGTTGGAGTCTTCTTCAGTTTCGCTGCAACATAGATCGCTACAGGAAATCATTTCTCCCCACAGCCATCATGGTCTGCAACAACTCCTTGAAAAAAATAATTAGTAATGAGCTACAACAACACTTAATTTCCCTCTGGGATCAATAAAGTATTTTTGAATTGAGTCCATCCTAAACAACTGACTGAATGATCTGACCCAAAAGATTCAGCAGACAACATGGATTTTTTGCTGGATGTCCTCTGGAGCTGGCTTCTAAAAATATCAAACTTCGCCCTAACATCTGATCGCTTAGCCAGAGCAGATAAGTTCTATCTGGAAACCCTTCCCCCATTTGACTCCATCCTGTACCTAACCTACCACAATCAGCTGGAAGAATTGACAGAGGAAATCCGCCAGGCAACCGTGGAGCAGATTTATACGGCTGTGAGGCGGTCAGCCCACCCCAGTAGTCAGTACGGCAATTTTCCCGGCTGAGCCAGCCAATACCGGACCACCGGATCTCGCTTTGAGCCACTGTCGGACTTGGAGTCTGGCCAGGCCACGCGGCATGAGCTTCGCCCACTCCTGCACCAAGGATAACAGCGCTTTTGGGAGCGATCTACTCTAAGGGTGGAGGAGGGACTTGTTCACTTGTCACCACTTCCCTCAGCTTCGGACGGTGCACTGACTCTTCCCATCCTGTCAACCTTCCCGTGCTTCCCAGCTCCAGCTCCGCCAACCTCAGAACCTCAGGCTTCAGCTGCCACCCCACAGTCTACTGTGATGGGTCCCATCCCACAAGGGTTCCCCTGTGTAAGGTGGAGAGAGAGAGAGAGAGAGAAAGAGAGAGAGAGGCAGAGAGAGAGAGATGTATAAACTGATTTTGCGATAATGTTCATTTCCAATTTTGTAAGGGCCTGCACTTTTTTCAAGGTCTCAGCTCAGTATCTCAAAACTTTTCAGCAGTCAGTTTGAAGCATCGCCTACTAACCAAAATTGCCAGCTGTTTTGATTTTGTGTTCCATACTTCTTGAAACCGGACACTTCATGTGACATAGAACTACTGTAAATTGTGTGGTGGATAGCTGTATTATAAAATACGGGAGAATTACGGAGCAATCTAATAGAATGTCACCTACCTGGGAAGGAAACGGGTAAAAAAGGATGAAGCCTTTTAAGATATCAGGAAATGTTTTTGGTAAAATGGCTACCTCAGATGCCCTTTCATCTGTCTTTGCTGTGAGATGTAAGGTGTCAATAGGAGATCAGGGATTTGTGCCACCAGTTACCCCATTTTTTTTATCTATGATGTAAAGCAAGTGAGTGCAAGTACTGAAAAGTGTTTTTTATGCTTTCATCCAGTTATTACAACAAATGACACCCATATTTTTCTTTATTTTGACTATATAAATACAATGTGAACATAGGACTAAAATAGCTTGTAAATTCGTTCAAGAGTGCTGAAAATATATATATTTTTTTTTATATTTAGAAAACACCAGATTAAAATAGCTCATGAATTTTCTTATGATCATAGTGCATTCAATGATTCACTTCACTACTGTCTTACAAGGCTTCCCACTGTTTCAAAATAAACTGCTTCTTGTGGATCTAAAAATATAACAAACAGAAATCACACATGGGTTCCTCTGGGCTCCATTCTGCGACCCCTTCTGTTCAATATCTACATGGTCCCACTAACCCAGATGATGACAGCCAACCTTAACTACCATAACTATACAAATGAAACTCAGCTAAACATTACAATGTCACTAGGCAACTTTGATCCTATCCAGAGCGTAAATGAATGCACTGAACAATTCAATAGCTAGATGTCCCATAATCAGGGCTCTCAAGTTTTCAAGATTGCTTGGAGTAAGATCGTGGCGGGTCAGTGGTCCCATCCCGTCCCTTGCAGTATCCCATCACCATAAACTAACTTAAGCCGATCTGGTAACCCGAGCCGATCTGGTACCTACACCGCCGGTTGGGAGTGTCAGGTCTGTCTTTGTCAAGCTTCGTCAAGTTTCGTCAGCCAGCAACAACACTGCCTATTTTGGATCTTACCCGCCTAGCAACAAGACATTCTGCTTTCTGATTGGTTGAGAAATTCTATGTTCTGATTTGCTAACTCAAGACAGCTGTACGATGAGCTGTTCAAGCACACAGGTGTGGTGGGCATGGACTGTTGATAGTAACGTGGCAAGGCGCCGGGGTTTTTTGTATAAAATATTCAATTTTGATATCACTAGTTCAAAATTTTGTAGCTTTAATATGGTTATAGATAAAGATACACTGTAAATTAGAAAAATCTTCAGTATGATCCAAAGTTTGTGACACAAGCAAAATCATACATCTAATTTGCATATCATGACGTGTAGAATTAAATTTTTGTAAAAAAATAATTCAGTGCATGTTCAAGCAGAGACAAATGGAGCCAATTTCCAGTTCTCAGTTTTATTTTAAACAGATTAAGAAATGCAGTTTTACAGAGAAACATGCCCATTTTCTCTGGGCCAGATTAAAAACATCTGACAACGAATGGTTTTCATGTAATAACTTTTATAAACATCCAAAACTTCCCAGGATCTGGGCGTCTCTTCTCCCTCGGAATCTGCTCCAATCAGAACGTTTTTAAAAAGTGTCTTGACACAGACTGGTCACAGACGTCATCACGCGTTGGCACTATTGGATCGCATGACTTTTACAATTTTTTGCTTTCTTACATTGTTTAAAACTTCTTTTTCATCAATCATTTTATTTTTTTATTTAGATTTTTCTATACATGTATTTTCTACATCTATATGTTTCATTTTTTTGACTTTGTTTCAAGAACAGGTGGATATATCTGTTCATGTCCTTTCTTATGTGGCTCCGTTACTCTATTCACTATATAAAATCAACAGAAAGAAAATATTGGCCACAGAATATTACAGATCCGTCCCAAAAATAACTAACAGGCTCATCAAATTGTCTGATCAACTGGTTATTCTACTCTTCCTCATCTGTCAAGCAAACCTCGCCAAAATCATCATCATCATCATCCTCACTTGCAGCGGTTCAGAGAACTTTACTGCTGTTCACTCGCTTATAAGCTGTCTTTTTTCTCTCCTGTTTTCGATCGCATCTGCTATTATTTCCACTGATTTTTACACCCCTCCCACCGGGAGAACGTGATGCAGAGCTGGAATGTTGCTGCTTTTGGAGCGTCATGGCGAAACGGGACTGGCTGTTGCTGCGGGACCTTTTAGTTTCACTTTCTCCCGGGACAACTGAACAGATCAGAGGTAAATATTTATCTTCAGAATCTGAAAAAGCCAATACTTCCCGGCGGGGAACTCCGACATCTCGGCCTCATAAGCTTTATCTTTCTAAAACTCGCTTTCTCTATACTGTGACCGCAGCAGCTGCATCTCGTGTCCCCCGCTCGCGGCGTTGACTTAAAGGCCGATTTACTCCAAAAGTTACCATGGTAACACACCCAAAAAGGTGTCCAAGATTAAAGGTACACACGTCCACCATCTCCTGGTGTAAAGTAGTAATTACATTAGTGGCCCTATCTCCAGCTGTGGCTCCTTAAAGTCAGCAATGTCGCTTGTCACAATATTGCGACTTTGGCGCCTAGAGAGTTAATCATTCATCAGCGTGAGAAATGGCATGTGTGGCGTGTGAGTGTGGGAAGTCGTGAAATGCGTGTGTCTCACGCTCATTGTGTGAGACTTGAGAGCACTGCTCCAGTTGAACAGAAACAAAACTGAAGTAATTATCTTTGATCTTTGAATCTAGGAACGATCAAGAGTCAGCACACGGCTTCAGTTACAAAAACTAGAAACTATTGATCAGGGTTCTTATTTATAAAACTTTACATATAATCTTTACTAAACCGCTCTAAGCTCAGCAATGTTTTTTTTTTACTTATGCCTAGTAAGTTTCTGATCTATCAAACTTGGAGTACGCACAGCTGCACGCAATTTCTCAGTTGTTTTTGGATCATATCCTGCCTTCTACACACCAACTTTCTGCAATAAACGGTCAATCCAAAGGGTCTAGTTAATATTCTGCATGACAGGGCTAATATGGGTTGTTTCATGGGTAACTGTGGCAACCCAGAGGCGGAGAAAGTGTTTCCACAGAGAGGGCTGCAGGCATGCTGAGGCACAGCAGACCATTATATTTAAATCAGTAAATGTTGATCCATATAGAGATTTACTCAGCAAAAGCAAAAGACAAATATATAGTTACAAAAAAGAAATGTGTAACAAGAAAAAAGTAAAAAAATAAATAAAAGCAGAAGAGATTAAACAAATAGAAACATTAAATATAAAGTTTAAATTATATTATTACTTCTGTGAGGCGCCATGTGTACAATTTCCGTTATTTAGTAGAAATGCACTTTTAAAAAATATTTAGCCTTATTTTTTAACATTTAGCACACTTTCATTACATTTAGGAAGAAAATGGGTCTAAAATTTAACATATATCAGCATATTTACGTTTAAAAAAATCACAATCCTAAACATTGTATCAAAATGTTAAATGTTAAATCTAAATGTTAAATCTAATTGTTAAACCTAAATGTTAAATCTAAATGTTAAATCTAAATCTAAATGTTAAATCTAAATCTCAATGTTAAATGTTAAACCTAAATGTCAAATGTTAAATCTAAATGTTAAATGTTAAATCTAAATGTTAAATCCAAATCTAAATTTTAAATGTAAACGTTAAATCTAAATGTAAATGTTAAAGCTAAATGTTAAATCTAAACCTAAATGTTAAATCTAAATGTTAAATGTAAATGTTAAATTTGTCAGCTAAATGTTTCTAAGACATGCAAATTAACCACGTCCCTCAAACCATCCTCTGCATTTGTGGCCATGCCCACATTAGGCTTTCAACCATTGCATTATTTTCTTCTCTCAAAGTAATGGTTCTGCTGGATTAGAGCAACACCGAAGGACGACCAATCAGGTGACTGAAAAACATTGATAAACAAACCCCGTTGTTCCACCTGAACTCTGCAGACCGTTCCGCATGCTGCTGTCGGCTGCCATGCGCAACAGAAAACGAAACCGAATCTCCAACCTTATTCCTTGGCTAGCAGAGGAAGGCACGAGTTTCTGGAGAAACCCGTTTCAAGGAACCCAAACACTGCCGTCACCAGGGGCCTGTACCATGAAGCCGGATTAGGTGGCTAGCCAGCTATGTTTCAGCTTTGTTTCCGCCAACCCTGGGTTTTAGGTACTATGAAAGTAGCTCGGCTTTAATCGGTGTTTGTTGCCATGGTATCTTACGCTGCATGGCTAACCTGCTCTGGGGCAGGTTATGTTCTGGATTTGAGATCTCAGACTGAAGTTTGACCAATCAGCTGCGAGCAAAGAAACATATAGGTGACGTAACTAATTCCCAGCGTCTGTTCTCTGTTGCAATGGCTTCACCTTTTCTTCCAAATCATGTGGACATCTCTGCGCAAATTGTTAGACAAGCACTTCGTAGAGAAAGAGTTTTTAGGGACAGACAAAATCCATTTGACTTTCCTGATGCTTACTTGTATGAAAGATACAGATTTTCCACGGAAGGAATGTCTTATCTTTGTGAACTTCTTGAGCCGCACATAACAAATGTGACTCGTCAAAGCCATGCCCTTACTGTACCGCTTCCATAATCGGCCGCCCCTTATTGTTGCTCAGAGCCAACTCCTCCGCCATAGTGTAATCTTGAGGAGGTGGCCCTCCCCCAGTTTTCCTCATTTCACATTTTTTTTCTGTTTGCTGCAAACAAGTGTTTGTGATTAAAGGTTCAAAAAAATAATAAAAGGTTTTGGTAAATACTCACCACTTTGAATTATATTTTTATATTTTGTCTTGATCTGCTGCCAAGAACGTTTGGAGTTGGGGTTGCATCTAAAAATCAAAGAATATCAATCTTACTTAGGATGTAATAGCTGATACATTCACATTTTACATACATCTACACACATATACAATATATAGGATATATATCTCAACACAAATACATTTTCATTTTAGCATTTAATATATTTTTAATATGATTAGCCTACATTAATTGTTTAACCTACGCATTAACGCAATCAGCAATCATCCTCCAAGATTGTTCTCTTGCTTTGGCAGCAGATACAGTGTTACTGCGTGCTTGAAAAATACTTATATATTCTTCATATTTCTGAAGAATTATCTCTTGCTCCTTCGCTGAAATGTATATCTCTCGCTCTATCCATATCGAATGCGATTGGTTGTTCAGCTCAAAAAAGGTACTGTTAAAAAGGTGGATGTCGATCACAACATAGCCAGCCAGGAGGAAGCCAAAGCCAGGAGCTTCCCACCGCTGCTAGCCAGATTAGCGATCCTTTGTTAGCCTGCTGCTTTTAAGTTTCATGTGCTATCTTTGGGTAAACCAGGCCTCGGCTAGAAGTTTTAATCAGTGTTTTTAAAAGACCTTTCCCGACAAAGAGCTGTTTAAATCCTGCAATTTGAGCTACTCAATCAGACAGGAATTTTTTTTTCTATTTTTTTTTGTTTAATGTTTAATAAATGTATTTGAGGCACTCTAAATGCCCCACGTGCGTGGGCTAAAGCTAAACAATGCCACGTGTTGGTTTAGGCTGGCATTTCATAAACAAAATTTTTTATTAACGGTTCAAACAGGGATCTGTTTAAAAATAGATTAAGGACAGAAACTAATTTCATTAGCCGTGTTTGAATTCGACTTATTTGATCAAAATACGGGAATTGGATTGTTTTACTGTCATGGTCAATCTGTGAATTAAGTAATTATCCATAGGTTAATAACTCTTATCCAGATAATATTAAAAACTAACATTTCATAATCCAATTTTTTGTGTGTTTTCTTACATTGCTCATTGGTTTAGAGGTAAACCAATGGTGCTAAATTAGTTAAACTAATTACAATTAGTGAAACTAATTTTGCTTCATTCTAGCATTTTCAAATCAAGCCTTGGTTCTTGAAGGACCCAGATTCCTCCAGAATCATATCAGAATTCATGGTTTCTCATCTTATTTCATGTTCATCTTTTTGTGTTCTTTCATTTTAACTATTCATTTATTTTAGTCAGTGGTGTGTTCTTCTTCTAGCCCGGTGATTAAAATAGTAACCTTTTTTTCCTGTAAATAAATCTTGTATTTTTGGAAAGTAACTGTTGTCATTCTTCCACTCAAATATTTCAAAGTTCGTGGTCAAAAGATGATAAAGAATGCATTCCTTCAGATTATGAGACCTACATAGACATTTGGCTATTAAAATTGTTCCTGATAAAGGTGGTTCCCCGAATAATAATAATTTTCCATAAATTATTAATCTTATTGATTGCCATAAGCAGTCCTTTGACTATTAATAGCCAAATGACTAAATTATTGGTAATATCTCCAACACAGTCTATATCAAATTTTAATCTTTTTGAAGGTTTTGGATAACAATATACCTTTCCTTATATATATTTTTTTACACTGTGCAATAAGATACAATAAGATGGTCCTTTGTCTTTTCCTGGTCACAAAAGTCACAATGTCCTTTGTTATTTTTCCCTATTATAAGCAATGTGCTCTTCAATCAAGTGTGTAAAAATATGAGTTTTGTTAATTCTGTATCTTCTCTTCCATTTTTCCCTCACATCCCATCTCATCTACTTTCCTTTTTATCTCATATAACGATCAACCTGTTTGCTTTTCTTCTCATTGTGTCTGCCACCATTCCTTCAACTTCTGTTCAACCATTCTTTTAAATTAATATCACTGAAATTAATTTATTTTCTGTTGTATCTCAATAATAATATCTTATCTAATAAAGACTGTTAAGTAAACTTTACAATGATGAACTTTGTACTTCTGCGAGTATTGCCAAGATTTCTCCTGTATTCACTGATAGGCCATAACTAACCATTTTACCCATTGTAACACAAAACTCTGGAATAATTAATGCTACTACTATATTGTCATTAAATAGTTTTGATGCATCTGTGTACAACTGAATGGAATTATGATAGCTATCAATGTAGTTTTGTATATTGTGAGAATCTAAAATAAACTCCGGATTTTTTCTCTTTTCAAATATTTCTCTGTTCAATAAAATCAACTTCAGGGAGGTGCATACACAGGTATGTGAATGTGTTTTGCACCATTTGTTTTGGATTAATTGAAATACAACCATGTAAGTGGTGCTTGGTGTGTGACTCATAGACTACAAGGTGTGTACTTGTACCGAATAATCTAAAAAAGTGTAGCTATTGTTTTGTTTTTGAGAAAAACTGGAAAAAAAATCTAGAACACTACTCCTATAGGATTTTTGACAGTGACTCCAGGTTTACAGTTATGATGCACAAATATTTGTTTACCAGAAATACCATCCGTACAGCAGGGAACCAAAGCATATGAAGAAAACATAACAACTTATTACGAAAGATTCCCGATTCAAACCCATGACCTTCATGTTTTAAAGCGACAATACTAAGAACTGTGGAAATATGCAGTCCTTGTTTTGTCTCAAAGATCCAATTTTATTCTCTGCTTTTGAAAAAAACCCATACTTAATACATAGGAAATTTAATTACCATACTCATTTTAATCACTTTAGTTAAGTCTAAAATACATGATTCCATGTTTAGTCCTTTATAGTTGTCAAACATTCCTACTATATTCTGATCACATATTTCTGCACAACAGTTCAAAATACATTTTATTCGGCAAAGATCAGACAAAGCATTTTCTACAAGTATTAATAGTCATAATAAGTCTAATGCTGCATTCAGACCAAGCCCATGCGGCAGCGTCAGCTGTGGCAAAATTACATGTAAAGTCTATGGTGGAGTACGTCAGAGGTCCGTCAAGGGCTCTGCGTTGCGTTGAGTACGTTGGCTCCGTCAACGACGTTTGCATTTCATACGGCAACGTACCAACGCATGTGTTACAGAAGTTCAGCAAGCTGAACTTTTGACGGATCCAACACAGTTACCAATCAGAGCGTCTCACTGTAGTTATGTCACTATACACGTATCTTGAATGAAGCGCGGGCCCAGTGAAAACATTTTCAACAAACGCAGATTTAAAAAATCAGAAATAATACTTACCGAAGTCAGATGGACAGGCGCTCCTAAGGAGGAACAGAAAACCTGTAGTTGGTGCCCTTGTGGGAAATTTAAGCTCCGATGCGGCCGAAGAGGTTGTAAAATTAGGTGTGGGACAGACGGAAGTAGCACTGAAAGCGAACCTCATCCATACGCAGATCCTGGAGCAAATGGTTAAACTCTCCGAACTCAGAATGCATCTGAATAGCGGGCGCTGATGCACCCGATGTCAACGTTGTCTAGCTTTATCTAGCTAATAAAGCCAAGCCGCTCTCTCGTTATGATCCACCATAGTTCAGAACGTGCTTCAACAGAGGAAGCCCCGCCCGTGCGTTGCTTTTTCCTCAGAAGCAGGCTATGGAAGCCAAAAAGTACATACAGTACGTCAAACTTCATCCGTTGAATGCGTTGCCTGACGCAGACCAAATGTGCGGTGTGAATGCAGCTTAAGTGAACCATACTTACATGGACTTGCAAAGTTGTGCTACAATAAAAAAAGAGAAAAGAAGTGCAATGACTTGTGAAAGTACTTATCTTCCTTGACATTGATAAAATTTCTTGCATCACAACATTTGACTTAAATAAAAACAATGAATGGATGGATGGATGGATGGATAGATGGATGGATGGATGGATGGCTTTTGAGTTATTAAATGAAAGGAGTCATAAATGCAATACAAATATTTACTTTTTGTTGTGGGTTATAACAGTCAATAAAATGTTTTAAAACCCTAATAAGATATTGGCAAAATAGGGTTTTAAAACTGATTTATTATAACTTTTTTTTATTATCTGAAATTAATATCTGTTCTCTTCAGATTCTGAAAATAAATATCTGTATTAATATCTGTAATTAACTAAATAATATATTATACTGATATTGTCTTTGACTATAAACCTGGCTATCTATATAGCTGAAGAGACATGCAGCATAATGAGACAAACTAACATTTAGTATATAGAATCTCTAACTGCAGCAGGCCAATTAAACAATCTAAAAACTGCTGACTATTGGGACTTGTGCTCTTATTGCTCTCGGCAAACCATACAATTTAAACAAAAAAAGGCTTTGTTTGTTTCAGACTCCAGACAGAAGAAAAGAACAAACACATGCAATAGGATTACAATGTGAAAGAAAACAAAGCAGCCTTGAGAGCAGTTGTTCACTCTAAATAATTAAGCAGTGATTAGGATGTGGCCAAAGGCTGTCTGGTGGGCTCAGGAGTCTGCTGCAGGCTGGTCTGAAGCTCTCTGTTTGGAATACATGCGTTGTTCCAGCGAGCATTGACGAACTCACTTACCTCCCACTTTTCCATTTTCCACTTGACAGCAACTCTTACAATCCTTGCTATTCTCTTTCCCCTCCCAATTTTATCTCTGAAGTATATCTTTATATTTATATTCTTTTTCAGTTTAGATTTTGCTCCACTCCTGTCTGCATGTGTGAAATAGGCACTCATTTATATACAGTATTTTACGTAGCAATGTGAATACTTGCATCTCTCAGCTTTGTACTCTTCTGAAGTCTAATACACAGAGGAAACTCTATTCTCATATTGACTCAATAATCTCTAAATTTCCTACACTGCTGTTTTTATTTGTCCAAGCTGAGTGCATTTAAAAAAAATCTTCATACATCCTTGCCGCTCCATTGTGAAATAACTGGTTTTCCAAACTGAATGCTAATTTAGTTGTGATTATATTTTAATCACCAGAAGCATAAGTGGTCCTTTTACAATTCAGATCCTTGAGCAGTGAAGAACATTAATAAGAGTTAGTTCTCAGTTTTATGACCATATTGGTTGTTATGACTATGTGCTAGGGTTTATCCCAAGGTTAATAAAGCACTATGTACACTTATATCCTAGTACAATCTAAGCAATCAAGGCAATCAGAAAAAAACTGAGTGCAAGTGTTGACAAAGAGTAAAGTAGTATGTAGTTGTATAATTTCAATAATAAAGTAAAAAGGATATTTTAAAATATCTAGCATTTATATTAGATTCAAAGAACTACATGTTAATAAGAGTTTCGTGATAAAGTTCTATACAGTGTAAAAGAAAACTGAAAAAAGTACTGGCATGCTCAAAGCCATTTTCTAACAGATTTTTGGCAAGTAAAAAGGAAACTCTTTTTTTAATTCTATCAGTCTTTCCCTTTCATTTTGTGCCTTACAGATGAAAAAAAACTGTGCATTGTAAACCACATCTTTCTTCATTATAATTGTTTTTTAGGAACTCAGACTTTCTCTCCATCTTAAGAGGTCTTGATTATAAGCTCTTAAAGCCATTTTAAGGTCTGTTTGAAGCTGTCTTTAGTTTTAAGTTATGTCTATTCAGTCCTTCTCCCTGACAATATTTACATGTTGTGCAGTATAAGAAAAAGGAAGAATGGCATCCATTGATTGCATGCTGACTTTTTTGGTACAATTAATTTAGGTGAGTCAGATAATTTTATAGTATTAGTAAAATGTGGGAGATGTACCGGTTAATAATAACACGGCATGACGGCAGGAAACTGATATAAAATACGGGAGTTTCCCAGCCAAAACGGGATACTTGATATAGGCCATAGGCAAAGGCTGGGCTGAGAACAACAGCAAGGAGGGAGGAAGTGCGATGCTGGTAGGGTAGCGGGCTGGATACGATCGGGGTTTGGAGTGGCTTACCTGTCTGTACATTAGGGATGAGATGCACAGGTATGCACTGAGCTGCTGCCTGCCTGGCTGTGTATTAGGGATGAAATGTATAAGTGATGAATAAAAAAAAATAGAAAGGCCAGTAGGGTGGCCATGAGTCAGCAAGAGGTGGCCACGGCTACCCAAGGCCACCACCTGATGGCGCCATTGGTTGTGGACAGGCGAGGCTTCATGCTTTTTTTTAGAAAAAAAAAAATATTGAATCTGCCTAGACAGCAGAGGGGTAGCATAGTCGCTCAATCACGGTTTTCTGGCTAGAAATGTCCTCAAGATGCATTAGCTTTGGATAGTTGGTTGGTTGGTTACTTCAATTGCCCCGTAACTACTTTGGAGTGAAGAGACAAATGACGCAACCAAGATGGCAGTGACCATTTAGACTTTAATTCAGCTCTTATTAAACCTACGAGTAATGTCACCAAGGCTCCGTCAATCTATATATAGACAAAACCAGAGCATTAACTGTTAAAAAAAGTGTCAGAATTGTTGTAGGTTCAAAATTAACTAAGAATTGTACTGGGTAACAAGTGCGATTGCGGCTTAAATTTCCCTCTTATCATTAGGTTTTGATTGAGTTAAAAAGTAGCCAAAGTCCCAAAGAAAAACCTTGAGGTTTTGAAATCAGGCAAAGGATTGATCAAAACAACTACGATTACAGTTAAGTCTGAATTTTAAAGCTGTTCTCTGTAGAGTGACATAATCAAGGAGAGGATAATATTTTGAAATGTGAACCGCTATATCTCTCTTCTCTGCCCTCCCTCTCCTACTGGAGTTGAAAGCCACGTCCCATACCATGCACACGCAGGGAAAGTGGAGTCGAAAGTGTGACTGCATTGACCCGGCATTCATCTGTTTTTTACAGATGAATTCTGGGAGTATTCTGAGGTAAAAATATTTTTTCTAACCAAAGCCCTTTTACTTCTTCTTGTTCATTGGTGTGCTAAGCTGAACGATTACCCAATAATGTACGCTGGGGACTGGGGCAAATTGTTGATTGACAGCTCCCTCTTGTGGATACGCAATTCTAATAGTCAATTCTCTAGGCTTGCGTAAATGATTCGTTTTGCTGCAGAAGGACTTACAGGGAATGAAAATTCCGAAAGATTACATACTTTATATCATGGAAAATGGGTCAGATGCTCAAATGTAAGCATTTTTTAAATTAACTTTAAAAAAAAAAAACTACTTATCCCTGCTTTAAGCATATATGTGCTGTTCTGAATAGTGGCTGTATACTGGGTTGGCTTCAAAATAACTGATTCTTTTTAGAGATAATCAACAATTATGGAAAAAGTAAAGAAATGCATATACGATCTAGAAGACTCCCCAGCTCTTCAACAGGATGATATTTTTGTTCCATTCTGTAACTTCTGTTTCAAATATACATGTCCTTATAAATATTAAAAAGTAGGAAAACACATGAATAAAACTCAGTAAATGCAAAAAAGATAAATGTCAGCTTTTAACTTGCTGTGTAAAGCGCTCTATTTTTTAAGAACACTTGATAATGCTTTGTAAATGTAGAAATATCTGAAACAGATGTCTGGAGGAGAGCGATTTTACACCAGAGAGCAAACAACATGTCATAAATATTGACATCTCACTGTGACAGCTGCATACTACAAAGTTCCTGTCTGTAAACCCTCAACAAAGACAGAGACTAAAATACACGCTCACTCTCACAATCACCTTTTTGTGTCAACAGAGGATTCACAGTGATGCTGAAAAGCTTGTACAGTAACGAAAGAAACAGTCTCTCCTCTAGAGGAAAATACTACATCAAAAGAATGCTGGATTTGGTTTCCTGGGACCTGATTGAGCATCTTAGTTTTCCTTCGGCTCACTGTGCCAGGAATCTGGACAATGACATTGTGCAGAAATTAAAAACGGTTTTGGATAATGATGGGGTGATATTAAAATAGCATGGAGGCAAAGTATTTTTTTTTATTTTTTTTTCATTATGATTTCTTAGTTACTGATATTATGTGAGAACTTGTAAAACAGCAATCCAGTTCGATTCAATTTAGACATAAGCCATGATAGAAATATTTTTGTTTCCCCATATTTATTTGAGTCAATGTATGCTTTTTTAAGTAATGCCTGAGCAGCATTGAACACAATGTATCTGTTTCAAGGTCCTTAAGGTAAAAAAAGAAAAAGACAAAGTCTTAATTGTTAGTGTTAGGATGAATGCTCAATCTAATAAGCAACTGGGATGGGCTTGAAGTCGGTAAGGTCATGAGCGGTCAAATCTCTTCATCACAGGTGCCGATCTTCCCTCAGCTTTAATGTAATTAGTGTGGATCTCTTCTGCCTGCACTGGCCTTTAGTCACTTGATAAATGTAATTAGATAAAATGCTAAGGCCCTGCTAGTCTGAAAAATGTGACAAGAAAGTCACTACCATTAACAAAGTGGCTGAAAACGTGTACAGTTGACTTCTCGCTCAGAATATCAACACACACACAAACACAAATTAACATGCACACACAGGCATTTAAAAAAATCATTATATAGTATATACAAATAAAAATAAATATAATTATTGTAATTTTGTTTGATCTAAGCTTTGCAAAACCTTCCTTATCTTAAAGATACATTATGTCGTTTCCTGACGATAGGGGGCAGTATACACCTAAACCTCTGAGGCAGCACCAGGGAGGGTCTTGGGGGGTCTCAAAACCCTCCCAAAAAAACATTGACCCCACATTTGACCCGCCACCCGTGGGCGTAACGGCCGCAGGGTACATGTGGGACATGTCCCCCACACTTTCTGTGGGGTACAGATAGCACCGAGGGGCATGGCCAAGTGTGGAGGATGAGCGAGAGGGAGGGACACGGGGGTGTGCTCTGGAAAAAAGTCATGGCTGAACCATGGCATGCGGCCGCCGAGCTCCGTAAAGCCTCTCTTTACCTATGGTAAAGGGAGAAATCAAGTCTCGTCTCTGCCATCCACCATAGGTGAAGAGAGGCTCTATGAAGCGTAGCAGCCAAACGACTTATCAGTTCGATCTGTTGGTTTAGGGCATTGAGGCAGCACTACAGTAGCAAACAAGCACAGAGAGCCTAGCGCTAGCATCAATGCTGAGTAGCTTTGGAGGGAAGTACCTCAGCTTTCGTTTTCTTATTCATGGTGTGTGTATAACATATAGGTTATAACTTATGGCTTTAAACCCATTCGACGTTATGGTCCTCCAAAGTACGATATACCGGTTTCAGCTTGCTATGAATAAACCAAGTCTTCCATTTCTGTGTAGATTTTGTGCTCACTATTGCTTTCCACATATTTGAGAGAAATTGTTATTGCCCTTGTTAATAGAAAGATAAGATTCAGACAGCAGATCAGCTGCAGGGACTATGTGTTCAATCACAGACCCCCTTTGAAATGACCAAGACCCCCCATTGTCACCCCGGATTAACATTGTCTAGAGCCACAACTGCTAAACTTTGCAAGCAAGTAGTATTTTTGTGTTAGAGTGGAAATGACCTCAATGTAAAAAAAATACAAATTTACAGGTAGTTTCATTTTGAAAACAAAACAAAAAACATTATGTTGAAAGCTATTACCTGTCCAGCAGAAAGGTAGACAGGTAACAGCGTGTTTCCTTAGATTTTGTATTGTAT
Source organism: Apricaphanius iberus (assembly GCA_028564705.1). Lineage (NCBI taxonomy): Eukaryota > Metazoa > Chordata > Actinopteri > Cyprinodontiformes > Aphaniidae > Apricaphanius > Apricaphanius iberus. The sequence continues at coordinate 170,092 of JAPXFQ010000261.1, forward strand.
TGTTAATATACTGTTGAAATACACATATTTGTTTATTGTTTATTGTTTTCTCTTCTGTTTACCAGTGTGAGTAGACAGGAGGAGAGCTCTCTAAAGTTTTTTGTTTGTTTATTTGTTTTATTTAACATATATTAGAAAATACAAAACAAGGTATACATATGAAATATACATAAAGATACATAAAAGTAATGTGTAAAGAATTGCCTTAATGGGCTTATAATAGAAACCCCTCCCGATAAATGAACTTTTTACAATTTCGATATCAAACAGTCAAAAAAAGAAAACAAAATATTTAAAAAGAAGAAAAGATACAATTTAGGACAACATTCCAATTCATATTTCAGACCGCATTAAACCAAATACATTGTTTTCAGCTTACTCTTAAGTCTAATTTTATACATAGACAGAGATACAGAGGGTTCCACAAGGTCAATATTTGCATTCCAAAGCAGTATGAATCTGAGTTAGAATTGTTTATGTGATTTTTTTTTTCTTTTGTGGAAGATGTAAATTGGAAGCTTGTCTAGTAGAGTATCTGTGAATTTGAGCGTAACGATCAACATCAGAAGGTACATTTGTGTCAAAAAGAACCCCAAATCAAAAGAACAGGTGAGAAGTGTGTTAATATCTATAATATTCAAAAGCTGTACGGTGAAGATGTAAAATGGTTTTAAATTGTAACTTGCAAGATTTCTTCATTATTAATATGAATTTTAATTTGATCACTGGTATATGTTTTCTTTTCAGCAAATACCTTATAAATAGATTTTTTTTCTTTAATTTACAATAGCATATTGATCTTCTCATACCAGTGAGATTATCTTTAGTTTTTCCAGACTGTATTTAGGGTTGGGAAATCAAACATTATGGACACAAGAGTTTGGTCTGCTGAAGTAGAGCTTATGTTCTGAACAAGCTCAATAAACAGTATGTATAGGATACATGCAGTTTTTAAACTATACATGTTGGAAGCCAAGTGAAAAACTTAAAATATATAATGTTTATATTAGAAGTTCAAAGAATGATCTGTTATAGCAAATATGTAAAAAATGTCATATTGAGTACATGCATTTATAAATGCCTAAGTTTTATTTCTATCTCCCTAAACAAAACCATCATCAGAGCCAATGCTCATTACTTATGCATAACCTTTTACTTATCTTTACCATAAAAAGTACTCTCTTTGCCTTTGTGTGTGCTTTCTGTCCTCTCCACTTTTACTCTTTTCCACTGTCACCACATGCTGAGGGATTGCTGCAAAGTCCACAACTCGATACAGCTCGATGTACGTTTTAACACTTTTTTTACCACAAAAAAAGAAATAAATAATTAAACAAATTATATAAACATATTTATTTTCTTATTATATAAAATCATGTTTTTTTTGTTCATAGCTATAAACATTGTTTTTTATAATGAAAATACTAGAAGTTAACACTAGAACTGGCATAACAGTAACATTGACTGTTTTTTTAATTGATAGTTAATTGATTTATGAAAAAAGAAAAGAAAACCATAAAGACTTGCTGTTTCATCACTTACTGATACTTGGTAAACTGTCATGATTTTTTTTTTTTTTAGTTTTCAAAGAATACATGTATATAATAATTTTTACTATGTATTTCAGCCAAAGGCAGTCTTTTTGACTGCAGAGTTTCAGTCTGTTCTAATTTGATTTTCCTGGGCAAGATAAAAACAGAACGTCAAGGCTGGTACAGTGACAGTCAGTTGTTTGTCAAAGAACATATGCAGTGATGTTTGGTTCAGCTACAATTTCTCCTGGTCTTTTTAATGTTCTATTTTTTATCTGTCAAATTTGAAAGCAGAGATAAAATCACGCAGAGTTCTAAAAAAATATGACGGTAGAAATCGCTTTAGAAAGACTGATGAGCATGGACAGTTATGATTCTGGTGGACAACCATTGCTGAATGTATAAAAGCTTGTTGTCAGAGAACAAGTTAGAGGAGATCCTGAGGAAAAGCAAATGCTGATAGTCGCTCAAACGCTGTTATGAAATGTCAGGTGAACTTTTTAACAAGAAAAAAGCAAACTCGAACAAATAATATGAAAACATATATGTTTTCTTATTGCATAAAATGCTTTTTTTTTAAATAGATATAAACATTATGTTTTGTGGAAACAAAAGTTCAAGGATACCTTAGCTGTTAAAGGTTAGCTTTGATTTGTAGCTTCTACTAGCAGGACAAATTCTAACAGTTTCTTGGCTCGGCTTTCCATGTAAAAACTTAAAAATAAAGATCAACACTGATGTGCCATGTCCCCAAATAAACCGAAAACAACCCTGTTCTGGCATGCTGTAGAAATGCTAAAAGTAAGCTTTGCTGATAACACTTAGCGTCGGCTTCTAGCTTCTACCAACAGAGTTGTGTTCTGCTCTCTCCAGGCTGCAAAATTAGCCTGATCGCTGGGGTTCTTCGATCCCTTCTGTGTGCGTTTTGTAGGATGGCTGGGACACACTGAGCTCGACTTGCGTGATCACAAAATTACAGGAGAATTTTAAGATAACATTGTGTACCTTACTTTTAATAACTTTCTATCTGACAACTTAACTGTAGAATTTAACGTCCGTGCCTCTCCATTCTTAGTGTCCTTGTAAAAAGGCTGTGTGGTAATTCTGTACTGCTAGGATAAAGGCTTTGTTGTCCGTGCTGGAAAAATCCCCAGACAATTTTAGATGCAGGGAGCAAATTAGTTAATTGAATCTAATAATGTAATTTTTATATAGTTAAGCTATTGCAAAGCTGTGTGTCTTTTATTTTGAAATTTACTGGCTTCTTACAGCGACACCATGGGTGTTTTCCTGTTTAGCACTGTTAACTGTTGGAGCTTAACACATTCTGGAAGCATGTTATCTTAAAATATAGAACCCAATCTTATCTTCAGTGGTGGGGCACGGCAAGGTGCTTCTTGGACGCCCATGAAATGTGCTGTGGCACATCTGGTGTAAACTGTTTCATAGACTTTAATGGTTTATATTTGCTGCAGTGACCACGCTGCTGCTGTAACTCACTGACTGACGTGCCCAGTGTAAATGTGGGGTGAAACTTGTCAGGCCTTATCTTCTGCCTCATCTAGAAAATTGGAAAGACATAAATTAGATATTTTGCTTTATTTTTTGAGTATTTAACTAATCCATAGTGTATGAATTTAGACACTTCAAAGACTTTTCACTTTCAAAGCCACCTTCCAAACAAACAAACAAATAACATGGCTGAATAAACAATGAGGGGGTGGTCAGATTTTTTACCATACAAATAAAGAATGCAATTTTAGAACCAACACTTCAAGACAGCAGTTAAGACCAAGGTCAAGATCATGATCACTTGAGAAAATAATTAGTATAGAATATCTTTTCATGAAAAGCAATGTTTTTAAGAAGTGTTCCAGAAAGCACCCAAACACTACACTTGTAGAGATGTTTTGCCTTTTTTCAGCTTAAAATAACTGTCAGCAAAGAAAGTCTGTTTAGTTTAAAAGTAAAACATCCTGTGCAGACTCAACAATAAATAACTTCATCAGGATTTTCATCAGTTAAAAAATGTAAGGTGCTGTACAGTATGACACCACATGTATGTTATAAAATTTTTAATGGACACAAGACTAAAGAAACAGGGTATGCAACTTAAGTTTTGGTGCTCTGAGAGCAGAATATAATTGCTAAGCCCTGCGCTATGAGATACATGTAAGTCTTTCTTGGACTTTTAGGGAACTTTTCATCATTGGTACAACTTTACCCCAATCGAAGCAACCCCAGTGCTGAAATAGAATAGTTTATTAGTTGACTGTATAAGAATGTGACTCCAGTTGGAGACTCGAGTCACACTTAAGTGGCAAACATAAAGAACTTCAGGATTGTCTTAGGCTTGTGCCCAAAAGACTTGAGACTAGATGTGGACTCCTGGACAAAGCCTTGAGTCCTAGTAAAAGTTTAAGCTCATGCAATGTAGACTGAGAGGAACCGGTGTGTGTTAATGACTGCAGCTGCTGTTCAGCCATGCAGCTGTTTTACTGTAGAAGGGTTAGCTTAAATATTAGCCAGTTACTTAATGGCTGTTATGACTCACGGCAATCTTTTCATGATAGCAATTCCTTCATAACATGACTGCATGAATGTCTATCTGAATGAACAGTGCAATAAATTACTTTGGAGAACTCCCCATCAAAATTAAACTTTGACATTTTATTGTTAAGCTAGTTGCAGTGTTACAACTGATGGTGGCTCAGCATTTAGGAACTTCCCTAACCTCCCTAACTGTTGAGTTGCCAGTCCAAACACCCTCTTTATCCAACTCGTTTTAATGTGTGTTTGGATAAGACACTACTATCACAGTTTGTTTTTGATTCATGCAGAAATCAAACATTATAAGGTGTTAATATCTCAATCCATCTTTAGATATCTTATCTATATAAGTTATTTTTCCAAAAACCTGGTGACCCTGAAAGTAGTATAACTGTGCTTATAAGCAAGAAAAATGATAAAATTAAAACCAAATGCTATTCAACCAAATCTCAAATTGATCACCTGAAGGTAAAGCTACCCACCTCCAAACCACTTAATGCTGCAGTCCAGATAATTTATTTGTAAAATCTTTATATCAGATGACATTTCATGACATTTCTGTTGGCTATGTATGGGTGGTGCTCACCCAAAATTTGCTACTCCTCTCAAGTCAGGTCTCATGTCAAGAAAAGATAGTCCAGCCATCCATTCATCCAACTTATCTTATGCAGGGTCGACAGGGGGTGGGAGGTGTGGGCTAGTGTCTCTCCAGTCAGGTACACCCTGGACAGGTTGCCAGTCTATAAATGATCAATCTAAATGATAACCAATGTGTTCTTTTTTAAAATCTGCATTTATGTGAACACCTCATAAAACAAGTGCAACTGATATAGGAAGTTTACTAAAAGTACTTCTGAACTCACACCTCTATGTTGTCTAGAATACAAATCTAGTCATAAAGTTTTTGACTCAAGTCCCAGTCATGTGACAAAACTCCCCATCTCTGATATTTTATTATCAAACTGTATTCACTGTACAGATATACTGGTAACAAGCAGATGCTACTACAGTATATTTAGGCCATTTGGCTTTTAGGAAAGTTCTTAAGAACAGCAGATCAATTTCCATTCATCATGTGGCATTAAGGAACTGTATTTAAGATCTCTAACACTGTCAGGATGAGAAGCACGAGCTATGAGAGGCATACCTAAACTCTTTGTAAACATTGGTAGTTTTAATGAAAGTCTGTCTTAAGTCTTTGATGGAAGACTACACAGGATTAAAAACTGAAAATGAAGACACCAAGTTAAACATTATAAATAACGAGAACATTTTTACTTTATTTAAGTGGTCATTTTCATCAGAGTGAAACCCAAAAATGTTTAACTGTTTGTTATACTAATGACAGATATTTGAGAAAGGTCCATGAAAAACGTCAACACTTGATTTAGCACAGTAATATATATTTTTTTCAAGGTAAAAAATGTTTAAAACCTAATTTGCATGCCCTTCCAGTTTTAACACGGTGTTTAAGTCACAGCTGTATCTTATCTTCTTTCGTCTTATTTTCCCCTGTGGTAAATCTAATCCCTCAAAGCCTTTGTGCTACCTGCTTAGAAGGAAGGGAAATAGCCCATGCTTGCATACTTCACAAACTTAGCAAATAGTGCCTTTGTCATCTGCCTTTACGTGCAGAGAATTTAAACTGTGGCTGAGGATGGTATCCAATAAGTACTCACAGCAACATAGGTGAATATTTAACAAATATTTGTTTGATCAAATCAGTATCCAAGCCAATAATTCTGAACTTATGTTATTACGGCGATTTCTAGTTCTTCTTATTACTAGATAATTCCTTAATTACAAGAATTTAATTACTACTGGTTTGATGTAAAGTCAGAAAACACAAAATGCATTTATTTGAGTTATTTTTTAGAAATTAAATGATAAATACATGATTGCCTGAATGATGTAATAAGTCTCAAAAACAGTAAGATTCAGTGTGTGTTTTCTGAAACATTTAACATCTTGGAACTGTCTACACAGCAACTTATTTTGCCAGGGGGAAACTGTCTTCGGGTTCTCCCAAGACAGTTTCATAATACTTTTATATCTTGTATTTACTTTTTGCATCAGCAAGAATTGTTGGTGGCGGAAAGTGTATTGACAATCAAACTGCTGTCTTTCGACAATAGTCTACTATGGGAAGCCTAAGTCTCCTCCTCTTCTGGTCGGCCCATATTTCCTTGGCCAAAAAGAGAAATTAAGGTCAAAGGAGTGAAAAAAGTTATTTTCTCGTCTTGCTTATAAAATGCATACTTGACACGACTATTAATCAGAAGTTGCCTACATGATGTCACATTAGCTAAAAATATCTATCACTTGAAATGCTCTCTGATACCTTGTACAGGTTATCCAGCATGCTGGCTCTCACTCAACCGGCTTTTTCTACCCCAGCAAAGCTTCTTTCCAACTGGCCAGATTTAGTGTGGTTTTCTCCACCTTTAATGTTTGTGTGGTCATTCTCAATATGTTCTTGTATTGGTCAAATCTTTGGCATGAGCAAGGTTGCACAGAAGCTGTGATAGAGATAATTTGTTAATAGATAACTGACTTGCTCACATAGATGCATTGCCAGCTAGACTAAGTGGATGCCTGTGACTGAGTTCTTTCTTTTACAAATCACTGTTAGTATTCCTACCTTTTATGACCAACATCAACAGGTTATGGACCCAGAAAAGAGTATGGAATATGATGGTGTCATGGTTGCAGATAGTTACCTGTACCAAATGCAGAAATAAGACTCTGATAAAATTGAAATAAGACTTTATTTTTGATTCATTGGATCACTGGAGGCAAACATCAACTCGTGAGGAACCAATATCTGCAAGTCAAGAGGAAAAGTAAGTGACAGGCAGGTCCATTGGGAGATTGTAGAATGGAGAGTGAATTGACTTACAGCCATTATAGATGAATGGCACCATTCAAGATGACTCAAGTCAACATTTTTTTCTGAAGAAACACCATAAGTTATTTGTATAGACTGTAGCTGTCCAGTTTTTTGGGTTTATGTGTCCATTTTTTGAAAGGGCCTGTATCTTTTTAGGTAATTTCTCACAGTTACAGTGTTGGTTGTATCTGACATGAAGTTAGCTTGATTACATGTTATTGTGATGGGTTTCCGGAAAATTATGGCTGCAAGGACAAAAGCTTTCCATTTTGAGTGCAATGAATGTCATTTTACAAGACTTTGCATATTATAACAGAAAGTTGTAAATTGTCTAATTGGCTGTGTCTGCCAAACAGATGATTCAAATGACTAAAAATAAAATCTAATAACATGTAAAGAGATATTATTCCTAAAAAATTATTTGTTTGTTTGGTTGGTTGGTTTTTAGTCACTGAGAATTAGCAGTGTTGTCCCAAAAACAATAAAATTGTTTTATTTATTTTTTTCTCAGTCAGTACCTAATTTTTAGTATTAATATGCACTCCGTTTTCTTGCGGGAGTAGCTGCCAGCACATTTTGTGACATTTAATATACTTAAATGAGAAGTAGTATTCCAAGTATTTAAAATACAGTACCAGGATTCAGCAAAGTAACAGAATACGTTACAAAATACATTTTAAAGCAGGTATTCAGTATTCTGTAACTAAATACATTTAAAAGTATTCTCCCCAAAAATGGCAAGCAGTGTTGCCAAATGAGATTGACAGTTTCCAGCCCAATCAGAGCTGAAAACCCGCCCAATCCAAAAAAAAAACAGCCCAAACCACGAAGTTGCCAGATACCCGTGTAAACCCGTAAAATAATCACACAGTCAATAGATAACACTCATATGAGCATCATATCACCTTCAAATGGCCACATATATGTGTAATATTAATAGGTTACGATAAATTTGCAACCAACAAAGAGCACAGTGAATCAACTAAATAGACCAAATTGCAAAACACATCGTAATTATTTATTATTATAATAAATTTATATCCATAGGCTACTGAAAAACGCACAAGACCTGGCTGAACAGCACAAAGCAGCTGAATGATCATAGATTTCAAAACACACCAAACCACGAAAAAAAAAAATGTTTTTAGATTAAAAAGCAATGGCTTAGAATAAGTGGAGTGCAAATAGGATCATGTTGCAGAAAAAGCACCTTACCTTTACGCAGAAACAGCTTCAGTCTTCATAAACTTGAACAATGTTGAGAACTTAAACTATTTACAGTCACTGTATGCCAAGGAAGCTGGCTAATACATTGATGAATCAAATCTCCCCAACAGCTGCCGGGGAGGTTTGAAAGTAGCAGACGTCAGTCCGTTTCTGCTCAGGCCAGAGCGCACGTCCATGAGGCTGGAAAGGAGCTGTAATCCCATGCGATTTCTGGTGTCATCTTTTAGCAGCGTCACCTGGGAAAACGCTCTCTCGACGTGTGCATTTGATATTGGCAGAGTTAGCAATCTGATGACACCCAGTGCTAAATCTTTGAAACACTGGTTTCCTCCAGCATCTTGAAATGCCTCAACTTCCAGCCAAAAGGCATCGATGGCCTGATTACTTGAGAAGCCGGCTGATGCAATGTTTCTCCACTGGCTTTCTAAGGTGCCCACCGAACAAGAGAAAAACTCAGCAGGCAAGTCTTTTACTCCTGGCCTCTCTGTTGTTGACATCACCAGCTTCGGACAGAAAAGCTCCAGTTTGCGGAGCATTTCCATGGATGCAGGGAGACGCATTTGATACTGCACAAGCACCTCTTTCACAAAATCAAAACAGCGCGCTGAAATTCTCTCCTTCAGCTCCGGCGCTAATTTACTGGCTTCCAGCTGTTGTTGGAACGAGAAACCCAGGTCCGCGTCCTGATGAGAGAGGTAGAGGCTGGATGATTTAAGGTCAAGTTCCCTGAGACGACTGTCGCTCATGCGGAGTACGCTGGGCTTCACAACTCTCCTCAATGTGGACATGTACAGCCTGTCAAGATCCCTGAAAACACCGAGCGTATCTCCCGTTTCCAGCTGGAAATATTTGTTCACAGTTTTGATTTCCATCAACACGGGCCGGAGGAAGTGCAAATACAGACTGTTTGATTTATCACTGTACATTTCATTCAAAAGCCTGGCTGCATAGCAGTGTTCGGCACTTGACACCAAACTAAAGTGCAGCTTGAGGGCATCTTCCTGATCTAAAATTCTGTCGATACAGTCTGAGATCACCAACCAACGGGTTGAGCTGGGTGATATGAATTTCAGGGGACAGCCACCATCATTGATGGCCTTGTAGACACTGTTACAGTCACTCTGGCGTTTTGCTGAATGTGCAAACCAGTTGTAGGTTTCCCTTATCATATATCCCAGATTGCTAGGAAGAAGTTGCATTGCTTTATTAGCAACAGTATCCAGTGAGTGGCAAACGCAGCGAATAAGCTGCAAACTTGGCTGCTTCTGTTTGAGTAATGTGAAAACCGAGTGATTCTGTCGCGCCGGGCTGGGACCCAACCCGACACAGTTCGAGATCCTCCCGGGCAACAGACAACGCAGAGATGCTTTTAAAGGGTTCAACACTTTATTAAACAATTAAGGCCACAAGGAGGTTCAACAGGTCTTAATAAGCTCCACCGGGGGGGCACTGGCTTCTCTCCGACACCTCCTGCCCTGCACTCAACCCCTCCCCTTAAAAATCACAACACACTGAAAAGTTTAACATACAATAAAACTGAATGCACTCCACAGCAGACCACACAAAGTACACTCGCGGCATGCAATACCAAATCCTGTTAAAACAACCCCATGCTACAGGGAGAGGAGGTTACGGCTGGAGGAAGTCTTTGGAGCCGCCTGCCCGCCTGTGGTGGCTGAACTCCGGGCAGCAGGTTAAAACAAAAAAAAAAGGAAAGAGAGAAAAAAAAAAGAAAGCAGTACTGGTCGGGTTCGCCCCCCCGACCAGTAAAAAAAAATAAGAGTCTATACCCAATCCTATGGGTATCCCTTAACGTGGAATCCCCTTGGTAACGTCACGACCAGGCTTCACTCCTCCAAGCCGCGCCCCACCAGCATTTCAGGGTCTCGGCCCTCGATGCCACCGTCGTCTGGTATCGCCGTCCGGTATTGCCGTCCCACGGTCTCCGATGTCCCTCGGTCTGTTGCGGTAGCCACTGGAGAAGAGTGGGAATAGTCAGCTTGAGCAGATTAGAACAGCCAATGTAACCCTCAGTCTTCAGGCCAACACACGTCCCTTTAGGGAATACTTAGCAAGCGTTGTGGAGTCTCTGCTGATCTCCGCACCCCAGCCAGCTCCCTCTCCGAACCGTCTGCAAGGCGTCCTCAGCGTTTCCACTGCCAAAGCGCTGCTGCTGTGGTCCCACCCGTGTCTGGCTGCTCACTGCCCCAGGTCCTGCTCAGCCTCACCGCTCGGCAACCCTGCCTTCTCTTCCTCTTCACCTGTCTAATGCTCCTTTTGTATCCTGAGTGTGTGTGTCTACCTGATTGCTCCCAGGTGCAGCCAGTCAGTCAATCAGCAGGCACAGAAGTCAATTAGTCAGGCTCACTAAGTCCATGAAAGCCCACTGAAACGCTTACAATGAGGAAAAAAAAAATACAAAAACAGTCTACCACATGTTGGCACCAATGTGACAATTCTTCCGACCATAACACTTGCCCCGTCTGTAGCAATCCCAACCATATTTTTTATGTTCAGGCCGCATTCACTAAGGAAAGAAACAATTGCATCTGATATGCCATGAGCATCAGCGCTGAGAAGCTCAACAAGCCCCAGGTAGGTACTGACAAACCTGCCGTGTTTCTGTGATCGGTACTTTGCACATATACAGAGAAGCTTGTTTACTGATATATCAGTGGTTTCATCCAGGTAGAGAGAATATGGAGACTCACCAATATCTTCTTTTAATTCCTCTCTGAAATGTGGTGCGAGGACAGATTTGATAACAGCTGTACACTTGGTCCTGTGCATTTTGAATGCACCCATCTCCTCCTGGAGAATATCTGACAAGTCCTCCACAGCATTGATGGAAGTGTGGCAGGCAACATAGGTTGCAATCCTAAGTTCACGACGTTTTTGGTCATCTTTGATTAGGCCTTGTCTATTTATTTATTTATTATATTTTTATTTATTTTTCCACCATAAAATGAGGGTGTTGTGCTGTTTTCACAATTTAAAAAAACCGAAGAATGGCCTCTGATTATTGCTTTTTCTTTGACCATAATAAAAAAGTATTGTAATGGCTACTTGAATCACAAACTGGCTTCTGAAATGCTTACTGCAAGCTAACAAGATAAAATGCTCATAGCTTGCCTAAATGAATAGATTATCACAGTACATTTACACAAAACTGAGAGATTGTTATTTTTACAATATACCTTACACATGCACAAATCTCGTCCAAGGCAACAACATTTACAAGTCCGTATCAGCTTAAAAAGCAACAGTAGGGTATCTTGTTCCGCCATGTTGAATTCTCATGCATCCTATATATTTCTTAGAGTAACAAAAAACAATATACCTGAACAACCACGAGCGGGAGTTTTGGGGCAGTTTATAAAAACAGTCTCAATCATTAAAACAAAAGATAGAACACTCCTCACCTTCTACAATGCAATTGTGCCACTAAACTAACTTTGCTAATTAACATTTTGCATTTATAACACTCTTATTGATAATCTGACCAAAGCAAACCTATATCAGCAATGGGGTCTCAAAAACACTTTTTTCATTTTCATCTTTTACAGTTTCACTTCAGGTTTTCTAACATTATCATACTTACCTTCAAATGTTTTTACGATTTTTTTCCATAGCCAGTCATTTGTGTGAGCGAGAGCATCTTTCAACAACATGTCACCAATGTCACCAACTTTTATCTTTTGTTTTTCAACAGTCCATTTTCTTCTTTGCTGTAGAGTTGAAAAATATTCACTTTTCCATTGTTTCCAAAATAATATGCCAAACACTGTACTTGCTTCCATTGCTTTGAGTACTGGTCTGGAGGTGCAAAACCTATTGTTGGTGGAGATGACATGTTGGTGTTTTGGGTGAGGAGCTGGTGTGATTTTAGGCCATACTGAGTCAAAGCATCCCCTAAAGTTGGATAATTATTTATTTATTTATTTTACTATGCCGTTTTTTTTCCAAAATATAACGGTGTAAAACGCCGCACATTATTGCTTGAAATGTTAAATTAAAAAAAATTACAATATGATTTTTAAAATTGTTTTCATGCAAAAATTTTTTTTTTTCGAGCCGTCTTTAAACACATCATATCCGTATGTGCGTCTGCTGACTCTCCAGCAAGAGTCTGTTGCAGAGAGCTGAATGTTCAGCAAACCAGTAAAATATAAGAGGATTTGTTGTTTTTACCAAACAAACTGTACATTTAGCTGTTTTTTTGCATGCAGATAATCTTTGCTGAATGACTAGTTAATACATGCCAATATATTGTGTTAAGATAATTATTGTTACCTGTTACATCCTACTGTAGTGTGCTGCAAAATGATAAAAAAGAAAAGCTCATTGCGTAAGAAAAAAACTATATACATACTTTAGAGATGAGTATTTCTCAGCATTAAAATTGGAAACAAAGTAAAGGTGAATTTAAGTTAAACAGGACATCTTTTAGTTCCTATTTCTTTGAGTTTAGGTGCAGTATGTTTGTCACCTTGGACTGCATGTGGACATTTTTGGATGATACCCAGAGATCATCTTGTAAAAACACTGTATTGATATTTATTAATTTATTTTCTATTATTAAATCACCAATTTAAAAAAAATAAAATCTTTTTTTTCCGTTATTTCAGAAATAATAGCGTGTACTGGTAAAACACAAAAAAACCTGATTCAGAAAAACTGAGCTTTTATTTTTTTTTCTTGTTAATTTAGAAAAACAAAGCTTTATATTAATATTTTTATTTTGTTAATTCAATAAAAAACATGTTTATGCATTATTTCAAGCATTTTATTTGGTTTAGGTATCCGATATTCACCAAACTGTAGTAGAAGATAAAAAAAAAGAATTTCTTAATATTTCAAAAAGTTTTCTGTTTTCATATGTTTCAGATATTTCTTAGCACTAAAATAAATCTGACAAAGAGGTTATTATTTTGCAGATGTTTAATTTTTGGTGTCTGAATGAGTGAAAGAATGTGGAAATTTACATGTTAAGCTAACACACACATAAAAGCTGGAAAACGAGATGGAAAATATGAACAGTTTTACACATCATTAACTTTGCTGTAGAAACATTCAAGCCGCAGTCTAAATGAAAAAAGAAAAATAAAGATTTGCAATGTGATTTTTTCTTAGCAAATATTTCACTCATCTTCATCAGCAGACCTTCCAAACAGAAGAGGGTCCATGTTCTTTAAAAGTTTTATTTTTTTACTATTATTTTTTTATACAGCAGTCCCTCGTTTATTGCAATGTAACATTTTAAAAATAACCTCAATAGGCGAAATCTGAAAAGTAGTCATCTTTATTTTCTACAATCATTATAAATGTTTTAAGGCTGTAAAACCCCTCAACACATACTTTATACACTTTTCTAAGACATATGTTAACATTTACTCAAATTTTTTACTAGTTTAAATACTCTCAAAGTTAAAAACTTTTTTAGATTTTAAAACTTAAAAGTATTAATATAAGTAGTTGTCTCTGCACAGGCGCTGTTTGGGTAGGTCTTTTTCCACCTAAGGTCTCTGAGCAGCAGGTGTCTGTTTGTCAGTTTGGGTACTTGTTTTTTTCTTTTGGACTAGAAGATCAGTATTACCATACATTATAAATTTGACAAGCCCAGGAGACACGACACGAAGGAGATTGAAAATTACTTCCAATTAATCAAGACGCTGTAAATAAAACATGAAAAATTGTACTATAAAAAAAATATATGAAACAGCAAGGCCGTAAAGGGTGTACTACGTTGTAGTGAGCGACCACTGCAAGCCTCTAAAGTTCCTCATCATGCATTTTAAAAAGTGTGAGATTATGATGTGGACATAAGACACCAGGGAGCTGCAGATAAATTAAAAATCAACCCTGGTGATGTGTGCGCATGTGCTTTAAGCCAATAATTATCATATTATTCTAAAGAAAAAAAAAATTCAATATACACAATAGATTATTAGAGCTGTCTGTTTTACAGACTGTCAACGACATTTGGAGGTAAAAATATATATATATATATTAAAGATCGTGGCCAGTACTGTACGAAATGTCTATATATTCTTTATTAGATGTATTGTAATCTAAAATATGTATAACCAATTTACAGCCGGTGAATGGGAAAATTACTGCATGCAAAAGTGCAAATCAAAATTACATTATCCTGAAACACTTTTACATTTTTACTGAAACAAAATGACATTTTTAGAGAAACACTTTTACATTTTTACCAAAACAAAATTACATTTATACCGAAACAAAATTACATTTTTACCGAAACAAAATGACATTTTTACCGAAACACTTTTACATTTTTACCGAAAAAAATGACATTTTTACCGAAGAGCCTGTGAATATTCTCATTCATCCAGGTCATGGTTATCTCAAGGAAATTTTAATCAAACGCAACTGGACTTGGTAATTTGTCTTGGAAGACGTTTCACCTCTTATCCAAGAGGCTTCATCAGTTCATGCTCGCCGCTGACCAGGCTGGGACTGGTCCAACTAACTGGTGTGGAGACTCAGCTATTTAACCTCTTGAACAAGAATCATTATGTCATTGGATCCTTTGTGCTCCATGTCTTAACGACATGCTCCATTTTTACCGAAACACTTTTACATTTTTACCGAAACAAAATTATTTTAACCTGAAACACTTTTACATTTTTACCGAAACAAAATTACATTTTTACCAAAACACATTTACAAGTTTTCCGAAACACTTTTACAAAGACATGATCCAGAAGTGATAATGCGGGTAACGGAATCAGTTGCCAAAGTTAACCCAATTTTGCTATCAGCTCAACTTGTGGAGATGTTTTGCCCGTTTTCCAGGATCTATTTTCAAGTTTTAAGGACATTTTGTTTTGATTGTGGACGTAATTTGGACTTTCTCGCTGATGCAGAGGGAGAAGATGTTGATTTTATGGACTGGCTCGTTAAGTATTTCAACGAAGGCCACTCATACAGTGTGATTGTTGACATAATGGAACGGCTTCACAGTGTCTGCCTGTCTTTGCGGACCGTGAAAACTAAATTAAATAATGCCGGATTCTACCGCATAAAAAAACTATTCATCTGAAGTAGACATCGGGCATGCCATCAGACTGGAACTTCGTGGACCAGGACAGCTGTTTGGTTACAGGGCAATGACTCAGGTGCTTAGGCAGAAGTACAAACTTCGAGTGAAAATCAACTGCAAATCACATCGAGTCCTGGTGGTCCATCTTCAGAAAATCTAGGTAAATGGGCTATCTCAGTAGTGTACTCTGGTGTATTTTTATTTGTGGGCAGGTATTGCATTTGTTGGATAAATAAACCCTCTTAGTGATACCTATACTGTCCTGTAGGTCGCAGTTCTGGATGGACTTATTTGCTGACCTCAGCGACACTGGACATTGTTTAACCATTATGTAGAGTGGTCCTGCATACTGTACATAACTTTAGCCACATGCAAACACATTGTTATCGAAAATGCATCACTCACGTGGTTTAGCACATGCCCCCTGATTACTCGGTCCCGTCATCTCCTCGTCAATGTCTTTTAGGACATGAAGGGACCGTCCACAAAACTCACAAAAAGTAGTTTTTTTAATCAGCGAACTACCACAAAATGGGCAAAACATCTCCACAGGTTGAGCTGATAAGATTGCGTTAACTGTGGCAACTGATAAGAAAAAAAAACTTTGGCAACTGATTCCGTTCCCCGCTTTATCACTTGTGGGTCATACCTTTGTAAACCTGTGTTTCGGTAGACTGGTAAATGTGTTTCGGAAAAAATGTAAAAGTGTTTCAGGTTAATGTAATTTTGTTTCGGTAAAAATGTAATTTTGTTTCCGTAAAAATGTGAAAGTGTTTCGGTAAAAATGTAATTTTGTTTCAGTAAAAATGTAAAAGTGGTTCAGGTTAATGTAATTTTGTTTCAGGTTAATGTAATTTTGTTTCGGTAAAAATGTAAAAGTGTTTCAGGTTAATGTAATTATGTTTCAGTAAAAATGTCATTTTGTTTCAGTAAAAATGTAAAAGTGTTTCAGGGTATTGTAATTTTGATTTGCACTTCCCGGCCACCGTAATAACTACTCAAAGTACCCTGAATTTCTGATAATGGAAACATTAATATTAATAAGGAGCAGAGTACAGCCATTGTGATTAATGTGGCCGTCCCAAAGAATGGAAAAGGAATGCAAGGCAGTTGAAACCTACCCATGGTGAGGGAAAACCTGGCAGGTAAAAGCAACAGCAGTGCATGTGGTAATTGCAGCACTCAGGATAGTGACTTCCACACTTGAGAAAAGGGTCCAACAGATACATGGAGAAAATCAGAGATCTTAGTAAAGGAGAGCATTGTTCTGGGAACATCATATATCCTGCGAAGGAGCCTCAAAATCTCAGCGAAGACTTTTCGTAGAGCAACCAAACCCAAGATGAACAGTTTTCCATCCCACCGAGGGAAATGGGTCGTAGACAGAGAATAAGACTGTCAGAGTCATCAGCACTCCATCCTGCTCACTTCCTTGTTATTAGCTGCACCTATCTCCAATATATCACACCTTATCTTCCTTCCCTTATGTCTACTGTAATTATACCCTTCATGCCTCTCATTCCTGGTGAAATCATTGATTTCTCCCCTTACTGTTTCTTCCTTGCTGTGTCATGTCAGTCTGGTGTCCTGTCTTCTTCGTACCAGTTCTGTTTTACAATTAAACTAACGCCCTCCCTTGTTTACACAGTATAAAGTATCTGGTGGGCACAAGTTACTAAGTTGTGGGCACCAGATACTAAATGGTGCGCACCTGGTTGTAACTTGAGAGCACAAGGAAGTATCTTGTGCACTTGTGATAACTGGTGCGCACCAGATAATGTCTTGTGCCCACAAGATAACATCTGCACGCACAAATAGTAACTGGTGTGCGCAAGTGATCTTTTTTTTTTCTTTTTCGTTTGTCTATGTCCCCAAAGGGTCTCCATATGATACTGCCAACAATAATCATAAATTGACATTTGTGCTTTGCATATGTTGAACCGTGTGCTTTTCTTTCTGAGCTGTTAAGTCACAATCTATTTAACAGGCCCAGATAAGCAAACCTTTTTATTATAAACATTTAGTATTATAGAGAAATTCCATGGGTTTAAAAGAGTAGGTCTTGTCTTTATTGTAGCAAAGCAGGTTTTTTCTTTTTTTTTTCTTTGACAAAACAAACATTTCTACTTTCTATTTAGAGTGCTCTTTTACGTACGGAAAAAAAATGTTTTGTTAAAATATAATAAATTATGATAATGTTTAGAGTTTTCATTAATAAGGTTTGTTAATTAAAAGCAAAATGCAATGATTTTTATAATGTGCATGCTTTTACTTGGCACACCCGGTGAGAAGCTTAGAAAGATTTGTTAAAAAAAAAAAAATCATAGCTCATCTAACTTTGAATTCTTTTTAATTAAAGCCTTAAATAAATTCTGATAGTAAAATTAAGTGCTATTTTCAAAAGTGAATTGAGGATTGACTGCCTGTTGTGTTAAAGCCAATTAACATTTTGATATTTATAATATTTTAAATTACTTCAGCCTCTTCCTACGCAGGATTATTTGACTTTTGGAGACTGTTTTCATTATCATTATGTTACATAAACCTATTAAGTTATAAAATGGATGTTTGTGCTTTATCCACATATTTTTTTCATAATTTCAGTAACAAAGGTATACAACCATCTGAATTCTGCTGCCCACATCAACACAAATGGCAGCACTTGAGAATATGCTACTTAAAATGCCCCCCCCCCCACCCTTTATGTATGTTTTATTTTAAGTAAATAAAACAATAAATAACTGGTGACCTGTCCAGGGTGTACCCCGCCTCTCACCCGTTTACAGCTGGAGATAGGCACCAGCACCCCCGCGACCCATAAAGGATTAAGCGGTTAAGAAAATGGATGGATGGATGGAAAAATATAAATATGCACTACTATAATTGATGGAAATAAATCATTTATAGGTTGTATGTAAAACGGGAAAAATGAAGGTGAATCTGCTTCAGGTCTGTTTTGGAACAGACAAAAATTATATTTTGCCTGTGTGATATGTAGACACTCTAGACCAGCATTTACTCTTGGGGGGTTGGCAGGCTGATAGGTGGATGTTTTTTCTTTCTTTTCTGAATGCATGACAGTGAAGATAAATGTTCACACATGCCCTATCTCTGATAATGACAGATAGCAGCTCTACACATAGCACTGTAGGAAACAATGTGCACTAAGAATTTTGAAAGCTTTTCTTATTTAGGTTATGTATTCTTTTAGACACCCTAGAGAGAAAATGGTGAGATGGTTTCAGTGTTCTAATGCATTTCCTCAAGAAACATCCATCCAAAGCTGTATATCTAACTGTGACTGCTGCCCACTGAGCAGGATCTTTGGACCACATGTGGATCCATGGTCATTTTTTGCATCGCTTCACACCGTGCCCCCCTCCTGCTCCCTCTTCTTCTTACATGCATCTTCAAAAATTTCTGTAGGGAATCAATCAAGTCCACAAACAAAAGCATTATTATTTTTTATTTATTGTTATTTAATATAGATGAGATTAGGTTTTAATTGGATGGATATCTGTTTTGGTCATGCCATCTTTAAGTTCAACAGTTCTTAAAAATGTTGAAGAGTTTCCAATGAAGACAGTTGATTATCAAGTTAAAATGAAATAAATGGTAGATCTGTAACAATTTATGTAATGCCTTTAAGAAATGTCACACATAGTAAAGGTTTATGCTGAAAAAAATAACATTGGCATTGGATGTTCAGTATTTCATTCCTTGAATACATACACCTAATGTCATTTTCTTTTCCTGGATAATTTTCTAGTCTACTCTTTAGATAATACTGAATGACCTTTTACATACTGGCAAACCGTACATGCTAAGTAATATATAACCCATCAACTTTAAAATCACTTACAAGGTGGGGGGATGATAAAACTTACCTTGCTTTGATAATATCAAAAGAGCAGCAGTAATTTGCTGATATGCATCAAAACAAAGATTTCACATTACCAACCATCTATGAATATGTGTGATGCCCTGAGGAATGCAGGGGTAAAATATGATTACATGCCGTATTTTGGACTTCACTCAGTTTTTAATTGAAGGAAAAATTCCATTTAATTAACAATTGACCAGGGGGAAATGAGTTTTATTGATTTGTTTGCGTAGGGAAAACATTCATCTATGTACTTCCAGTTAGCTAGCTGAGTCCTTGGAGGAAATGGACAGATATTGAGTTGTTTGTGGACATATTTTAGTACTTTAACACTTGATGAAAAAAAAAAAAAAAAAAAAAAAAACTACAGCAGCAATAAACATTCAGAAATTAAATGTATTATAAATAAGGGATCATAATTACTGATTTCGTAAGATCTTCTGAAGTGAAAAGGATGTGTGTGGTACACAAAAACCTTTGCCTACTTGTGTGGCAAACAAAAATCATTTTTAAAAAAAGGAAAAGCCATATATGTTAAACATGTTTTTTGCATTTCTATGTACAAAACTTTTTTTACCTACAGAAAAGTAAAGTCAACATATAAGAAAGAATCACTTCTGGAGTTAATAAGACATAACACATTCTTCAATTTCCTTTAACTTGTAAGACCTGACAGTTTCGGTCTGAGTATAGAATAACTTTCAAACAAAACATAGAAAAAAGCAAAATCGTTTGAAGACCCAACAATCTCAAAACAATCAAACAAATTATGTCAAAATATAGAAAATAATAAACCATTGTTTTTTTTTTACTCTCCTAAGTAGTTCACAAAAAAGTAATTGCTTGATAAGGTTTTAAAAGGACTTGCATGACCAGATAAAAGATTACCTAAAAACTATTTTAATTTATTTTTAGTCAGGTTTTTGATAAATCACTGTACTGTCACTGCCACTATGAATGTATAAGTGCCATTAATGCAAAGCAACACTGTGTAGCATTGTTTTTACATCTTTTTAAAGCATTTGACACAGTTCATCACACAGGCTTGTCTCAGAGATGGGGGCTTTTGGATTGTACTCAAAACTGTTAGGTTGTTGACTACTTGAGTGGCAAAACACAAAGAGTTCTGGTAGATGTTATCTATTCAGACTACTCACTTATAAAATATGTGTCCCCCAGGGTTCAATTTTGGGCTCTATTTTATTTAGGATTTATATAAATTACTTGTGTCAAAACATAATTGAGGCTGAGTAATATCTTATGTGGTTGACACTACTTGTACTGTTGTGCATCATCTTTTGCAAGTGTCACAGAGAAATTGCAAACTGCTTTTGTCAAAAAAAAGAGTAATCTTTACTACCTTAACTTTTGTTACAGTATGTGTCAGGGTTGTAGGGATGGACTCAGACGCAGAGAACAGTTTTGAGAAAATGTTTCCCATTTTAGTAGGATTAGGAGAAGGCAAATTATCACTAGGACAAAGAATCACACAATGGTTTGACGAGGAACTGGTGAAAGAGTGAGAGACAATGGGCTATATAAAGGACAGGATGACACAGGAAAGACTAATTAGACAATGGGTGACTGGTGACCTCAATTAAACAAACAAGCAGACTGGGACCAACACAGGGGAGGAGAGAGACACAAAGAGGAAGGAAGGAGAGACACAGACGAAGATGGAGTAACATCATAACAGTACCCCCACCTCAAGGTGCGCCACATGGAGCACAATCAAATAAATTCAGGCCAGGGAGGAGGGGGTTCTGGATGGAGGCAAGAACCAAAAAATGTCCAACAAGGAGTTCGGCGATGTGGGAACAGATGACAAGGAGTCCGGCGATGTGGGAACAGGTGCGGATATTGGCGATGTGGGAAAAGGTGTCGTGGAGGCTTGTAACGTGGGAGTAGGTGTCTTGGAGGCTGGCAATGTGGGAAACGGTGTCGTGGAGGCCGACAACGAGGGAGCAGGAGACATGGAGGTCAGCACCTGAAGAACTTGTGTCTTGGAGGCCAACACCTGATGATAGAGGTGGAGAGAGACACAAACAAACAGGAAGAAAGGATAGACACAGACAAAAACGGAGTAGCATTATAACACTCTGACAAAACAAAAACAAAAATCTGCTTTTCTAAATCAACAACCATAGCTCTTGTTTTTCAGATTATTATGCTAGATGAGAAGATAATTGAACGATTATCAGTTTACAAACACCTTTGTATTTTCTTATATAAGAAAATGTGTCTTTCAAGTATCATATAAGCAATGCAACCCACTTTTATTTATATAGCACACTTTCAACACAAGGCAATTCAATGTGCTTTACATGATTACAAAAATGTGAAGATTTAAACAAAGAATCACTAAAAGAAAGCATAAACAAAAATATATAAAGAAAAACAGTAAACGCGATAATAGTATCAGTTACTCATGAGCAAGTCTAAATATTTTTTTATTTTAGACTTTAGAGTTCAGAGTTTCAGGAGATTTGCATTCATCCGGCAGTTTTTTCCAGATGTGGGGGGCATAGAAACTGAAAGCTTGGGGAAGCAGCACTGTGTCCCCATATATTCATTGTCTAGCAAAGAAACTTAGAGTTAAGACAGGTTTTTGTTATTGAAAATAGCCTGTTTCTCATTTAATGTGAGTAAAAGACTTATATAACCAACATTGTTGTCAATATTCGATGACGGTGATATTTTATACACACATGCCTGTTGGGATTCATTTTCCACAGTAGAACTGAACATACTGTTTTTTGTAACATTTCTAAGTGTCTTCTTCTTCTTCTTCATGCTGCTGCTCCTCCTCCTCGGCTGAACATCTACATGGGCTCTGGTTAGCTCCTGAGCTAAATCTAGCCACACGTCCTTTGTTTAAGCTCCAGCTAACAATGGCCCCTATTTTATTGAACCACGTTTTCCTTTGTTACAGCTTGCCAGAAGCTAGGCCATAGCCTCTTCCCATGTGGAGAAGATACCCACAAGCAACCGTTCTGTTGATAAATGCAATTTGCTACGATCAAATGCTTTTCAAAAAAAAATTATGCCATGCCACGACAAAAGGGGGTATAGGGGTTGGGTTCAGGCTGCGAACCAGAGGTCATACTAGACATGTTTTTTTGACCATCATTTTGATCGGTAGTGTGAAAAAATTCCCCTTATAATTTTTTTTTTATCTGTATGTTTTTTTATACTATGTAGGGGGGCTGGTTCCTTTTGACCTGTTAAATAGTATTTATTTATTTATTCATGTATTTATTTTTTAAGCAGAGAGCTACATATAAAAGTTAAATAAAGGATTTCACTTAAAATACAATTACCTGCTGATCATCCATTTTTTCATAACTAAATAGTGGGAATACTGCAGAGGTTATTGTCATGAGGTTTTGGATTTTTGCCTTGGACAGATGATCTCATGCTTGTTTAGATGTTGCTCTGGATGCTGAATCGAGTTCTGCTTCTGCAGTGGAGACTGGAAATAAGCATCAAACATTTCTCCAATTAAACCAATCAGAAATGTAAAAGACTCTCCAAACAATCAGTTTCCTGATCCATGAACTAGGCTTCAGCAGTAGAAAAGCCCGCAGGAGGAAAGCAGCAGCAGGCACCGATGTTAGGCACACATCGTAGCATGTATAAACAGCCGTTACGGCCACAGTCTCACTCCGAAGCCTCAGTAACTTTCCAATATTCAGTCAGTTCCTGGTCAGCGAGATTCAATGAATTCAGTGTCTATATTCTGTATATGTTTGTCTAATTTTTTTGTTGTTTTTGTTTTTATGAATAGTGATTACTTTAACCGGAACTGTATTTGTGGAGATTGAAATCAATATGTGCTGCAGGTCTCACAGATCAGAAGCTGCTTCAGCATACAGACCAACAGGGAGGGAACAGACAATACCTAATCAGAGCCAGACATCTTGAGGTCTAATAAGCTTTGTAAGATTGAGCTACATGTCACTTGGCCACTGCTTGTTAATACTTTTGAATTGGTGAATTAAATGTTAAGTGGCAACTGGCTGAACAGAGGGAAGTAAATGGAAGGTTACACACTGGAATAAAGACTTAAAACTGTGATGCATCATCATGGACAGATCATGCTTTGACTATCTTGCCCTGAAGCCTGAGGTTGACTTGCTGAACAATTGAACTTAATATCAACATAAACCAGGTTTTGCAGCAAGGCATTATTACTAAGCCTTATTTAGGAGTGTAGGGCAGCTTTCCGTAGATGGAACAGATTTGATGTTTTGGTTGGGCCAATTGAAAGTCCTGACTGTAAGTGAGCAGGAGTGTTGCATAAGGACCAGAATATTTTCAACCTAAAATAAACCTGATTCAAAACTGTTGGATATGTCAAGGAAGGCTGTAGTACATTTTTATGTATTATTATATATTTTATAAAGGTTTAATTTGATTGAATTAAACATCAAATATAAAAAATATAAAAATGTATCATAACAGTAGAATAAATGATTATTAAATCAATCTGTCTTTCTGTGCGAGTGCAATGTATTTCATTGAAAATTTAAATAGTAGGCTGAATTGATCATTACTTAAATGCTTCTCTGTAAAATTTTGGTAGATATCCTAGTTATCCAAGGAAACACATAGAAGGAAAAGGAAAAACAGTTTTTTTTTCGCTGAAAATGTATGTATAAGCACAAGGGGGGAAAAAAGTAATGTTTTTATTTTATTATGTAAGTTTTGAGCATTCGACTGGGTAGTAACACAAGGCCAAGGTATAGCGACATCAGCTATGGATTTAGAAAAGTAAATTCTGCTGCCCATCTGGGAAAGATTATGAATCAATTTCGCAACAAGTTCAGGAACCATTATTCTTCAGTCCGAAATATTATTCATAAGTGGAAAAACATTTACATTTCCTGCAAATCTTCTTAGATTTGAACTTCACCACACTTTCTCACGGGTGTTTGGCTGGTTATTAAAAAGAAAAAAGCACAAATATAATCTAGGTCCTACATTTCTAGAGGTTGGATTTCCCATGTTGAATATTAAGGATCTTGACATTGTAATCTGAAAAAACACTGAAATATGTACCATTTGCCTGGAAAGGTTTCAAGGTGAGTTTGTGAGCATGTGTGTGAGTAGGAGCAGAGTTACAAAAAAAACAGCACACTGGTTAGCTTGCAAACACTACTGACACCAGCACAGCCACTACTTAACCAGTCTCGGAGGGGCCGCTGCCGTGGGCCCCGACTTGACGTGCTGGGGCCTCCCGCCCCTGGTGGATCGGCTGAGAGGGGGTGCCTATTTGGGTCAGGGAGAGAGAATGGGGGTCTTTCCACACCCCTGTTCGTTGGACAATCAGGGGTTGGAGCCCGGGTGGATTATCATGCCGTCTGGTCGGGGACCTGGGCTGGTGGGCTACTCTTGCTGGGGTGGGGGGCTTGGCGGTCTGCGTGTCCCCGTCCTGGTGGGCAAGGGGTCCGTCTCCCCGGGTGCAGGGGCAGGGTGCTCTATCGGGGCGTCTGTCCCTGGGCCTGGGAGTATAGAGTATGTATGGGGTGTATAAATGAGTGTAAAGCCACCTTTCTTCGTGTGTCTTGTATATATAAGAATGTGTGCGCATGAGAGGGAGGGTACGTATGAGTGTCTCTGTCTGTCCATGTCTACCTGTCAGGTTGGGTGTTTGGCTGCCCTCTGGCCTGGTGCATCTTCTTCCTCTCCGTCACTCCCCGTCGGTGATGGATGCTCCTACCTGCTGGTCGATGATGGCTCTCGATGCCTGGGGCCGGGGGTCCCGGTTGCGGCCTGGCTCGGTCCTGGTGCATGCCTGGCTGGTCCTGGGTGGGCCGGTGTGTCGGGTGGCCGCTGTTTCGGGCCGACATCCTCCTTGGATTGACTGGGGCACCTCTTATGGGGGTATCGGGGCTGTAAAGTAGGTTGGTGCCGTCCGGTGGATCGGTGGGGACCGTGCCCGGCGCCCAAGCTCCTGCCAGTTCCATGAGTTCTACTGCCTGGTCGTTTCATCTGGGGGGGCTGTCCGGCATTGGCTGGGCCCCAGATCTTGGGGCTCTGCATGGGGCGGGATCTGGACCCGGGAGCTGGTAGATCTGGATGTCCAGGTGCAGGCTGGGTGCGGCCTGGGGAGGGCGTAAATCCACTGTGGCTTTTACTATGGCTCCCTGGTGTGTGGGTGTGTGTGTGTGTGTGTGTGGGGGGGGGGGGGGGGGGGTATTTATCCAGGGTGGCGGATCCCGGCAGAGGCGGAGGACTGGGATGTTTTCTTGTGTTCTTTGTTTGCCTCCCTGTCTTGTGTCGTCAGTTCGCGCCTCTGCTGGTGCGGTTTATTTTCTTCACCTTCTTCCTTTCTTCCTTCTTGTCTCGGTTTTGTGTCCATGACTTCAGGAAATTGAACCCTCAGTAATAACTAATAAAGATTTTTTCATACACATACATCAAGTGGAGTATTACAGCAAAGCTGTAATACTCTGCTTGGGAAAGTAAATCTGTTGGGCTTGTACTTGGTACTCAGACACCAATTCTGAGTGGCACAATGCTAGACAGGACACGTAAAAAAAAATTTTTTTAAAAATACAGTCTTAAAGGGATACTTCAGCATTTAGCATTAAGCTCTGTATCAGTAGAAAACCAGCAGTATTTTTGAATACACCCCCCCATATCCCCCTGAAAGGAGAGATTTGTGCATTTTTAGGCTTGAAAAAAGTCCTCCGATCACGCAAAAATCATCATTTTGCGTCATCAGAGGATTTTTTGGCCAGAGGCATGAGACTAGAGCCAGTATTGAGTGCTAATTCAGCATGTTTTCACCACGCCCATATGGGGAGGGATCTCACTCACAGAAAGTAAAGGTTTCGTGTCCGCCGTCTTTCTGTAGAAGCTAAGCTGACAGGCTCTTGCTGGAGAAAGTTTGAATAGTAGGCTAATCACAATGGACAGTAGTTTTGAAGTTGAAATGGCAGAAGGGGATTTTGAAGATGTGTTGCGAGAATCGGATGCTTGCGGCTACCTATACGAGCTGCAGTACACCGATGAACAGTTGCGGATGATGCAGGAACAAGAGGCCGTCAGAGCAGCTGCTGCAGCCGAGCAGCAAGACCGGCTTGGTGGTCAGGAGGAAGAGCCCGTGCAGACCACACATGCATAGGGGGGTCCTAGAAACCTACTTCAGGATTCCGAAGATCAACTGGAAACACCAGCCAAAGCCCGCAGGGACAAACGGACGGCTTAGTGTAAAGTTAGTATTTTGTTTGTTTTTCTTTTTGTTACTAAGACGTCATGTACTGAGTTTGTACACCCGGCATTATCATAGCGTTCTTCCCACGAATTAAACTGAGCTATTGTTGTTATATTTATATCCACCCTAGCATACTGTAGGTGGAAATAGTTTGCATTGCTAACGTTGAGCTTACTGTTTTGCAGACAATACCGTCTAACAGCCTAGCGTCACTTTATTTGTGGGTCCTGCAAGGCAAGAGACTTGGCAAAGGCTGTCGTCTAGTTTTGCCTACCTGTGTTGTTTTGGACATCAGACGAAGATACCCCGCTCCTGACGGTAATACTGTGGATATCAGGAAACTGCCAAAGCTATTGAAGAGCTTTGAGTGTTAAAAATGTTATTTTATTTACTTTTTAAATAAACGTTATAAATCACATTTATTGTGTTTGTTATACACCTTTTGTGTTGCTATTTTAGAGTATATGTTAACCTAAAAAACGTTTCAGCTTAGAGGAATTGTGATTTCAATTGGAGGGGAAAAAAAACATATGCAGAGCTGTTAAGCTACTCTCGTTGACATCATCTTTTTAATGAGAAAGTGTAAGTTGTGTAATATATATTATGCTCACTTTTTTATCCCAAAATAAATTCTAAAGAACGGAAATAAGCCAGGTAGTCAGTAGTACAGTAAAAAAAAGCTAGCCTGTAGGCGTGGTTTGTGAGTGGCCTGAGGGAAGCAAAGCGAGTGCCCTCTGGGAGTTGTTGTATTTCAGCCACATGAGTAAAAAATACATTTTCTGGCTTTTCTCAGTCTAGAATGCTCCAAATTCAAAAACAATTCACATTCCTACTACATATCTGACACACTTTAAATACAGATTCATCTTTCCAGGGGTGAAGTATTCCTTTAAGGATATAATTACACCACCCCACTTCATAGAAATAAATCCAGACATGCATTGATTAAAGTAAAGCAGCTATGCGTAGCTATGTGCAGTACAGTTATCCTCTGTTACTCAAGCCATGTGTGCTGGATTATATCAGTCCCTGAGAAGCATTTATCCTGCTGTAGTGGATAAATATTTGGTGGTGCAAGTAATAGAAAAGCTGGTTATCACCTTTTCTACTAACATCCTTTACTGCTGTGTTGCTTTGAAAATCAGCTGTCAGCCTCCATGTAGTGATGCAGAAACTAAGGTTTGGTATCTCTTTGCAGCGTGTAATTAGGTAATAAGAAATTGTGTATAGGCTCAATTTGTTGATCCTTCAAGAAACTGCTGAGGTTGTTGTGACCCAGCCACAGAAATTGAGTAGAATATGTTGAATATAGTGATGGGATATTTAAAAATCTTTTCCATAATCCCCATTATATATATGTATATATATATATATATATATATATATATATATATATATATATATATATATATATATGTGTGTGTGTGTGTGTGTGTGTGTGTGTGTGTGTGTATAAAAATCCCCCTCTTTTATTTTATTTTATTTTATTTTATTTACGTGTCCTGTCTAGCAGTATGCTACTCAGAATTGGTGTCTGAGTACCAAGTACAAGCCCAACAGTTTTACTTTCCCAAGCAGAGTATTACAGCTTCGCTGTAGTACGCCACTTGATGTATATGTATGAAAAATCTTTATTCGTGATTACTGTGGGTTCGATTTCCTGACGTCATGGACACTAAACCGAGACCAGAAGGGAGAAAGGAAGAAGGTGAAGAAAAGAAACCGGACCAGCAGAGGCGCGAACCAACAACACAAGACAGGGAGGCAAACAAAGAACACAAGAAAACATCCCAGTCCTCCACCTCTGCCGGACGGCAGAGAAACAGTAATACAAAACAGAATAGAATAGAATAAACTAAGAATTACACATTCACTACACACAAGCATGGATTAATGAACATAATACAAATGTTTCTGTTAAGCTCCTGGTAAAAGCTAACTAATGATGATAACCTCAGCTCAAGATATGTCCGTCCACACCAATGTCCCCACACCTATGTGTGTGTGCGAGCATGCAGGTGTGAATAAGGTTTCCCCATGCAAGTGATTGATAGCTGGTGTAAGGAACCGTCAATCCGTCCTACAGGAATCGACACAGACATGGAGGAGGCAAGAGATGTATGCATCCAGGGTCCCACAGAGTACAGAGGCCACAGGCAGATCAGCGCAGGGTCTCCCTCTTGCCTGCCACGGTAGGCCATTCATTCCAAGCTGGGAGCTTGACGGTCCTGCACAGTATATTTGCTGTTCACTTGGTATTCTAACCAGAACGGCTTTCCTCTGATCATTATCAACGTCCAAAATGTCCGCTGGTTCGGCATTACAATCTTTTCTGTCTGGATCTGGAAGTCCCACAGGATCTTTGCTCTTTCATTCTCCACCACCTTTGAAGGTGTGTCCCACTTTGACCTTGGGGTTTCCAGCCCATACTATGCAAAGATGTTTCTGTATATGCTTTCCCTGCCAGCATTTTACACCCTGCTGTTATGTGCTGGAGTGTCTCAGATGACTCTCTGCATAGCCTACACCTTGTCTGGTGTGGTAGATCTGGGCGTATATCGCTCTGGTGGTTAGAGCCTGCTCCTGTGCTGCCAGGATAATTACCTCTGTGGAGTCTTGTAGACCAGCCCTCTCTAGCATTTGGTAGGATTTCTTGTGATCAGCCATTTCAGAATCAGAATCAGAATCAGCTTTAATGGCCAAGTATGACACATACAGGGAAGACAGTTACAGTATGTTCCAGTGGTTCACCCCATGTAGGGACTTGATGGTTAGCCAAGTCCTCGCTCAGCGCTATTGTTTCATTCCCCATCTTTGGTTGGGGAGTTTGTATTATCTCCCCCCTGACCTGGCAGTATATATATATATATATATGGTAAATGGATTGAATTTATAGAGCACTTTTCTAATCATGCTGACTACAAAGCTGAAAATTGCACACATCCATACACAGACACACAGATTGGTAGGGGAATTGAAGCTTGGTGCATTCCCCAGGGGAATATCAACATGTGAAAGGCAGACGCTAAAATCAAACTTACATCCCTTTGATTATAACTGACGTACTCTACATAGCGAGCCACAGTCACCCATAAAAATATACTTTTTTTACATTATCTTCTTTAGTTTATGCTAAACATCTTTTCCCCAATCTTTTTTTTTAAACAGCTTTAGTTTATTGGATGGAGAGTGTCTTTAAACAACAATGTTTAAGGATTACCAGAGATTTTTCAAGTCTCGAAATTTGACTGAACCATCCCAACTCATAAATAAGCTTTTGATATATAAAATCAACCTTTTCCTGGCCCACTTATACCTAGGGACAGCACTGTTCACAATAATGCCTACTTCTTAAGAGTTGTGTCATACAGAATTCTGATAAAATACTGTATATTGAAAGACTACAACCAACTTTAAGGGGAATGGATACTTTTGCAATCTAATGAAGGTGGGGGGTTTTCTCCAGTGAAAATATTGAACAATCAATTTTGAGCTGCCTGTTTTTAACCTTTAATAATGGATTAGTTGGCTTTTTTGTGCAAAGAACAGTAGCAGTACAAACAACCCATAAGCCTGAACACATGAACTTGTCCTCAACAACAACATTAAACTAGTTTGGGAAACTGAATCTGCAACAACTGAAAGTAAAGCAGTTTCAACATTTAAAGAAGAAGAGTGTGACATTGGAGAAAACCACTTCATTCCTTTATTGCTCCACACACACATGCAGCACGGCTTCTTGTTAGAGGGTTGCTGGGTGGGAGGTGCATGTGGTTCATTCCATATCTCTTGTGTGGGCGGAGGAGCATGTCTGGAGTGTAAAGCAGTGCCAAGGCTCTAGCTCATAGCAGTAGATACACAAATAGTTATGTGTCAAACAACAGCTCATACACCCACTTACAGACAATGACACCCATGACATAAATTGACCCTCCACATTTCTCGAAGACATGTATTGTTTTGGTCATGGTTATCAGTTTTTTTATTTTATTTTTTATGAACACCTCATTTTTACAACCAGCAGGAAGGTCTGAATCAATGCAGTCAAAATTGTAATAATTTCTATATTTTCTTTGGCTTTGAATCTCCACCCTGTCTGTAATTTGCTTTACGTCCTGGTAATTTCTGCTGAGGCTTTAAGCTACACTAAGTTTTTGGGGTTTACCAAAATAAAATGTTTTGATATAAACTTTAATTTATTTTGTTGTGCTACGCATGCTAAATTTTTTGATCAGTTCAGTTTCTCTTACAGAAATACCAACAATAAAGGGGAGAAAAACTATGAAGATTAAATGTAAACACAAAATATTAAATTCAAGTGTTTTTTCAGGATTCCAAGCCCTCTGTGCAGCAGCGGAGCAGGGTACCCTATTTAAATAAATTCTGTAGGCTAGACATAAGACTTTCAAGTTTTTTTCTTTTTAAGTTTTTGGGATATCCAGGTCCAGTATCCACACTACTACTCTGATGCAGATGTTCAGGGGGGTACACCTATAGGTGGTATATACCAATGTTTATCACACAACATCACTACGGGGCCCTATAAAAATGAAAAATGTGTTACACAAAAACGGCTGATCAGATTTTGATTATATGCAAGATATACATCCAGGACATATGACTTTTATTATAACTTTAATACGGTAATGGTTGAAAGAAGTGGGTGGGACTTATTAATAAAAGTGTGAAAATAAAAAATCCCCCCAAAATCCTGCTTAGCTTAATGAGGTTTTGTGTTAACATAGAAGTCCCTACATCTTGCTGAAAAATCCATACACTAACTTTTGCTCTATTTTGAACTCCATTACTTTACTTTCTTAAAGGTATGTGTGTGCATAAAGTCAGTATATATCCTACAACCCTTTGACAATCTAAATCTTGTTTAACCCAAACTGGTTAGCAGTACAATGGTGTGTGATGTGCTGCATTGTTCTGTGAATCACAGCAACTAAAGTTTGAGACTGATGAGTGTGATGTAATGAAATATTTTTATTTCAGTAGGTGTTATTAAGAGCATTATGACAAAAATCCTGCAGATAGTAGAAGCACACTCGACCAACAGGATTTTTTTTTTTTTTTTTAGGATTTTAAGGTAAACATTTATTTCTTATTTTTCTGTTTTACTCCAAATCTCCTGTGGACATGTTGAATGTTATAATTTTAATCTGGGTACCTTTGTGCACAACACCGGAAGGCAAAAAGCTTTCATAGCCGCTATGGAAAGCTGTGAGGTCATGGTTTAATATTGGGACTAACAAAATAAAACCTAAAACTATCTTTGTTAAGATTATCTTAAAAGACACATAGCAAAGCTAACTGTATGTAGCTCAAAGCTTCAAGAGAAATTTCAAATACCTAACAAGCTATGGGAAATTCCTCAGAAATGACTGCCACATGTTCAGTATGGAGATATCTACAATTATTTGATAAAAATTCCTCGACTTTACAGAGCAAAATTAAAGGTGACACATAATCATAAGGACAACTCCTAGTGCTCAACTGTTCGTACACATTTTATAACGATCAATCACAAACCCCGGCATTGTCACAATTCGCAACGACCAAGTTACCATTCAGCCAGTTTAAGCCCCGAGAGGCCACTATTTATAACTTCACCAGATTACTGACACGCGTACACTGTGCAGGCTGCATCAGCACTCTGTGTAGAGAACAGCTAGCTAATTACATTACCATCAGGCTACATGCACAGGAAAAGATAACTTTTTTTCCCTCTCGCCTGAGAGTCCATTGAGTGGACCTCCTTCCAAAAGCAAAGTTAGAGTTCATTTTCCTTCTAGCCAGGCAGAGAACTTTCTCCTAGTTGTTTCTCCACATAGTAAAAAAAGAGTTAAGTTTTGGTCGAAAATAGCAAGAGTCTGCACGTTACAATAGCCAGGCAGCTTCCTGCCGATTTCTGCCTTAAAAATCAAAGGTTTACGATACCTGAGAAAATCCACCATGCAATAATCAGCAGATATCCAGTTATCATGAATCCAACTCTACAGATGTTTCTAGTGTCTCGATGATCAAAATGAGAGACCCAGGGACCTCCACAGTAATCCATCAGGACAGCCCGGCACTCCCTTATTGCCTTCACCAGGAAAAGTCATAAATTTGCTTTAAGAGATCATCTGACCAGTCCATATTGTGATCCACCGTTGATTATTTCAGAGGAAAATGCAGAAAGAGGCTTCATGGCAGTAGACAAAGGGTTGCAGGATAAGACACACAAGAGAGAGAGAAAGATAAAAACGTCTGTCCTTGCTGAGTGCCGGAAGAAGATTACTCAGCAGTTGCCAGTGTTGTAATCAGCAATTGCAGGTGGCCTTAAAATCTGAACAAAATTTTTGACTTGGCAGAGGATGCCATGGTTACTGGGTCCAGCCACTTGAGGACTGCAGGTTCAGGTGAACTTTGTCTGACCACCATCTCGGATGACAACCCCCTTCTTGAAGGGGTTTTCCCCTATGATGATGCACTCTTTTGAAAGTATGTTCTTCATGAATGTTTCAGTTCCTGTTAGCCCTTTTACTATCAGAGTGTCCAAGAGGTTGATTGTGATAAAGAACTTGTCAAAGAACAGATTGGACAGACTCGACCAATTGAAGAACAGTTTGTTCACCAATGCCATGTCCTTTTGAATTGTAGTTTTGTCTTGGTATACCACAAAGTTGATTTAAATAAATTTGATAAGGCAAAGAAAAACATACTCAATCCAATTGGATATGGTTAACCCTTTAAATACTGGTGCAATGGACAGCAACCAGTAAATGGAACCATTAGCTCATCTGTGCACAATTACACTGTTCTCGGCAGACTCAGAAATTGTTTTATCTCCGTCAATAGGGGCCTAATTCTTCATAAAGAATAACTGTTTTGTCATCATCCGAAACATCAAGGTCAATGACAATCTTAAAGGGATTTCTTAGCTTTTAAAAATGATTTTTGGTCATGCATTCTGCCAAAATAATAACTATGGTGTTCACAGCCCAGTAATTCTGAATGTTTGGATAACATAGACACCCCATGTTAATGGAATTGCCAAAGACTATCTTTAGCTCTTCAGAACAGGTGTTAAGTGATGCTTCAGACACAAGAAGTTCTCTTTGATTTGTGCATACAGTCATTTTTTTCAAACATAGAATCATCAATGTACTGCTCAAATCATCAAGCAGAGTCCAGTTGTGGCCTGCTGTGACATCATAACAATGAATAAAGGAAGGATAGCCAGTGTTGGATTGAACTTTAAGAAAGGCAAGGGGGGGGGGGGGGGGCATTAACATCTGCCTGTGCCCTTCAACATTTAATTATTAATAACACTTTGGTAAAAATAAGTAAAAAAAAGATCTGGCTGCTATCAGTCACATGATGGCTCATTATGCTGCTTACCTTTGTGTGTGAGGCTTAGCTTTTTAGTATGAAATATTTTTAATTTTACACATTTCAAATGTCCCTTTTTTCGAATTTGTATATTTTTGTCACATTAATTTATTTCTACTAGTTTTTATTTCAAAGGATCTTTTTCAAAAAGTTAGCTTTTATTTCATGTTTTTCCCCAATAACATTTATTTCTAGGGATGTTTTTCAGTTATGAATGAGTACATCTGCCAGTCACGGTCAGAGGGCGGGACCTGAGATTAGTTTTTTTACAATTTCACAGTCACATTATATATTTGTTTGTTGTTTGTTAATGTAGACATATTTCACAAGGTTTTATTTCTTTATTTAATTATGAGCACTTTGGTGTTTCATAATGGAAAGCCAAACTTGCCACAATTAGATAAGTCAAAACATCCCAAAATGTACATTTATACAAGTGAAAACACTGATAAAACGTATCTGAATAACTATGCATTAATTTTATATATATATTTTTTGGTATTTTTATGAATATTTTACCTCATTGCTATGTGGAAGATCCATCCATCCATCCATCTTCCTCCGCTTATCCGGGGTCGGGTCGCGGGGGCAGTAGCCTAAGCAAGGAGACCCAGACTTGCCTCTCCCCGGCCACTTGGGCCAGCTCCTCGGGAGGAATCCCGAGGCGTTCCCAGGCCAGCTGGGAGACATAATCTCTCCAACGGGTCCTGGGTCTTCCCCTGGGTCTCCTCCCGGTGGGACATGCCCGGAACACCTCACCAGGGAGGCGTCCAGGAGGCATCCTGACTAGATGCCCGAGCCACCTCAACTGGCTCCTCTCGATGTGGAGGAGCAGCGGCTCTACTCTGAGCTCCCTCCGGATGACCGAGCTTCTCACCCTATCTCTAAGGGAGAGCCCAGCCACCCTACGGAGGAAACTCATTTCAGCCGCCTGTATCCGTGATCTCGTTCTTTCGGTCACCACCCAGCGTTCGTGACCATAGATGAGGGTAGGAACGTAGATCGACCGGTAAATCGAGAGCTTCGCCTTTCGGCTCAGCTCTCTCTTCACCACGACAGACCGGTACAGCGCCCGCATGACTGCAGACGCCCTACCAATCCGTCCATCGATCTCCCGCTCCATTTTTCCCTCATTCGTGAACAAGACCCCCAGATACCTAAACTCCTCCACTTGAGGAAGGACCTCATCCCCAACCCGAAGAGAGCACCCTACCCTTTTCCGACTCAAGACCATGGTCTCGGATTTGGAGGTGCTGATCCTCATCCCAGCCGCTTCACACTCGGCTGCGAACCGCTCCAACGAGAGCTGTAGATCACGTTCAGACGAAGCCAACAAGACCACATCATCTGCGAAAAGCAGAGACCCGATCCTGAGGTCACCAAAACGGATCCCCTCAACACCTTGGCTGCACCTAGAAATCCTGTCCATAAACGTTATGAACAGGATCGGTGATAAAGGGCAACCTTGGCGGAGTCCAACTCTCACTGGAAACGAGTCCGACTTACTGCCGGCAATGCGAACCAGACTCTGACACCGGTCATATAGGGACCTAACAGCCCGTATCAGAGGGCCTGGTACCCCATACTCCCGGAGTACCCCCCACAGGACACCCCGAGGGACACGGTCGAACGCCTTCTCCAAGTCCACAAAGCACATGTAGACTGGTTGGGCGAACTCCCACGCACCCTCCAGGACCCTGCCGAGGGTGTAGAGCTGGTCCAGTGTTCCACGGCCAGGACGAAAACCGCATTGTTCCTCCTGGATCCGAGGTTCGACTATCCGTCGTACCCTCCTCTCCAGAACCCCTGAATAGACCTTACCAGGGAGGCTCAGAAGTGTGATCCCCCTGTAGTTGGAACACACTCTGTGGTCCCCCTTTTTAAAGAGGGGGACCACCACCCCGGTCTGCCAATCCAAGGGAACTGCCCCCGATGTCCACGCAATATTGCAGAGCCGCGTCAACCAACACAGCCCTACAACATCCAGAGCCTTGAGGAACTCCGGCCGAATCTCATCCACCCCCGGAGCCTTACCACCGAGGAGCTTTTTAACAACCTCGGCGACTTCAGCCCCAGAGATTGGAGAGTCCGTCCCAGAGTCCCCAGACTCTGCTTCCAAACAGGAAGGCGTGTCGGTGGGATTGAGGAGGTCTTCGAAGTATTCCATCCACCGACCCAAAACGTCCCGCGTTGAGGTCAGCAGCACACCGCCCCCACTGTAAACAGTGTTGGCGGCAGACCGCTTCCCCCCCCTGAGACGCCGGATGGTGGACCAGAATCGCTTCGAAGCCATACGGAAGTCGTTCTCCATGGTCTCTCCAAACTCCTCCCACGCCCGAGTTTTTGCCTCAGCGACCATCCGAGCCGCACTCCGCTTGGCCTGCCGGTACCTATCAGCTGCTTCCGGAGTCCCACAGGCCAAGAAGGCCCGATAGGACTCCTTCTTCAGCTTGACAGCATCCCTCACCGCCGGTGTCCACCAGCGGGTTCGAGGGTTGCCGCCACGACAGGCACCAACTACCTTGCGGCCACAACTACGGTCAGCCGCTTCGACAATGGAGGCACGGAACATGGCCCATTCGGACTCAATGTCCCCCGCCTCCCCCGGGACGTGTTTGAAGTCCTGTCGGAGGTGAGAGTTGAAACCCCTTCTGACAGGAGACTCCGCCAGACGTTCCCAGCAGACCCTCACAACACGTTTGGGCCTACCAGGTCTGTCCGGCGTCCTCCCCCACCACCGGAGCCAACTCACCACCAGGTAGTGGTCGGTGGATAGCTCCGCCCCTCTCTTCACCCGAGTGTCCAAAACATGCGGCCGCAGGTCAGATGAAACGACAACCAGGTCGATCATCGAGCCGCGGCCTAGGGTGTCCTGGTGCCAAGTGCACACATGAACACCCTTATGCTTGAACATGGTGTTCGTTATGGACAATCCATGACGAGCACAGAAGTCCAACAACAAAACACCGCTCGGGTTCAGATCGGGGGGGCCATACCGCCCAACCACGCCTCTCCAGGTCTCACTGTCATTGCCAACGTGAGCGTTGAAGTCTCCCAGGAGAATGAGGGAGTCTCCAGAAGGAGCACTCTCCAGCACCCCCTCCAAGGACTCCAAGAAGGGTGGGTAGTCTGATCTACTGTTCGGTGCATAAGCACAAACAATAGTCAGCACCCGTCCCCCCACCCGTAGGCGGAGGGAGGCTACCCTCTCACTCACCGGGGTAAACCCCAACGTACAGGCGCCGAGATGGGGGGCAACAAGTATGCCCACCCCAGCTCGGCGCCTCTCACCGGGAGCAACTCCAGAGTGGAAGAGAGTCCAACCCCTCTCGAGGAGACGGGTTCCAGAGCCAGAGCCATGCGTCGAGGCAAGGCCGACGATGTCCAGTCGGAACCTCTCAGCCTCGCACACCAGCTCCGGCTCCTTCCCCACCAGAGAGGTGACGTTCCACGTCCCAAGAGCCAGCTTCTGCAGCCGAGGATCGGACCGCCAAGGTCCCCGCCTTCGGCCACCGCCCGTCTTGCACGGCACCCGACCCCTATGGCCCCTCCCACAGGTGGTGAGCTCATGGGAAGGGGGGCCCATGTTTCCTCTTCGGGCTAAGCCCGGCCGGGCCCCATGGAAAAAGGCCCGGCCACCAGGCGCTCGCCAACGTGCCCCACCTCCAGGCCTGGCTCCAGAGTGGGGCCCCGGTGACCCGCGTCCGGGCGAGGGAACACTAGATCCATTTAAGATATGTGGAAGATATCAAATGTATTTTATCTGTTAAATAAACAAATCCAATCCCTCAGAGTAGCTAACACTACTATAGAAAAGTAAAGTTTGCCCCTCTAAGCTGTTTTGATCTCAAATTCCACCCCTAATAAAAAAGTTACATGCTAGTAGTTCCCATTAACTTACATTGGTTTATGCTAAGCTAAAGCAAACAGACTGCTGCCAGATCAGGGTAATTACTGGGCTGGTTACAAAAGGTTTTTTTAATCACTTATTTAACTCTGAGGAATAAGGCAAAAGACACATTTTTTTCTTTGGGGTGGAATATCCTTTAAAGCGGCACCTGAGTTGCTGTGGATGATAATGATCTGATGTTTCAGTGACCAGTCAAATATGAGGGTTTATTTAGTGAGATTGTTTAATCAGCTACCAGCTATCCTACGGTCTTTTTAATGTTTTTGTTTGATCAACATATCCCAGCAGCAGCTTCTCAACAGCAATGTTACGCTCCTTCAGATAAGAAAAAACAAAAACAGGGTACTTTGGCTTTGCATGGTCCCCTATTGATGACGTTGATATATTATGCTGTGATACTCTATTATTTTATCAATGGATATTGCTTGTTGCTATTCGGGATGATACACTAAGTTACAGCATGTTGCTGTAAGCGGTTTTAAATTCGTGCTATATGTGCCCCTTTTTGAATTCTGAGCACCTGCCCCCTTTGAGGTCTCTGCACGGCCCTGCTAACCTTACTTATTTTTATATACAATAAAAATGTCCTCATTCCTTCTTGTCTCCTCTTTTTGTGGGAGGAATGTGGGTATGAGGTTCATCAACATCAGCCTTTTTCTGCTTTGGTGATAACAAGGTGGTACTGATGACAACCTTCATGCGCATTCATGCTCTCTTTTACACCACATAATACTATTCCTTTAGACAGTAAACCCGCACTGGTCATTGTCCTTGCCAACAAAGGAATTTGTGTCTCCATTTCTGTATTTAAAGATCAGATGTTCTCTTGGAACACCCATAATAGCTTAAGTTGGAATGTGTTTTATTTAATTATATATAAAGATAGCATAATCTAGTATGATTTCATAATCAGGAACTCAGTCACCATGCTGCAAGTACAGATGCTTACTGTGATTGTGTATTTACAAATAAAACAAAATTGATTCAACAATAAAACCCATGAGGTGGTATTTTTTACAAAAAATCTTAAAGTAGTTAATAAATGGTATCAACATAGTAGCATTGGTAGCAAAAGAAACAATAATAAAAAAAGTAAATTGGGGTACTTGTAAATAAAAAAAACTGACATCCCAAACAATCAAAAGCTAACAAAAAAGCAAACACAATGTCTCATCTGTCTCTTGGGAACACAATTTATGGACTCAGAAACATGAATATGTTTCAGCATGTGAAAACAGTTGTGTGAAATGAAAATGGATCAGGCTTCACAAAAGGGTTTATTACTACAGATTATTGCTTTGAAAATCTTGGAATTTATAAAGCAGTTAAAGTTATAAAAGGGTTCAAATGCTCATATTTTCTTTCGGTTACAAAGAAAGACATTTATCAGATCACATATGACTCTTTAAGCTCAGCTAATATACATTTGAATGTTGGCAGTATATAAAAAAAGAAAAAGTAGGAGAAAAGAAAAAAAAACACCTGGCCCACATACACAGGTGTTTATCATGTCTGATTCTCTGGATAGAGATGTTATGCATTAGAGAGAGAGAAAGACACAGAGAGACAGAGAGCGGGCAATATTTCAACTAAGAAGTGCTTGGCAATGTGAACATAATTCGTTCCCAAAAAATCTGACAACCAATGTTGATGCAACACCAGATTAAAGTAACAAAAGACAGATGTGAGCCTTAAGTTGTCAAATCCTGGTTTTCCCTACATCCTGTGAATCATAAGCAAAGGGGCAAAATATTAATGGTTTAAATCATAGAATGGAGCACAGGGTTACCCCTTAGCAATCATGATTAGGTTGTATAATTGCACAAATAAAGATTTAGTCTGCCTTCAAGTCAAAGCAATCCATGATGCACTGCAGAATAGGTTTTGTCATCTACTAGCCTTACAACAAATGCCAAAATTGTGCCAAAGCATTGTCAGACTGGTGGGTGATATGATCCACTGCAGTTAAAGGAGAACTTTGGACATAAGAAAAATGAATCGCCAAACCTCTGAAATTTTAGAACTCTTTATATAAACCATTCACTGCTAATTGAGAGCTCTTTCTAAATTCAACACAAATAAAAGCCGTCAAAGTAGTTAATGTATAGTTATATTTGTGTATGTGTATTGTGTATTGTGTATTTGTGTACCAGCACAGTTGGAAAAAAAAACCATCCATGTCAAAATATACAAGAAAAAATGTGCGTGGAGGCGAAGGATTGAGTAAGGTCATTAGCACACTGGCTGCGTTAAACCCACAGGCTGCAGAAAATCTGTAGATCCATCAAAGTCAATACCGGTGCCAAGATAACCTGGCAATAAGCTCCCTCAGTCTGATTATGACTGTGGTGAAAATGGTGATATGTTGGTAAATTTCCCTACAAATGGGCTATTGGCAGTTGTTGAAATTTATACTGCCGACTTGCTGGGTTCTGGCCGCTGCACTCAAAACTTTAAACCCCCAGCAGAGACAGTATAGGGCTTTTTTTCTGTAAACTTGGGTTCATGGTTACTTATATCATTGCTCTGGGCTTTGCATGTGCAGACATCAGTGATATTGTGTTCTTTAATTTACTGTCACTCAGTAAATGTGTTTGTCACTTAAAATATTGCATAAACCAATAATTAATGAAAGTTCTTTTAACACACATTCTACAGTTTGGTTGTAATTGATGCAGTGTTTCATTCAAAATGCATAGAGTGGGGGTCTTTTATAACTGTGTTCTAACAAGCATCGCGTGTGACATCAGTGACAGCCTCCATGCATTCTCATTCTCCTGAAGACACACAGAGAAGCTAGAGGCTCCCCTGTGGACACATTTGTTGGCTCTGCTCCTGACAGTGGATGTATCACAATAAAATATACACTCATCTGACAGGGTATTGTGTTCATGTTTAGGATACATGGGATGTAGGCAGATAACAAAAAGATGTGGTATGGCCCAGCCTTTTACCTTCTCGTTGTATGACTAACGGTTTAAACAAATCTCCAACAAGATAATTATCATTTGATTGTATTTTCCGGTTAAATTTAAGATGTGTATGTTTCAAAGATCCTGACATAATTGAAAGAAAGACCTAATTGGTGTCATCTTTATAAAATAGCGATGGAAAACTATACAGATATTAACTACAAAGGATCAGTCTCTCTCCAAATACTCAACTTGGTGCAGCCATGGGGTTAAACTAATAATAAAATGCCTGAAGTACACTGACAGTTCTGCTATTAGGGGCCAGGCTTGGAACCATGTCTGCTGATCTGTCCAGCTAACACAATCTGACTTCTTTTTAAACAAGGCTTTGTGTTGCTGTTGATTATGGAGACCAGTTTTTTTGACACCATGACAGAGTAGGTATACACAGAAATTTGAGGCACCCCAACCATACCACTCTGAAGTAGTCTAATGGCATAAATATTTCTTGGTAAAAAATGGGCATCTTTTTTTTTCTTTAATTCAATTCAATTCACTTTTATTTATATAGCGCCAATTCACAACAAATATCATCTCAAGGCACTTTACGACAAAAGTCATTTCAATACAATTATACAAACATCCAATCAGGTAAAAGTTTTCTATGTAAGGAATCCCAGCAATCTGCTAAACTATGAACTACTTGTTTTCATTTTTCCTAAATGAGCTGTACAGTCCATTTTTTGTCACTATCAACTGAATTGCATAAATAAAAATCTAATTTCTATTTACTTCAGACTTCAATAAAATATTTTTTACAACTCCCCAATTTTTTATTTGTTTGATTTTTGTCTGATGTCACTGTACAGCACTTGATCAGTTGTGATGCTGAGTAGAAAGTGTTTTATAAAAAAAAATGGTAAGGTATGGTGTGGTCTGTGTTTCCACCAGTCATTGATTGAGAGACATTCATCAACCTGAATATGTAGCCAGTCCCCCATAGGGCAAAGCAGACACAACCAGTACTGGAATGGCCATTGGAAGCACCGGGACATTTCTGAGTGGCCAGACAGCTGAATTGGCCCGCTCAGCGGTTGCCGATTTACAGGTACAGTTGTGCTTTATTTTTAGATAAATAATCCTTCTTGCAGCTCATTAGGGCATCTTCCCCACTAAACATTGGCTTAACAGATGCTGGGAAATGGTGGGACATGTCCCTCGCACTTTCTGTGTGGGTTCCCTCTCTCCCCTGGACTTTTTTGTTAGCCATGTAAACCATTAATATGTAGCAACATATCATGGATAAATATATTTAAACACTCCTCAGCACTGAATCACAGACAGATTGTGGTAAGTAGAGCCACAAGTTCAGCAACCGAACTAGAGCCTTCAATAGGCAAACATTTTTGACCGGGTTTTTTTCAAACAAACTGTAAGTTGAGTTATGCTGTTTACTAATTGCCAATATATATATATATATATATATATATATATATATATATATATATATAATATATATATATATATATATTATATATATATATTATATATATATATATATATATATATATACAGACGTGGACAAAATTGTTGGTACCCTTCATTAAATAAAAGAAAAACTCATAATGGTCACAGAAATAACTTTAATCTGACAAAAGTAATAATAAATAAAAATTATATAAATGTTGACCAATGAAAGTCAGACATTGCTTTTCATCCATGCTTCAACAGAATTATTTAAAAAATAAATGCATGAAACAGGCCTGGACAAAAATGATGGTACCCCTAGAAAAGAATGAAAATAATGTGACCAAAGGGACATGTTAATCCAAGGTATGTCCACTAATCAGCATCCTAGGTGTCTACAATCCTGTAATCACTCAGTGGGCCTATATATAGGACTCCAGGTAGTCACTGTGTTGTTTGGTGACGTGGTGTGTACCACACTCAATATAAACCAGAGGAAGCAAAGGAAAGAGTTGTCTCAGGAGATGAGAAAGAAAATCATAGACAAGCATGTTAACTGTAAAGGCTATAAGACCATCTCCAAGCAGCTAGATGTTTCTGTGACTACAGCTGCACATGTCATTCAGTAATGTACGATCCATGGGACTGTAGCCAACCTCCCTGGACGTGGCTGCAGGAGGAAAATTGATGACAGATCAAAGAGACGGATAATCCAAATGGTAACAAAAGAGCCTAGAAAGACTTCAAAATAGATCCAAGCTGAACTTTATGCTCAAGGAACATCAGTGTCAGATCGGAACATCCTTCGCTGTTTGAGCCAGAGGACAAATCATTAAAAAAAACAGACTGGAGTATGCCAAACTACATGCTGACGAGCCACAAAGCTTCTGGGAGAATGTCTGTGGACAGATGAGACAAAAAATTATGTCACAGACGGAAAAATGAAGCATATCTAGAAAAGAACACGGTCCCTACTGTGAAACATGGGGGAGGCTCGGTTATGTTCTGGGGCTGATTTGCTGCATCTGACACAGGGTGTCTTGAATCTGTGCAGGGTACAATGAAATCTCAAGACTATCAGGGGATTCTAGAGAGAAATGTGCTGGCCAGTGTCAGAAAGCATGGTCTCAGTCGCAGGTCACGGGTCTTACAACAGGAAAATGACCCAAAACACACAGCTAAAAATACCCAAGAAGGGCTAAGAGGAAAACACTGGCCTTCTATGAGCCCTGATCTCAATCCTATTGAGCATCTTTGGAAGGAGCTGAAACGTGCTGTCTGGAAAAGGCGCCCTTCAAACCGGAAACAACTAGAACAGTTTGCTCATGAGGAGTGGGCCAAAATACCTGCTGAGAGGTGCAGAAGTCTCATTGACAGTTACAGGAATCATTTGATTGCAGTGATTGCCTCAAAAGGTTGTGCAACCAAATATTAAGTTGTGGGTACCATCATTTTTGTCCAGGCCTGTTTCATGCATTTATTTTTTAAATAATTCCGTTGAAGCATGGATGAAAAGCAATGTCTGACTTTCATTGGTCAACATTTATATAATTTTTATTTATTATTACTTTTGTCAGATTAAAGTTATTTCTGTGACCATTATGAGTTTTTCTTTGATTTAATGAAGGGTACCAACAATTTTGTCCACGTCTGTATATATATACATATATATATATATATATATATATATATATATATATATATGTTAAGCAACAAACAATATTAATATTGCCTATATAACATCCCTTACTACTCAGTTCATACTGACTAGTAAGGGATGCCCTTGTCCCTAATCCTCAGAACCTTACAGCTTCTCTCATATTTGAATAACATATATGTGGAGGTGAAAAGATAGTGCCTTAGAAAAAAAAATATTGGTACAAAAGGGATTTTGAGGCTAATTTCTGAAGCATTTTCAGTGATAATCATTCTAATTCAATTGTAAAATGTAATATATTTATTTCCATGATAGAAAAATAAAGACCAAAACCAGCAGCAGGGTCTTCACAGGAAAGGATAGATTAGAACTTAGTGAGATAAAGAAATCAATTGGTGGGAGACCCCCAACAAGAATCAGGACAGGGTTATACCAGATGTTTCAGAATTACTTTATTTCCCACTCCAAAATATATTTTGTCTGTATTTTGATAAACAACTGTGCATGCTGCACATTTACCATTGTAGTAGAATACAAAATAGAATTGTACAATTTGAATACAAGTTATGGCAGTGGAACAGAAATACTTAAATTGTAACGGAATGAAACAGAAAACAAGTGTAGGCACATGAAGTCTTTGTTTTATCATCTTACATTCTTACATCAGTAGGAAACCCGCCTAACTTACTATTTTAGCATTTTGAGTCAATTGAGTGGTGTTTAAAGTTTAACTGGTTGTGCATGATTGATTTTGTTTTAAACATGATTTGGTTATCTTCTTAATCTGTTCATATCTTTTTTTCTATCTTTCAAAGGACTTTGTGCTGATTTTATCATGAAAAGTAATCTACAAATAAAATGTGATTTGATTTTAATTCAATTAAAATTACTACAACACAAATTCTATATATTTTTTGTCTGATAAAAAATGTGCTTGATGTTCTAAAACATTAACTTCCTTAAATCACCTAATTAGTAAAGTTGTCCTTTGATGGCCTCTGGTTTGTTAAAGAACATCTGAAGAAAAGCATCATTATGAAGACCAGGGCAGGTTTGGGATAAAGTTTGAGAGAAGTTTAACACATGGCTATTAAATATATTGAGCTGAGACACTTCACAGTTCTGTTAATAGCTATGTTAAAACCAACAATTTATGATTTGAACATTTTAAAGGCAGAGTGAAAAAATATAAAAAAAGTTCAAGGTATTCCTTTGCAAAGCTCTACAGCTAGCTGTT
Source organism: Apricaphanius iberus (assembly GCA_028564705.1). Lineage (NCBI taxonomy): Eukaryota > Metazoa > Chordata > Actinopteri > Cyprinodontiformes > Aphaniidae > Apricaphanius > Apricaphanius iberus. Next base: position 215,028 of record JAPXFQ010000261.1, read on the forward strand.
TTTAACCTAAACATATTTACACAAAAATAGCAGTTGTATCACAATCCCATAGGTATTATTCAAAAAATTTTTGGGAGGCAAAAACTAAAGTATTTGTGGGGTTTTTACCACTCATGCTAAAGTTAAGAATAACTATTCCACCTGTATGAACTTTAAAGTTTTTTTCTTTCTTTTCTCTGCAACTGTGCTATTGTGTTTTTCAAGCATAAAAAATGTACGTCTTATTTTTGTTTGGAAATTTACATTTTTGAAGAAGCCCTGTATTACCATTTATATGGTCAACCAGCTATATCATAATATCCTCATTTTGAGACTACATGAGAACAAGTGCACTCAAAAATGCTTCACCCAAGATTTAAAAATGGAAAACTCTTGGATTTATATCAACTATACAAATCTCATCACAAAGGGTTTACTCAATCATTGAACTAAATATTCACTATGAAGAATGTCTTAAGTACATACTTTGTATTTACCTGAAATACCCAATTTAAAAGGCCAGAATTTTAAATGACCACATTCCAAATTGGGTTGGTTTTCCAACAGCTGTAGAGTAGTCAGACAAAATATAATGAGAGATAAAAGAGGCAAAATAAGAAGTGAAATGAGATACAGAAAAATCCTGAAAAATTAAACAGCTATTTTAGATACATGTGTCAGGTTAGAGTGTAGGACTTTATGACTCATATGCATGAACACACCACAATCGGAGAGCTAAGGTTAAGAATTAGCTTAATCTCACAGTTTGAATAATGATCTGATGTTTCAGTGAGCCGTTGATCTTATACAGCACTCCAGGGGAAGTTCTAAGACGAGTGATGCATTAGAGGAGCTCAAGAGGATAAGACTGGAGTTAAGGTGCAGAATGATGCACACTTGTTGCTTGATACAAACTCAGGGAAGATATTGTTGATCCTGGGTTCGCTGACACATTCAGGAGACAGGTAAGAGGTGAGTAAATGATCCATGTATCTTTGCATTAGCTGAACATTGTTGCTGAGGGTCATTAGGTGTGAAGGTATTGGATCAGAGGTGAACTACAGTGGGAAGAAGTTAGAATATCAAGAGTGTATTGTTGTGGTGGTATGAACCACCAATTGACTTTAATAATTAAGAATCACTGAATGCATTAAGAAGGTTCCATGATAAGGAAATAATGGCTCAGTAAATTTGAAATATAAAAAAATACAGCAGGAAGAAGAGCCGGGTTACCTATTTTACTGTGGTTTGATGAGAAGATCGGCTACAGGTGAGTGAGCAGTGACAATGGGAACATCCCTCTCTTTGGAAAAGAGCAACACCACAGAAAGAGAGGGAAGAGAGAAGGAAAATACAGCAATGGGCAACCATACCAATCTCATGATTACACGAGTAGATAAGACTTATTGCAAGATAAAATTCTGTAAAATAAGCTTGCAGCAAATTTATTTTTTTACAAAAGATACATGTATCACCGTATTCGCAAGTGAATGTAATCAGAATTGAAGTCCACATGATCAAAGCAATACCAAAAAGCTGTCGCCATTTCTTTGGAGTAACTTTTCAATTTAGCTTTTAAATCAGCAGACTGTTATCAAAGTGCTTATGTTGTTGTGAGACATGTTCTTTACCTAATGATTCCAAAAGTTTATTCAGTGATAAATTGATAAAATAGTAGTATTTATTCACTAGAGATATGGCAAATATCTTTTCAGAGATATACACAAAGAACATGAAAATATAAGAGGTAAAATCACAAATCTAAACATCCAGCTTAGGTTGCCAAAGAGTCAAACAATGAAGTGAGCTCCAGCCCATGCTGCTACTGCTAAATGACACTTAAAAAGCAATACTGAGGCAGTGAACCTTATCTGAAAGGTTCTTTCGGCAGTGATCTTCATGAAAGCTCTAGGCTTTGTTCCACGAGAACTTATTTTGATGTGGTATATTGCTTAGCCATTTTTAAAGAGAAAACAATGTTTTAATGGTTAAGAACGTAAAGCACAATGGATTTGTGCACAACAAAAATGATGAAATAATTTTTCTTTGAGTTTTCAAATAGTCATTTGTTTGTGTGTCACAACATCATATTTTAAACAGAATGGAGCAGGGAACAAGACAGAATCAGAAAGGCTAACAGCAGTCTGTTTCAAAAAACAATGGTTCCACTTTGCCACAAAGCGATGGTGGCATAAGGGAGCCTTTGGTCATTCATAATGCTCAAGTTAGGTGTTGTGATAATATTACAATCAAGCTTAGTGGCATTAATGGTGCAATATTCTTGCCTCACAACACTGCCACAACACATTCAAAGGACTCGCTGTGGTGGCAGAGTATTTTGCAACAAGCTTGTTTATTTGAGAAGTTAATATTGCAGGTTGGAGAGCCACAAGCAGAGGATTGATCCAGGTCCACACGAGGAGGAGAGGTGAGTAATCAATTAAGTTTTCTTGAAGTTTGAATGAAAAATTGCAGGTGAAGATGATTGGGAATGGTTCTTATGCTTGAAAGAGGTGAAATAGGTCTGAGGAGGGTGTAAGTGAGTCCTCTGAGACTAAGATTAGCAGAATGGGGTGAGTGTTCGGTTGGTGATTGATTGTTGTTGGAGATCTCTATGATGGATGACAATGGAGAGCCCCAGAGGGTGAACAGCCAGGTGGAACTCAACTCAAGATTCAGGGATGCAGGTAAGTATTATCGTTAGAGCAACTGGAGTAACGATATGGGGACTGGATGAAGGAATGCGGAGGGAATGTCAGAGCAATAGAAGGTGATGACTAACAGGAAGATTATAAACAGGAATGCAATGCAGGGAGGAACCACAAGGAGGATGGTAAGAACAAAGAAAGGCCTTATTACCACTTGAAGTGAAGTGGCAATCTGGTGTCTGCCATAGGGAAAAGCCAAACTTCTAAGTAATGCTCGTAATTGCTGCCTGATGAGCTGCAGCTGGAACCAACCCTGCCAGTCACACCCTGCAAAAGGAAAAACACACCCACAGACTGTACACATCTCTTAGAACCCAATATTGCACTAGATTCTGGTGACCACATTTCTAAACTTAAGCTTGAGAGTCACAATTTTGGTGTGAGCACCCTTTTTGTCTGTCATTTTTCATAGGAGATGAGTGTGTTTAGATTTTGTATCTTGATATAATACCAACTTTGTCAGACATCCAAAATATGCTAAATTAATTATGAATTACTGTTGCATCTTCTCCTCGCAGTAGGATGGTTTAGTGTTTCTTTCATCATTTTTTTTGCTGACTAGACAGAAACTCAGTTGAAGTATCAGCAGGTTTTAAATGCTTTCTTAATAGAGAGAGATGCGTCCAGCAGAGAGAAAAATAGAATACGAAGCGAGGCAGTATTGTTATTCAGCATATGGCTAGAGTGTAAAAAATGCTACAATTATAGGGATTTTTCTCCCCAAATACAATATCTCAACTGCACAACAAAATCAGTCAGTACAAAAGACCTTGAAAGAAACATTTGCTCTATAATCAGAAGAGTCTATACGGAATATTTACTTTCAAACTACTTTTCAACAAGACTGAACAACTCACGTGGGTACAAAGGATCCTTCTACTGTTTTGTAAGTAGAGATTCACTGAAGTTTTCTACAATTTGCCAATTTTTCTAATGAAAGTCTAAAACAAACAAAAAGTTTACCATGCATTTGTATTTAGTCCTCAACATGTGAAAGTGCTATGACCTAAACCATTGTAGTTCTAGTTGAAAGTTACACCCAATGTCCTCTCAGAAAGGTTGCCGTAATTTTCGGACTATAATTCGCTAGTTTTTTCACATGCATTGGACCCTGCCGCTAATTTATAGATATTTATTGGCTAATGGCCTTAGGGATGACACCATAGCAAGAAGCGCAAAAGTGAGACAGACATGAGGGAGAAGATTGTGCGCTGAAGGACATACTACTGGTAGTTTTTATACACAAAGCTTCTTCACTGAAAACAAACAAAGAAATGCAGTTTTTAAGTTAAATGCAAAAAAGGAGCTACTCCACGTAAGCTTGACATCAATGAATTGATGTTGAGACGTTGGAGGAGGCAGCAGGAAGAACTGAGTCAGTGTAAGAAGTCAACCAAAGCTTTCAGATGACAAAAAGCCACTGAAGAAAACCACTTCAGTGGCTTTAGAGCGCAAGAGGAAGAGGAATATAGCAAGCAATGATTTTTCTGGAAGGCTTAAGTGTGTTTTATTTTCTAAGCAGGCATATTACTGTTGTGTTGTACTGATACTGTACTGCTGATTTTCAGGCAGGGCTTGACAAAACAAAGCATATCTTAAATTAAAGCAAAAGAAAAAAAAATATTCCATGCAGTGCATTTCTCTGCAAATGTTGCAGCATGAAAGTGTGCATCTTATATTCAAGTGTACTCAATACTCAAAAAAATTAAGATAAAGTTGGTCCCAGTCTCAAATCATTTGTAAAATATTTTCTCCATGATTGTTCAGTATTTAACTCTGTCAGTTTTCCCACCACTGTAACCAACTTACTTGTCATTGGAAGAAAAGCATCCCCACAGCATACTGCCACCATCAGGTTTTACAGAAGAAAATTTGTTCAGAAAAATGTGCAGTGCTAGTTTTTTGCCACATGTAAAGTTTTTCAACTTGAATAAAAAGTTTAGTTCTAGTAATTGACTTCAGCTCTTTTTTACACAGGTTGGCTGTGTCTCCTACATGGCTTCTGAACAATTTTCGAAGACTCTAACGGCTTTATTTTACCGCTATGGTAAAGTACACAAAGTAACTACAGATGAATAATAGGTGATTTCAGTAGAGAACTGGTTCCACCTGAAGTGTGATCATTACATCTGCATATATGACAATTTGAATTGCAAAATGCTTAAAAAGTGCAATTCACCCTTGTCTCCACATTTATCTCCTTCTTTGTCTTGTTCTATTGCAAACAGTCGCAATGAAACAGAAGGTGTTTTTATAATTGTAACATACAAAATGTGAAAAGTTTAAAGGGTATGGACATTTTTAAGATGCACTATTAAGATGAAATTGACTTTAGATTAGTCATGTTACAACCATCATATTAATGATTCATGATCTAGCTCTATTTCAAAGACATTGGTGAGTTTAAGGTCAAGTTTAAAACATTTAATTAGAAGAAATTTTTTGCAAAACTTTTATCCATTAAAACTATATAAAATATTCACAATTCCAATGTTCTGGTAAAAAAAAAAAGATTTTAGTGATCAGAAGGAGAAACAGCTCTACAAAGGGACTGAAAAAAAAAGAGTACAATGTTTGAATACAGCCAAACTTCCCATCACTACAAAATGGTGCCAGATGCGCTATAAATGGTCAAATACAATGATCAGTTGGTTATAAAAAAACTGAAAAGTGATTAAGTGAATAAGTGGGGGGAAAAAACAGAACACTGTATCCTATTGAAATTCTGAAAATCGAATCCATCTGTGGCTGTATAAGTGTATTCAAAAGAGTGACAATTTATTCAAAAGTATGCCTCTTTCAAACACTTGTTTTCATTTTTTTGCTTGTAAGTGCGATGTCATTTCTCACTATCATGCCCTACAGTTATTTTCCTTGGCTTGAGGATGATACACAGCGATTCATATGAGTACAAGTAAAAACAAAATCCAATTAATCAAGAGTTTAGAGAAAAAGAGGTTCAATTTAAGCCCCCAAAGGAGGATACTTCATGTATCTCATTGAAACGTGTCAGAGTTCAGGGGTTTAAGGGATTGTTGAGCAGGCTTACTGCATCTGGACAGAGACAGTTATTGAGTTCATTTGTCCTTGGGGTCGGACAAGGGCTTACGTGCAAATCATGAAAGTGACAAATGCAGTTATCTCTGATTGTGTCTTTTAGTGTTTGGTTTTACAAAAAAACTGTAGGAAACAAAGTAAAAAGATAAAATATTTTAATTTAAGTGATGTGCACTGGGTATGTTTAACTAATGAATTAAGCAGTTTCATAATTTATGTACAATATAGTTTGCTAAATCCCTGATTATTTTCTACTAAGAATGACATTTAGTATCTATTTAGTGTTCTTAATAATGATCAGCTTTTACTTTAGAGACTGAATATAGTATAGAAACAGTGATTGCAGGTTCAGGTACTTTTTTATTTTTTATTTAAAAAAATCAGTTTGCTCATGAAGCAAGCAATAAAGTAATGCATGTATTTATCATAATGCCAGGATATGTCTTATGTTTGTCCTTCAGGTAAATGTAACTTTTTGGACATATCACCTTGGAATTATTTACTTGTAGTCCATTGATAGAGCAGATAAAGTGGCACTGCAATTGTAATACACATAGTACTTGAACTTGAATCTTTGTTCACTCTGTTTTTTTTCTTCTTCTTTATTTTCTTGGGTTTCTTGTGAATTATGTTCTCATTCAGTCACCCCAAGTACAAAATAAATCTCCTTTTTTCTTTACTTGAAAGAAAACATATGAAGACCTAGATATAATATCCCACAACTTTATATATCCCACAACTTTATATATATATTTTCTGTTGCGTTGCAAACTTTAAAACACTGCCAGTGTAATGATCTTGTTTATTCATGGAAAAGAAAGGTCAGACAACTTCCATCTATCAACCTAGATAGGTCAGACCCTCCCCATTGCTTCTAATCACTAAGCATTACTGTATATTTGTGCTTTCTATTTCAGTTGTTTAATTTGCAACAGCTATCTTTTCATTTTGTTTACAAAAAAATTTTGACATTAGAAGATAAACCTAACAGTTTGCATGTCCTTAGTTCAGTAAAGCTAAATTATTTGTCTTTTTTTGTGATTCCCAATCTCTGTTTTGTAAGACTCTCTCTGTTTAAGATTCAGAATTCCCTTTCACTTATTCATTTTCTGTTCCCACTTTGGAAGAGGGAGGAGGCAAATGTCAATAAAAGGCGATACCTCTGCTGAGAAGTTGGCACAAACTGTCAAGAAAAGGAATTCAATGGACTGAAGCACAGGGAATACTGCTGATGCAAGCGGGTGTAGACACTATCACAGTCTAATGACAAAACTAACTTTACTGCAAAAGGCAGGAGCCTGTAAACATAAATCCAAAAACACACCTTACATCTTTTCATAAGAAGTGCAAAGTGCAAATAAAGACAAGGACCTAAAAATATAAATAGAGAGGACAGGGATGATGATCACAAGTAAAAGTGAAAATTTGCACAGCATCATTCTGTAGATGCTAGATAGAAACTCAGGTTGGAGACTAAGGCCATGTCCACACGTAGCTGGGGTTTTTTTTTAAACAAAGATTTTCCTCTGCTCCTTGAAAAAAAAATCTCCATCCACAGGTAACCGGATAAATGCGTTTTACAGCACCTTCATAGACGTGGCAAACCTGTAGGGCGCAGTAGTTCTCCCCAGTCCTATCCGCCAAGAGAAAATTTATATCCTCTATCTTCAGCACGCAGCAGTCATACAGCTTATAGAAGCAAACAAAGAAGACGCGCTTTAACAATTGGATGATACCAACACAGCGCTGAGGAAATAAATGCTGTTTTCGAGAGTAAACACAGGTCGCACATGTGGTGTTGGAGCATTATTTGTTGCGGATAGTGGTGTTACGGCTCTTAAAACTACGTTTTCAACCATCCACACGTAGATACTGAAAACGGAGAAAATGCAAATCTCCACTTTGGCCGGAGTTTTTAAAAAGCTTCGTTTTTGGTGCTGAAAACCTCCGGCTACGTGTGGATAACAGGCCAAACCGTAGAAAAATATCTCAGTTTTGTGAGATACCCGGCTACGTGTGGACTGGGCCTAACTTAAGTAGCACTTAAGTAAAAAAAAAGAAAAAAACATTTAGACCTGATTTAGACTTCTGCCTTAAAGGCCTTAGACTTGACTTAGACGGGTCTATACCTCTTTTAACTAAGATCAGCTCGGCCCGGATCTTGTTGGGTCAGCCTGTGTTTAGTGAGTTTCAACTGCCGTGGTCTTAGCTTAGCTGACCCCTTTTTCCGGACTACCTCTGGCTTAATCCAAAGTGGGCTGAGTTGACCCAACACCCCGGCCCACCTATGGGCTGGTAAAGTGATGTCACTCTCACTCCTATTTAGTTGTGGTAACCACTGATTGGCCTGGCGGTGTTTGTGTGAAGTGATTTCATAGAGAATGGTAAAGCTGAGTTTGAAACATTGCTAGGGGAAACCAAAAAAATGGAAATGCTAATAGTGGGCCATGAACGACTACAACAGCTGCACTGGAAGTGCTTAGCACAAATACCCTGCGAGCAATGGGAGAGAGAGTGGGCTAGATACCGGCTCCAGCATCAGCATCTGTAACATCAGAAAATGCTAAGTGCTGACTGGTTTCTATTGGAACTTTTACAAAGCTTATTTGATCCATTTCCTCACCCACTGCAGCGTTCCTGAGATTGAAATTGAAACACAACCAGACTGTACTTACCTGGGATGACCTGACCCAGACCCAGCTGGGCCAACCTTGTGGAAAAGAGTAAAACATTTTTACCTCATGTAATGACGACTGAAAGGAAGTCAATATGTGAGCTATTGACTGGAGCTGCTGCATATGTTTCACAATGAATGGAAGAGTTTGAATTTTAATCAGTGATGTTCATGAAATCCAGGGCTGCTAATAGCCCACAGCAATATGTTTGTGTATGCTGTATCCACATGATATTGAGCACATGAATGTCTCTGCAAATTAATGCTGAATTAAATAACTGGATGATTTCAGGACAAAATAAACATAACTTGCCCCTGACTGTGTTGTAGCAGTAATCTCCAATTATTTCCTTTATAGAAACAAATTGGATAATACTATAATGTTTGTTAATAATTACATAGAGATTTAATTGAATAATATGGTAAAGAAACAAAACATAGCCAAACAAACATGAAATTTAAATGGTGGAATTGGTATTCTAAAGAAAACGAAAAAACGAATGTTCTAATTGAAAGTCTAACTTTATTAAAAGACTCTCTGTCTGTCTAAGGTAAACTTTATTTCCCAATGTAGAACTTGGATTTAAATAGCAAGTCACCCCACCACACCACAACATGAAAAGGATAGAAAAACAAAAACTTGTTTAAACTTTGTGTGTATATTCGTGCCAATTGTTAAGTAAATTAAGTCATCATAATTAACTCCAAATTTGCACAGGTTGTAAAATGACACAATATCAGTACACCAACAACAAGCTCAATAAATGTTTTGTTTTTGTCTCAAATTTAATAAGAAAAAAGTGAAATAAAAAGATATGCATAATAACGGGAATAGCTTACCACAGCATGTGGTCGTCCACCTTTGTTTTCCATTCTCCAACTAGAGAGGAGAAGTGGAGTGACTTCAAGATGAAGTGTAACTCTGTCTTTGCTGAGCTCCATCTGCATCATGTTTTACCAGAAATGAATTATCAGAATTGTGAATTGGTATGACATTGATGAACCAGGAACACAAACTTGTTTACCACCATCTCCAAACCAATTGTACAATGACTTCAAGTGTGAACGACAGTTTTAACCATCAACACAAAAAGTGGTAGCCATATTTACCGATTCGGTAATTGTGTCAAAGTGTCAGCTTTGGTCTAGCGAGCATAGTACATTTCAATAGGTTATGATGGTGATGATGACGCTTCAGATGGTGGAACGCTGGGGAATAGCATGGTAAGGCACTTGCAAATTCATTCAATCATTTCATCCTTTATTTGAACAGTGACATTAAATAAAACAACGCTACATCATCATATAGCAACCATATATTCTTCACAGACTTTCCAGACACATGAAAAATTGTTAATCTAGATTATCTTGTGGCTGGAAGCCATATATTACAAAATACTTTGACACGTTTTGTATTATTATTTACAAGCACTGATAAATAGTTGCATAAAGTCAAACTCAGTTTCTAAGAAATAATCGATGGGTGCTACAGTACATACCTAAGGGAGTCTCCATTGCTGTGGTAAAGAGACCGGTTGTTTTAACTTTGATTGAGCAACTCCAAGATGTAGATATTTATTTCAGTGAGAACAAACATGTTTTACCAAGTGAGGAGATTACGTTAGACCTAAACTGCTAGAATTGCACTTTTTTTGTATTACATGTAATCAATCAATCAATCAATCAACTTTTATTTGTATAGCACATTTCCACAATCAGGGTTGATCAAGGTGCTTCAGTTATAAAAAAAAGTTTTAAAATCAATAAATGAAATAATAAAAACTAACATATCAAAGAAAAAGAATGTTAAATATGATAAAGGATGTAAAATAAAAAACTTGGTAGACATAAAATGAGAAAAAAGGAGAAGGGAGATTATTCTTAACTGCCAAATGCCACACGAAATACTTGGGTCTTTAGTTCCAATTTATAATGGGGCAGATCAGTGATTTTGCAAAGCTCTTTGGGTATGGTGTTCCACAGTTTGGGACCGGCAGCTTCAAAAGAGCGCTCTCCCCATGTTTTTGCCCCCTTCCGAGGAACTTATACTTAAACTTATACTGGAATGGATTGGCAAACTTTTCAGGGCTTAATTGCTACCACCTAATGACCAATGGAAATTTGCACCTGCCTCATGCAAGGATAGGTGGGTATAGATGACGGCTGGATAGTGCTATATTTGAATAGAACCTGGTTGTTGTTTTTTTGTGACACAGGTTCTCCAAAGAAACATAGAGGGTGAAACTCACAAAATTCAAGCCAAAAAAACTAAAGAAGTAAATTTACACTATAAAAATACCATACGCACATCTTAAAAGAAACCATAAATAGTTGCATGCCATTACAAATACAAATAAAAAATAAAAAGTGATTGCACCATGGCCAAATTGACAAATCAATAAGGTATTGTTAGAGGGGATACATGTAAGCTCAACATTTACCCTAATCTATAATACATACTAGAAATGTATTTGAAAATAAAAAAGAAACTCAAATATGTTTTGCTAGAGACATTTAGTTCTTGAAATTAATTACATAGCACACTGTAGAGGCTGGTTAGCTTTACATAATTTCTTGGTAAAATGAGTCACTATGAATGACAGACCACTTTTTACAAAATGTAATTTTATTCAGAAATGCTTGCATGTCCAGTGTTTTCTTTTCAAGGTGCACTGCTTTTATATATATATATATATATATATATATATATATATATATATATATATATATATATATATATATATATATATATATATATATATATATATTATTTTTTATTAAATGTTACTGTCTTGAGTGCCTCCCAGGAAGGAGAGTGTTATCATTAAGGGGGTGGTTATGTGAGCTGCAGAAGCATACATTTACAGAGGGAAATTGTTTTGCCATGGAGATATAAAAAAAATATCTAGAGAAGGCCCTGAATGTGCATTGTGTTTGCAGTGAATTCCTCTTTATATTAGACTGCTTCAGAATGATAAGCCTTTAGGACAAGATATATTGTTAAAGAATAGCAGGACTTTTGCACATATTCCTGTAGTAGAATAGTGCACAACCCTAGAACCAATAAAGGCAGCACAAATAATCACACAATCATCACTGAATGGTTTTCTTTGTATTGATAATACCAGACTGTGCAGGATCAAGGACAACAACATAATCCTAGACGTGTCCCATCTTTCATCAGCACTTTGCACCAAAGCCCTCATTGTGAGCATAGAGTCCTATGGCTAAATGGTGGACATAATGGACAGTCACGATTAAGCCTCTGCTCCCAGAGAGTCCAGGCAACAGTGGTAAAACAAATCCCCATTAGTCACCTGGTCTGCTATATTACCCCGAGGTATACTGTCTGCACATGCTTTGAAGATATTTGCACTCCACTCACATATGAACTGAGCTTAAAAAAATGTATAATTATGTTAATCATTTGTACGCAATTGCACACTGTACAAAGGCCTTCATTGCTTTAATGCTATGCTATATATCATCTGCTTAGTTTTAGCCTTAACTAGCCTCTGTGACAAGCTTGTTGGAATATTTTTTTATGTAAGCAGTGTGGGAGGTTTACACATTATCAAAATGCTTTCATAGCCTGCAGTTCATCTGCTTGCTTGTTTATCTGTTTATCCCTTGCCATTACTGTAATTAGGTCTTTGTACCAGAAGCCACCGCAGTCGTAACAAGAGCTCAGAACAGCATGTGAAGACAGAATGATGTTAAATAGGACAAAAGCAAAATGGACTGTGTACAGCACAATCTCTGAAGAGAAATAAGTCAGGGCCCTGGCAGCAGTGAATGCTGTAATTGCTGCCTTCAAAGAGCCCCTGCTTCGCCAGGACACAATGGAATGACCTTTTTGTGATTGCGCACGTCTATTAATGGTGAACTGTGGTGGCCAGTGCCATGTCTTCTTCTTCATGTACTGTGCTAGTGTGTTTCTAATTAGGTTATTCACTTATTTTAAAATAGTTTTTTTTTTTAGACACCGATCCTTGTTGTTAGAGAATGTTGTTTATTCTGTGTCCTTGAGTTGTATAGAAGAGTACACTCCCTTCCTATCAGCTTGTAGATGCACCATCTGGTTGCTTTTTAAAGTGTGATAATTTTTTGACGTAATCTCTTAATTACTTATTGGATGGGGAGGTCCTTGTGTGTTCACAGTATGCAGTTTATGAAGATACTTGTTAAAGTATCTGCATCAAACTGTATAAAATGGCTGAAAGGGATCAAGATTCAGGGATGTAGGAAACAGAATGCATTGAAAAATTTACCTAAAAAAATCCAAAATGAAACAAAAATGAACTAAAAGGTGGAAATAGTGGAAAGCGTGAATACAGCATAAATGGCAGGTGTATTGTTTATGGATGACACATGAGGACATGGAAAGTGAGGCTACTTTACACTAAAGGTCTTAACGCTCAGTTTTGATTCTTTGATTAAATCAATTTTTTTGTGTGGTGGTTCAAACTATAGCTAAAATGCAACAGCAAAAACACTCAAGTGTGAAGGGTTCATGGCCTTAAAGTGGCCCACATACGCAGTAGAAGACAAGCCATCACACACTGTTTCTAGAAGTAAAAATGGCTGCAATCACTTCCAAAATCATTAGACATGTATCAGATTTAGTACCACATTTGAAACTGACAATGAAAAAATATGGATTTGTGCTGTTCAGACCATCATAATGAAATCGATATCTGCTTAAGCTCAAACAATTAAAATTTAATGTGCTTTTGTCTGCAGTGTGAATGTAGCCTAAGAATTTGGTTGAAATCTAATAAAAAAGCAAACTAAACAAAACAAACGCAAAAAGTACACCACACACACAGAACAGGAATAACTTGCCACTGAAACTTTGAAATAAGAAATAATACTTTTTTTAAAATAATTATTCAATATATTTTTGTTTTTTGAAAATGTTAATCAAATTTTTGGTGTTATTTTGCTTCCATGTACATATGCTTATGTGTCCTATGTGTATCAACTGTTTTGAACACAGAATATTGTTGTCCATGATTTACTGGAAATGCAGATGGATTGTTGAGGTGTAAGACTCTAGTGATTTGTAAAGTATTTATAATTTGAGTCAATAAGAGGCAGAGATCAAATTTGCAAGTGAAGAGCCAGTGAAACATCAGTGGCTTATCCCCACAATTGAGCAAATTACTTGTGGGTTTTATTATATAACATCAAAAGAAACTGTCCATATCAAAGGGTTTAGATTAAACATTTATATGATAGCAATATGATGTATCTAGGTTGCATGACTTAAAACCTGAACTAGCAAAATCCAAAGAAAGTTTCTTGTCTCAGAAACAAAGCTGATGTTTCTGCTTTAGCAACATCCCTAGAGTCAGCAGAGATGAGTAAACTAATTGCATTTTCTCAGTTTACTTAAAATGTAAAATGTACATGTTAACATTTTTAATATGCATATTTACTTCAAAAGAAAAATGTATGTTTAAGAGTAGTTTTAAGATTTTTTTAGATGCTTTACCCAATGTGAGAAACTTCACTGAATAAAAAATGGAAAATTTTCATAAAAAATACTCCATACAGAGACACTCTTACAGTTCATTGAGACCACTGTTTGAGTTTTTTTTTTTCCTCTACACAAGCTTATTTTTTTCTAACACAATTTTCTATGTGTTGACCTGTTGCACATTTTGCAATGTTACTTTATTGTATATATATATTTTTTTATTTTAGCCCTTGATATATTAGAATTTGCACATAAGTTTATATTTTTGTCTATCTGATGGCATCATTTTAAAGATCTTGGATCAGATGCCACTCAGTAGTCAAGTAGCCCTTTTACCAAATACTTTTTTTGTCTTCGGTAAATTTTTGGACAGATATTTTGTACTTTTACTTGACTAAAAATATGGTGTAGTAGTGCTACTTTTGAATAACATTTTTGAGTACTCTTGTTGTTGGCAGTCAGATGTCTGCTCACATCTGACTGCCAGTAGGATATGCTGAGGCTTAATGATATCTAGCACTGTTGCTTCAAAGCAAATCTTTGGTTCAAATCTAATTGGTGCAGGCCTTTCTATGCAAAATCTACATGTTCACTTATATAGGCATGTGCTGTTATCCTAGCTGATCCCAGTTCCCGATTGTTTGACAATAATTATTCAACATACTAAGATACTTATAAGGTTAATAAGAGTACAGACGAATACAGAATCATCCACCCTAATTAACCAAAGTAGACATTCTCATACTGATGTCTTTTCCTATTTGTCCTCGGTTGTTTCCATATCATCATCATCATCATCATCATCATCATTTATGAAGCTCTTTCACAAGCCAAAGCTAAAACAAAGTGCTGTACATCAAGGAGGAAGTATAATCAAACAATAAATACAATCTAAGAATTGCTATAGGCCTACAATTTAATAATACTATACTAGTTCACACAAAGAAAAAAAGCAGCATAAAAAAGTTCAAGATCAGCATAGCAACGGCATAAAATAACAACATAAAACAAATATAAACCTGAAATCAAGACTCACATTGGGTTGAAAGCCAATAAGTAAACATTAGTTTTTAATCAGGTTTTAAAAATGGATCAACAGAGGTAAGGCTTTCTGTACTTTAGGGGCCTCAACAAAGAAAGCTGGATCTCCTCTGAGCTTCCGTTTAGAGGTGGGTGTGATCAGGAGCTGACCTGAGTGCTCGAGCAGCTATATATTGGTAATACCATAAAACTTTGGAAACCTGTTATATGTTTTTAGCATGAGAGACAACATTTTCTATGTGGATTACTGAAAACTGGTATTAAGATAAGCCATGCAGAGTCTACAGTCTTCAAAGCAGTTGTCCCCGGTTTAATTCCCAAACCTAGGTGATTGGCTGCATATCTGCCATTCTTTCTGTCCAGCTCCTAATGAATGAAGGCCACTAGTGCCACAAAAACTTTTAATTAAAAAGAGACTTACTTCCACAATCTTGTCAGCAAACTATAGAGTTACTGCACATCAAAATATTGCTTTAAGAAACTGCTCAATAATGACTGTGTTTTTTTTTCGTTTTTGTTTCTGGTAGAATTTGAAGGAAATTGTTGGTGAAACTACAGTCATGCAATTTTAAAGTGAGCCTAAAATTTAGTTGTTTTTGTTCAACACATCACTCTAAAACTAAACACAGTGTTTCTGTGTCATAGTCTTAACATTCTAAAGTTCTCATTGTAATTAATTTAGACATTTTGAGCCAAATTTTGTGTACAGATGAAATGATTTACAATATTGTTTTAAGCTATTTCTTTTAACTTCATGAGAAGACATTGGCTTCAAAGGGTCACATAGACTGACCACAAAACTGCATTTTAAAAGAGAACCTTGATTTTTTTCAATTATTTAAATTTTTTTGTAATCCAACAGATTTCTATGGCAAGTCATTGCAATTCTGTGTAGAAGAAAAAGTAATCAATATTTCATTTCTAACAGTAAGGCATGCCTTAGGCACCTGCAGAACATATGGTCAAGTTACTAAACAGACTATAAGGATCTGTTTTACACCAAAAATAAATACTTGTTTTAAACTTGAAAAGATGGAACCCAAAGGCTTGATATGTAAACAGATATACTAACTTTATGTTAACCTCTGCCTCAATGAACAGTTCTGGATACCATCACAGCTCTTGCATAGTTGCCATTTCATCACTTGTAGAATCAGAAATGTTGTGGCTGTGCTTTTATTCTCTAAGAATCACAGTCACATGATAATTGTACATGTTTAGTTCTATAGCTGGTTTTACTACAAGAAAATCACTTTATTCCAGATAAAACATCAAAACTTGTGTTGGTGATGAACAGAGTGCACTGATATCTGTGTTTTCAGTTTTATGTGGTTCACAGTAGACTCCCAGCAAATTACGTTTTGGGTGTGCAAGGGCAGCTGATTTACCTAGGTAAACACATATTCAAATGTCCTATAGATTTATTTTCCTCTATTCATGGTTTCAATCACTGAAAAATCAAAATTAACTCTTTAAAATTCTAGCTGGGCAAAATGGCCTCAAATTATCATGGTAATAAATTGATCAGTTCAATTTCGATAACAATAAATGGACGGTACGTACCCAACTGTCAAAAAACAAACTTTTTTTTTTTTCTCCAGATAGAGCTGTTACTACTTCCTTTCTCCCTCCACCTCCTCCATTTGCTCACCTTCTTTCACTTCCAGTGTTACCAACCCCTAAGCGTGGAAAACAGCTATTGGCTGTCATTAGAAGTCGTTAAATGATGCTTAATTTGCATAATGTGCATGTAATGGTAATGGATGCTGTAGGTGAATGGAATCTTTTTTTTTTTTTTCAGACTACTGCGTCTTTTTTCTTTTTTTTACCATTGATGGTAGTATGGTCGGGTAGAACTGTTGAAAGGTTTTGCCTTTTGAATATGTTTTTGAGTTGTGATATTCAATAAACTTAATTTCAGGTATCCCATTTCTTGGTGAATTTCTGAGAAGTTTAGTTTAGACTGAGACATGGTAACTGTTTAACATTGCATTGGAAAAATTTTAGTTCTTCAAACAGGAGCGGCTGGAGGAAATAATAAAATAGATTTAAGATTATCATGTTTTTTTGGTGTTGTTGTTTTTTTGTTTTGTTTTTACAGTTTCCAGGTTTTTGGTGGTATAGATTTTTTGAAAGAATGAAAAGACAATAAATGAATGGAAAATAAATGGAAAATGGAAAGCACAGACGTGGCTCAAGGTGGCTCAGTCCCACCAGACGGTGATCTGGATCACCCCCAAATTATGATCACTTTTTCCTGGTCAAATTGCAGACATTTCCTGAAAGTTTAGTCAACATCCATTTAACTTTTTGAGTTATGTTGCTAAAAAACAAACAAACAAACAGCAGATGAACCCTGGCAAAAACATAAGCTATTTGGTGGAGGTAATTCTAATCTACTATCTGCCTTTGATTTTGGGATCAAGAGCATTTTGAACAAGATATCTCATTTCATTATCTCAACAAGCTAAATCAAAAAAAATTAAAAAGCAACATAGCAATCGTTGTAGCGTCTGTAGATTTAAAGTACAGTTTTATGTTATTATAAAGCAATAATCTAGTATTTTCTGATCTAAATTAGATAAATAAGTTTTATTAAGGAAGTTCAAAAAAATGTTTGCTCCAACATTTCTGCTTTTGTACTGTCTGCAGTCTTTAAATGTCTTCCCTTTTGCACCTACTGCTTATATGCACTCAGTGCATGAGTGGATTTAATCCAAATAGCATGGTTCGCCCCTACCACCAGTAACTCCTCTATTTTCAGAGCATTACGTGAGCAGCATTGATAGAACATCCCCAGACACTGCCTTGGGTTTCTTATTCAGAATGTATAGGATTTCTAAGTAACCATCTATCAAAAAATCAGGGGTCCAAAACCAGTTCTAATTGTGCTCACACTCTCACCTGGCCAGTGCAGCATCAGATTAAGTCAGTATTACCAAGCCATTGAATTCCGATGCCTTGTTTTGCGTGATGTTGTACTCTGCTGAATGTGATTCCTTTTTTGTTTGTTTTTATCTCTTCAACCCTTTTTGTATTTCTCTCTCTCTTTTCCTCTCTCCCTCTCTCACTTTTGCTTTATTATTGTGCATTGCTATTTTTTGTCCTCCCACTTTTTTTCCCTTCTTGAGCTTTTGTACATGAAAGCAGTCTAACTCACCAGACTCAGCCACCCTGTTCGACATGCTTGTTTGTCATGGATCCCTCTCAAAAAGTAAAGGAGAAGGACGACAGACTGTTGCTCGGGGCAACACAGCTCTCCTTGGGTATGGTGACTTGAATCATGGGATACATTTGTCTTTATGTCTGTCATAAGTGCTTTCAAGTGCTATTAGAGAGGTCCATGGCTACACAGGCAGAATAATCAAGTTACCTTATAAATGGTATTAAAATTACTTATACAGTTCATCATAGAGTAGCTTAAAATGTGTTATGCCAACTGATTTTGACTTTAAACTTTTCAATATCACAAAGTTTCAAAATGCCATTTTTGATACTTTGTCCTCCTTCAGATCAAAAAAGGAACAGACTTCTGTATTTTTATCTCATCCTGAGAGTCTTAATTTATTTTAAAAAGCTAATGACATTTTTATTTCAATTTAATTTACCTGCTAAATATTTTCAACTATTATGCTATTTGCTTGTTAATCAATTGTATTCTTTAGGTTGCTCTTTGGCATTCAGAGTAATGTTTTAGTTTAAATCTTTGAGAAGTGCTATATAAAATCAAACTTTACTTGCATACTTAGTGTCATGTTCTGGCTCAAGGAGGACCCAGATGCGGAGCGGCGTTTGTGGCTCTTACGGCCCATGTTTATTAATAGACCAAAAACAGACGAGAAGCACAGAGAACACAAGCACTAGGGGAGGTAACGACAACAACGACCCGACGAGGACAGACAGACACAGAAGGGTATATATACTGTGGGGAGGGTAATCAGGAAACGTGGAACACCTGGGAGCAGAGGCAGAAAACACAGGGAGGACTAATAAGACAACAGGTGAAACAAACTAGGACTAAGTAACTAAAACAGACTGGGAGGAAACAAGGAGGAATAAACAACACAGACAGGGACGGATCATGACAGTACCCCCCCCTCAAGGTGCGCCACCTGGCGCACCAAGTAGGAAACTCAAGCCAGGGCGGGAGGAGGGGGTCCAGGACGGAGGGACAAAACCACAGTCCCCAGAAGACCCATGACGTGGCGGCCGGCGGCGAGGGATCAGCAGGCGAGGAGGCCGGCGACGAGGAACCAGCAGGCGAGGAGGCCGGCGACGAGGAACCAACAGACGAGGAGGCCGGCGACGAGGAACCAACAGACGAGGAGGCCGGCGACGAGGAACCAACAGACGAGGAGGCCGGCGACGAGGAACCAACAGACGAGGAGGCCGGCGACGAGGAACCAACAGACGAGGAGGCCGGCGACGAGGAAACAGCAGACGAGGAGGCCGGCGACGAGGAAACAGCAGACGAGGAGGCCGGCGACGAGGAAACAGCAGACGAGGAGGCCGGCGACGAGGAAACAGCAGACGAGGAGGCCGGCGACGAGGAAACAGCAGACGAGGAGGCCGGCGACGAGGGACCGTCAGACGAGGAGGCCGACGACGAGGGACCGTCAGACGAGGAACCTTGAGCCTTGGAGGCCGGCGGCGTGGAACCTTGAGCCTTGGAGGCCGGCGGCGTGGAACCTTGAGCCTTGGAGGCCGGCGGCGTGGAACCTTGAGCCTTGGGGGCCGGCGGCGTGGAACCTTGAGCCTTGGGGGCCGGCGGCGTGGAACCTTGAGCCTTGGGGGCCGGCGGCGTGGAACCTTGAGCCTTGGGGGCCGGCGGCGTGGAACCTTGAGCCTTGGGGGCCGGCGGCGTGGAACCTTGAGCCTTGGAGGCCGGCGGCGTGGAACCTTGAGCCTTGGAGGCCGGCGGCGTGGAACCTTGAGCCTTGGAGGCCGGCGGCGTGGAACCTTGAGCCTTGGAGGCCGGCGGCGTGGAACCTTGAGCTTAGGTGGAGGCGTGTTCGCCTGAACACCCTCGGCAGAGTCAGGAACCGGAGGCGTGTTCGCCTGAACACCCTCTGCAGAGGCAGGAACCGGAGGCGTGTTCGCCTGAACACCCTCTGCAGAGGCAGGAACCGGAGGCGTGTTCTCCTGAACACCCTCGGCGGAGTCGGAAACCGGAGGCGTGTTCTCCTGAACACCCTCGGACGAGGCAGGAACCGGAGGCGTGTTCTCCTGAACACCCTCGGCGGAGTGGGAACCGGAGGCGTGTTCTCCTGAACACCCTCGCGGTGTCGGGAACCTGGAGTGTTTTCCCATGAACTCCCTCGGAAGAGAACAGGAACCGGAGGCGTGTTCCCCTGAACACCCTCGGAAGAGACAGGAACCGGAGGCGTGTTCTCCTGAACACCCTCGGACGAGTCGGGAACCAGAGGCGTGTTCCCCTGAACACCCTCGGCGGAGTCGGGAACCAGAGGCGTGTTCCCCTGAACACCCTCGGCGGAGTCGGGAACCAGAGGCGTGTTCCCCTGAACACCCTCGGCGGAGTCGGGAACCCGAGGCGTGTTCCCCTGAACACCCTCGGCGGAGTCGGGAACCAGAGGCGTGTTCCCCTGAACACCCTCGGTGGAATCAGGAACCGGAAGAGTGTTCGCCTGAACACCCTCGGTGGAATCAGGAACCGGAGGAGTGTTCGCCTGAACACCCTCAGAAGGGTCAGGAACCGGAGGCGTGTTCGCCTGAACACCCTCGGGAGAGTCAGGAGCCAGAGGCGTGTTCGCCTGAACACCCTCGGAAGAGTCAGGAACCAGAGGCGTGTTCTCCTGAACACCCTCGGCGGAATCGGGAACCAGAGGCGTGTTCCCCTGAACACCCTCGGCGGAATCAGGAACCAGAGGCGTGCTCTCTCCAGACCCTCGGAGGAATCAGTGAACCCGAGGCCGTGTGTCTCCAGAACACCCATCGGAGGAATCAGGGAACCCGAGGCGTGCTGTCCAGAACACCCTTCGGAGGAATCAGGAGAGAGGCGTGCTCTCCAGAGTCACAATCGGGGGAATCAGGAAAAACCGTAGGCGTGTTCTCCAGAACCCCCCTCGGAAGGCAGGAATCAGGAACCCGAGGCGTTGTCTCCAGAACACCCTCGGAGGAAAGTAGGCAGACCCAAGGCGTGCTCTCTTGAACTACCCTCGGCGGACATCAGGAACCAGAGGCTTTGCTGTTGCTCTCAGGAACACCCTCGGAGGAATCTAGGAACCCGAGGCGTGTTCTCCAGAACACCCCCGGAGGAGTCAGGAACCCGAGGCGTGTTCTCCAGAACACCCTCGGAGGAATCTGGAACCAGAGGCGTGCTCTCCAGAACACCCTCGGAGGAATCGGGAACCCGAGGCGTGCTCTCCTGAACACCCTCGGAGGAATCAGGAACCAGAGGCGTGCTCTCCAGAGCACCCTCGGAGGAATCAGGAACCCGAGGCGTGTTCTCCTGAACACCCTCGGAGGAATCAGGAACCCGAGGCGTGTTTCCAGAACCAACTCTCGGAGGAATCAGGAACCCGAGGCGTGTTCTCCAGAACACCCTGGAGAAATCAGGAAACCGAGGCATGCTCTCCTGAGACACCCTCGGGCAGGAATCAGGAACAGAGGCACTGCTCGTCCACCCAGAACACCCTCGGAGGAATCAGGAACCCGAGGCGTGCTCCCCAGAACACCCTCGGAGGAATCAGGAACCCGAGGCGTGTTCTCCAGAACACCATCGGAGGAATCAGGAACCCGAGGCGTGCTCTCCAGAACACCCTCGGAGGAATCAGGAACCCGAGGCGTGTTCCCCAGAACACCCCCGGAGGAATCAGGAACCCGAGGCGTGTTCCCCAGAACACCCTCGGAGGAATCAGGAACCCGAGGCGTGCTCTCCAGAACACCCTCGGAGGAATCAGGAACCCGAGGCGTGTTCTCCAGAACACCCTCGGAGGAATCTTGGAGCCGAGGTGCATCCGTCTGGACGCCCTCGGAGGGAACTCGGAACCGGGGTTCCAGGTGAGCCTCTGAAGAGCGCTCAAAAACAGTCTTCACAGGGGACCTGGGCTCAACATTCCCTACGGAACTCTTCCCTCTGTTCCACCGACCCTGGGTCAACTCGGCTCCACCCGAAGGAAACGCCGGCGCCTGGCTGTGCTGGAGAGGATGAGGAGGCAGACCCGAAACCGGCCTTGGGCGGCAGGAGGAAGCGGCGGTCGAATCACCGAAGCTGGAGGCAGCACCAAGCGGGACAGGAGGAGCCGAGGCGCTGCAACTCCGAGAAGGAAGCGAGAAACCTCCTGGAGCCGATGGAGCAGCTCGGCGACGCCTCCCTCCTCGTCGCCGGGAAGCAGGAAGAGGGCCAGTCCCAGAGGGATCACAGATGGATGGTAGATCGGCGGAAGGAGCCAGGGAGATCAACCGGTCAACCCAGGAAGCAGAAAGCCGCGGCGAAGGCGGCGCACCCCGGGCACCGCTGCAAAAGTCCAGCTCGTCGTCCAGGGAGCCAGAGAAAAACTCCGGGAAGCCGTCATCGTCCTCCTCCGAATCTTCATACATGGACGCAAGGAGGAACGACGGGGAAACATCAACTGCGTTCCCAGGAGGACGCCCAGAAGCGCGGCGATGACTCGAGGCCCGAGGAGCGGAGAGGCCGCCCTCCTCACGACGGCGGGGCCCAACACCGGGCGGACAGCGAGCCAGCCGGAATCCGCAAAAGGGTGAGTCAGAATGGAGTCCTTGACTTACGCTCCAATTTATCAGTTCTCTCCATTCTTCCTCGGTGTGTTGGTACTCCGCTGGGTCCAGTTGGTCGGGTCGTACTGTCATGTTCTGGCTCAAGGAGGACCCAGATGCGGAGCGGCGTTTGTGGCTCTTACGGCCCATGTTTATTAATTGTCCAAAAACAGACGAGAAGCACAGAGAACACAAGCACTAGGGGAGGTAACGACAACAACGACCCGACGAGGACAGACAGACACAGAAGGGTATATATACTGTGGGGAGGGTAATCAGGAGACGTGGAACACCTGGGGAGCAGAGGCAGAAAACACAGGGAGGACTAATAAGACAACAGGTGAAACAAACTAGGGCTAAGTAACTAAAACAGACTGGGAGGAAACAAGGAGGAATAAACAACACAGACAGGGACGGATCATGACACTTAGTCAATAGCTATGACTATCCCTTAAACATTGAGAAACTTTAATAAATTTAAATATAATGCATTCTAATACATGGCAACATGACTCTTCACAGTTGTGCTGTCATGATTTGCTTGTGTTTGCATTTTGATTTCTTAGAGGCGTTTATTTTTGGTAGTAAGAACTTACCAGGTAATTTCTTTGTGTTAAGCTCTTTATTACTTTCAGTTCCTCATTGTGCTCTGATCTCTGTACATTAGGGTTTAGACTCTTTAGACGTGTCAGACCCCTGTCATAAAGCATCCTTATATCTTTTATATATGAGCAAATTTAGAAGAAAAGTCAATTCTCTGTTCTGTTGACAGTTGCCTATAATCAGGACTTCCCCTGTAAGTACACTGTTAATTAATGCAGACATTTACCTAATTTTAATATCACTCGGAGGTTTAATTGCACCTCTGCTCTAACAGTCGTCATGTGCTCAAGGTTTTGGCTGGCTCTCCAACCTTCTCCTTTTACCTTGATGCCATTTTGCCACTGTCACTGGGGTATGCATCATCATTCTTCTTTACATTCAGCCTTCCCCATATGTCTCTCTCTTGATCCCTCCAGCAATTTTCCACATCTTTTTACCTCCCACTTTGCATCTTTCAGGTGTCCTTTCCCTCAGGTTTGCTTTTCGTTCTCTTCCTCTTTGAGATGTGTCATAAAATGGAAATCTAATTTGAGTTTCTCCTGGGCTTCCTTTTTGCACTGTACTTTGTACATAACAGAGAATCTGACCACCTTTTCCTTTCTGCTTCCCCAGCCTTCCCTCACTTTTATTCTGACTGAAGCAAGACACCCCCATGAACTGTTCAAACAAAATGCTAATAGCCTGCTGATGGATCATTGCTTTCTATAACATTGCCTAATGGATGGCAAACTACAAAGAATGCACAGGTGTTAAAGCATATCAATGAATCCAAGTCTCAGCTTAACACTGCTTTATTGGTTCACCTGCTTTATATTGACTGAATGGGTGCTTTGCTGTTTGACTGAACATTGGATTAAAAACAAAGATGTGGTTTGAGCCCCTTTTATCAACTTAATGCTATGAAACAAATATACCAGAGCTATTGTATTGTTGTTATTTTGTCATATTTTGTCATAAATGAAAGCATAGTATTTAATATATGCAAAAATAGAAATAAGCTGGTTAAACAGAAAGAACCTCTAGGGGATGGCCTAATAGACAAAGCTAATAGTGACATTGCAGGCAATTCCAAAGTGGTCTCATGGCATGTTCCATACTTTTTATAAAATGGGACAGAATACATGTAATCAGTTAGAGTGGCTTTCTAATAAAAATGTAATGTCTTTTTAGGTATGGTTCATAACTAGAGGCTCACTTGTTTAAATTTTAGTTGAGATAATTTTGCAGTTTACATTAGAGTTTGAATTAAGGTAATTAGTTCAGGTCTAGGGAGTAACTAGTTATATCTGATGATATTATGTAATTTAATTTCAAAATTAATGAAAATATTCATGATTACAAATTGTCTTAAATACACTTACTGTATCACTGGTTAAGTATCAAGCTTGCATGTTAATTAGCATTTAGTTATTTTACAACTGAAAGTAAAAGTTTTTAAGAAAACATCTGTGAATACCAATACGGTGAGCGGACCAGATGTTCTATAGATCTGTGACACTGGATTGAAAATATTTCCACAACCTGTTTTCTAAAAAATGGCATAAATTGAAATGCTAAATATCACTTTATACAAGTTTACTGTTGAGTATGAAATTGATAGTTTAGTGTTTATTGATAATATCTCTACAATCCTAATTAAACTACTTTCATATAAACTAAATGCTTGCTTTAAAGTGATATGATTACAATAAATAAAAGGCATGAGTAGAGCATATTGCTAGACTAAACATTACAACAACTGTTTTAATGAACTACATTGAGAGGACATACCAATGAACTAAAATATCACATCAGAATTTCCTTTAAAGAATTATGTGTAGGACATTGATAATATACCTCATCATAATTTCCTACTTTTGTATTCAGGAATGGCACAGAAACCAAACCAAAACCAAAATATTTGATTTACATAAATTAAAACGGAGACAGCTCCCAAAAAAAACAAAAACTTTCCACCTATTAAGAACGTTATACTGTATTTTGCACAATAAAAATTTCATACTTCACAGACTGCCTCCAAAACAAAGAAAATGTCAAATAAGTTTGTCAGTCAACTCGTTCACTGATCATTAAAGAAGTCTGAACACCTTTATTGGAACTAAACTCTATTGGAAATGAAAAGCCTGATCTTTATTATACCCTATAATGTTACTGACATGCTTTGGTCTGTACAAATATGTTGCAGTTATAATAAACATCTCAACTGATCAGAAATCAACATATTTAAATGCACAAAATATAGGATGCATGTCTGATGTCTCAGCGCCCCAAATGCCAGCATCAGTTGCCGCAAAGTAAAGTCAGTACGTCAGAGGTACTCAGTGCATCAACCAATCAGAGCATCTCACTGTAGTGATGCCACTACACATATCTTGAATGAAGCGTGGGACCAGTGAAAACATTTTCAAAAATGCAGATTTTAAAAAATCAGAAAAACACTTACTGAAGAGAGATAGTCAGGCGCCCCTCAGGAGGAACAGAGCGCCTGTAGTTGGTGTCCTGGTAGGGGATTTGAGCGGCCTAGAAGGTCGTCAAATTGGGCGCGGGACAGACGGAAGTAGCGCTGAAAGTGAACCTCATCCATAAGGAGCTCGACCAAATGGTTAAACTACCCAAACTCAGAACGCATCTGAAGAACGGGCGCTGGTGTTGACGTTGTCTAGCTTTATCTAGCAAATAAGGCCAAGCCACACTCTAGATATGGTCCGCCATAGAATGTCTGGCGACAGAGGAAGCCCAGCCCATGCGCTCTTTTTTGCTCAGAAGCCAGCGTTGGAAGCCCAAAGTACATAGGTCAAACTACATTCGTTTGGTGCGTTGGTTGACACAGACAAAGTGTGCGGTCTGAATGCATCATAATGGTGTGTTCACACCGCCCCAAACGCCAGCGTCAGTTGCAACAAGATTACATGTAAAGCCTTGGTCAAGTATGTCAGAGGTCCGTCAGATTTTCTGCGGTACGTTGTATGCGTTAGCTCCTTCAACTTTTCAAGCGTTACTTGCGTTGCAAGCGGCAACGTAGCAAACGCAAGCAACGCAGAAGTTCAGCTAGCTGAACTTTTGATGGACTTGTTCTGCCTCTATGGACCTCTTTGTGTCTTGAATAAAAGTTGATTGATATACAAATGCAGTAGCTTTACTGTCAAACTAGCAACAATTAAAATAACACATAAAAAACACCACAAAGTTCTCATTTTATTTTGTTATGGAGTACTCATACCTACTTGTGATCCTACAAATAAGATATATTTGAGAACAAATCTATTCTTTAATCTATTATTTAGAGGATTGAGTCACAACAGCACTAAAATATAACTATAACTATAGATAACTATAAATTTATGTTTTAATTTTAATAGATTTGTATCTAAACCTCTGTAACACAACACCTACTCTTTTGAACTTACTTGTAAACTAGAAGAGAATATAAAAGCGTTACTTTCCAGAAAGTGTTCGATTTTTGCAAGAGTTAAAACAGTATGAGACTAAAAGCTGATAATTTTTTTCTACAGTCAAAAAGCCAAAATGAAAGTTTGAGCAAAACACACACGTTTTTGGGTACATTTTACTAATGCCATTAATGGGAAAGCAAAGTGTAACATTTTTCAGAAAAATAACTCACTCATGTCTGAGTCAACAAATAATTTGCATGCTTCCCGTGCTTATTTCCTCAATAAAATTAGTTATCCAAGGCCTGCTTCTTGAAAAGAAAATATCTCTCCTTTGAAACAGCTTTTTAAAAGGACTGGATCAACAACCTCTATCTCCCTTCAAAGAGCCATAAATCTTATCTCCACTTGTCAATTTGCAAGGTAAAATTACAGCACCACCCATTTCTGCAACTTCACTCACCTTCAGCCTGCAAGCCTTTAGAGCTACAGCTACTGTGACAGATCCAAATGTGTTGAAAATCAATTAAGGAGTAACTAAATCTAATTAGTTACTGTTATGGGAAAATTTATATTAAGGAATTTATTATAAGAATTATCTTTTCTGTGAATTCTGACATACAGAAATACAGAGAGAACTGTGTGCTTTTTCTTCATGATATAGTGATAGTCTGATTATGTGACACTGTGTAATATTAGGTTAAGTCAATTTAACTGATATTAGGATTCTTACTCCTGTTTTGCCATGGAAACAACCCTCGGAGCACTGAATGTCCTGACGTGTCCTAAGATTGAGCCCATCCTATCAGACGATGACGTCTGAGAGTCTACCAACTCCACTGAGAAGAAATGTCTACAGATATGATAGTGATAGTACTAAGGACTAAATCTATAAAAAGGCTTCGTTAGGTTTTGGGGGCAGGTCAGCTGTTACACGGATCCCAGCAATACTGTGAGGTGCTGTTCCTCCTTGTTTGTACAAACAAGTCCTATTAAGACATGAAGGAATCGTTCTCACCTCTTTATTTAAAATATTTTTTTTCCGACTACAGTTACATTATTTTTAAAGAAATTGCAATAGTTACACATCTGTTAAATTTTAAACTGAGTACATTAATCTTCAACAAATTTGAATATTATTGAGAGGTTCTTTCATTTCAGTAACTCAGTTCCCAAATTGAAACATTATATCGACATTATATATCCATTATGTAGATCAATTCCACACCGACCGGTGTTTTAGGGCCCTTATTTGTTAATTATGGCTACTTGAAAATGAAAGAAAATCCATTGGACTCTTTAGTTTGTCTGTCTCTTTAGTCTTTTGTTTGTCTGTTAAAATTAATGAATGTCCAAGTGCTACCTGCTCTGCAGGTAAGGTAAGGTAAGGTAAGGTAAGGTAAGACACAATTTTAAAATTGTTGCAAGAGTTTCTGACCACACATGAAGCAAAAAACCATAGATATTCCTGTTTTGGTGTGCAGCAACATGACAATGATGAGACACCACACATGAACCAATTTTACTTTACTGATTTTACAGATTTTACAATCATCCCAAGCACAGACAGGAAATCTCACAAACCCTTATGATATAAAACATGACTAAAGTCAAAGGAGTAAATAAATGTGGATGCAGAGGATGAGGCATTGGCAATAGTTTGTGAACTAGCCTTAACAGAGAAAAAAAAATGAAATCCTGATGTTAGATAAGGGAGTGGACACAGCAGGAGTAGGGACTTTACTATCTATATAAGATATGGGGGTGAATTATTAGTTGCTGGGGTTTTTTTCACTGGGAAATGTTTGCACTCTTTGCTCTATCTGATCTCTGTTTCTATGCTTTTGTGGACTGTGGTCACGTGAGCCGAGATTTGGAAATAAGAGATGCTTCCAAGTGTGTATCATCACCTCACTTTCTGGTTGGCTACAGTTCACATTCAATTGGTTGAATGCTTTTTTGTCCTTGCAACACAACAATTATGCTGCAAGATCAGGCCAAGACAATCCAACTTGTTGAATATTACAATTTGTGTTCAGAGCGGTCATGACATCCTTCCAAGCAGCCTGGAGCACCCTATGCACACCAAACATGGCAGGAATATGTGTTAGGATTATTTTAAGAGCCATCCTGATAATTGGGGCGTGTCGGAGTGGGACAATTGGAGCAAAATCTGCCGCGTGAACCAGGCCTTCACACTTAAAAATATATGTAATTAAATAATTTAATTAATCAACAAATGAATAAAATAAATACATTCACAACAGTCTGTTTCCTGTTAATGAGTGTGATTTGACAAAGAACCCATTAAACATCATATAACACCATTTGGCACAAAGTTTAAACTGCAACCACTGTAATTATCCGGTTAAGACAATCTGGGGACAAGATGGACCAAGATTGATAAGCAGTTTTGACAGTCTAGTAAAACATTCTGAAACTCTTAAGTTTCTGTAACCATCTCGACTCATGTTAGTGTTTTTGTTTTTTTAAATAAACATCTGTTGTTTTTCCCAAACTATGTAATCCATTTGAATGCTGACCTGGGGGGCTTTCCACCAAGCGAGGTTAACAAATTGAGGTTCATTTGAAATATCCCTGCTTAAATTAACATAACAGTTCGCTCCAGGCTTATTCGGTTGCACCAAAGATGCTCAGAGGAATTTAATCTATGCTGATTCAAGCAAGGTTAAACAAGCCAGGCTCATGTGCATCAACAGGCAGCCCCTGTCAATCGATGCTAAATAAGTGAGATCAAAAGGAAAGGAAAAAGCTTTGTTCCTCTCCCAAGTCTGTGAGATACTTATTAATATAATCTATGAACATCACAATTACATCATAACCATAGACTGTATATATAAATGGACAAACCCTGGTTGATATCTCCGATAGGTTACTCAAAAGCAAAAAGGAAGCCAACTGGGCGGTTCCCACCGCCGCCATCTCGTCCTCGTCACTCGCCTCGTCACTCTCAGAAACTCCAAAAATGGACAAAGAGGTGGAGCTGAGAGTAACGCTGTGAGAATGGGGGCGGAGGCTCGACGCCCCGAGCCGACATAGCTAGAAGCTAGTCAGAAGCTAGTCGGGAGCTTACTGAAGCTAACGTAGGCTGCAGCAAGGTTTCAGCCAGAAGACCGCGGTTGAGAGACTTTCACCCCGTTTTTCAACAACGATCACTTTAGAACCAGAAACATCTCGATCAGAGGAAACATATCGATACAATAAGACCCAAATGGGTCAGGTCAATATGGCCTAATATGGTGTTATTTCCATTACCATCGGTGGAGGGTGAGGAAATGGACACATCCAGCAAAAAGCAGTCACAAAGTCATCATGAAAACTCAGATCCTCTCAAAAAATAAGACTTTTGACACACCTTACATCTCAGACATCTGTATGTAGTCTTCCAACCTGATGTAGCCGACTCCCACTCTGGATGCCGTGGCTTCTCGGTCCTGCCGGCTTCGCTGCTCTGCTGCTACTTCACCTTTTGCCAGCTCCAACTCGTGTGTAGAAAGATATAAAAGCTCCGACCAAACAGCATTCCTCTCTGTCACCTGATAGAACCCCCCCACACCTGGTAAGACGTCAGCCGGTATAATGTCTCCCCCGAAAGCAGAAACTTCTTGGAGGTCTGTTACTGTAATCAACACCACAGCAAGCCATCTTTGTCCAATAATTGCAGATTAACATCCAAAACCGAATAAAAACTGCAGAGGCAGCTGATAGTGGAGTTCAGAAAGACCAAATAACTGAAGTCTTTATGTTAGTCCCCGGCCGTGAAGAGCTTCCCTGCAAACAGAGGGGGACAGCAGACTATGAAGCAAGCTATTAGCTACAGTTAGCTACCATTAGCCACCAGCGTTAGCCTAGACGAACCTGTCAATCAAAAGAACACGCCCCTAATTATTCATAATTTCAAGGTTAAATTACAAATAAATGGAAAAGTTAGAAAAAAAATTAACCCCCCTCCCGGTTGTCATGATGGTAAACCTGAACTATCTAACCTAAAATGGTTTTTCGAAACAGGCTGTAAACATGATTGTTTTTGCTGTAAAGTTGGCCTTTTTAACATGGGAATCAACGGGAATTTGCTCCTTTTTGGAGCCAGACCCCAGTGGATGAGGGCTGAACTGCAATTTTTGCCACTTCCTGGTTGGCTTCACTTTTTGCAAGCGGAGTTTGCCCCTTGATCATAACCAATAAGGGAACACCAGCTGCATATAAAAGCTCGTCAGGCTGCATTTTGTTATAATGTAAATTAGACGTTTCTTACAGATGGTTAAGATTGTGACACTGAGTGCTGAGAAACGCTTCTGACTGTAGCCTTCTAAATTCACCTTTATAAATCATATTACCTTGTTAGGTATGACAAGATAATATGGAGTCTGTTGTGAATTATTAAAAACAGGATATGACACATGACATGAAATGAATATAGCTGACACTTTTAATGTTTTAGAACATAATTTTAGAAAGGATGTAAAAATATTTATCAACTAAATAGGAACAGTTTAAAGTATTCAAGATGTAAAATTACATTGATACAGTATTTAAATTTACATGTGTATTCTTTTACCAGTTCTAATATACTATACTATAAGGTACTATAAGACTATGTTTAGATCTTTGAACAGAACAGTATGATATAATTTTACGGTTTCAATTTAGACAAAAAGTTATTTATTCATAACTTTTAGTAATTATTGGTATCAGATGTGACATTGGTGAAACAAAAAGTTTCTGGTAGCAAATAAATATTGAATACACTAATGTTCTTCAAAATGATAGAAAATAATCTTTGATTAAATAAACCATTAAATAATTAGAACTACATTTTAAAAGATAAAACATTCCATTACATAATTTAACCACCAGCCCTGCTGTGTGATCACCGGTTTTGTTATTTGATCAAGCTAAAATAACCCTCACAGTTAGCCTGCCATGGAGCAGGCACACCCAAGAGCATATGTTGCCAATGTGATTGACCAGGGCTCGAGGTTAGTCCTTTTCGTGTTACCAAATCTGAGGAAATTGAGCCAGGATTGTCAAAGTAAGCCTGACTTTTGAAGTTAGTTTGCTCTGTGGATTACCCCCCCAGGAACTGAGAGTGTACAACACATATGCAAAAATGCACACCCTGCAATATAAAACCTGTCATGATCTTTGAGGAATTAGATGTGAGTGCAGACTGATGTAATGAATAATTTAATAATGAAAAAGGAATAATTCAAAATTAAATGCAGGTAAGGACACAAAGAAAACACGAGGGTTAAGTGGGAAAAAAACACAGAGAACCCAGCAGGGAAGTGGAGAGAGGAGAGTGCTTAAGTATACTGGGGAGGAGAGGCATATGGCACAGAAATCAGGTGAGAAAATAAAGGACAACCAGACTCAGGTTTGAAAGAGAGAGGCATCGGGGGAGATTGAATATGAGTTACAGCTGGGACAAGAGGTAGAGTTGCAGGAGGAAAAAATGTAAGGGATAAAAGGAAGGACATGTAAAACACTAAGCAGAAAGAAACTCAAATACAAATTTAAATGGTTAATGATGGCTAGAAACTAATACAGAGAAATGGAGTACAGATGACAAGAACTTATTAAACAGCAAAACAAAGGCACAAAATGAACAATCAAGATGGAACCACAAACATCAAGAGACCAAACAAACCCCCCCTAAAAAAAACAGGATCACGACAAAACACTGAATTTTTTAATCCTATGTTGAGGAATACTTTCAGCAAAAAAAGCTACAATGCAAAAAAGCAACGATTTTGGGCGTATTCACACAGGAGAGGTAATCCACGAAGCAATGGTATCTCAAAAACTAGGCTTACTTTTTACAATCCTGGCTCAATTTCCCCGGAATTGGATCCATGAAGTAGGCTAACCTGAAGCTCTGCTCATTCGCTATGCCAACATATGCTCTTGGACAAGCCTGCTCCATGGCAGCCAGCCATGAGGCTTATTTTAGTTAGATGAATTTGATTGGACGAGCCATGTGATGTCACACGCTGGGGTTGCTATTATGTTGCTGTTCTCTCCCACATCACACCCACCCTCTAATATGAAGATATTACAGTGAACGCAACAGTTTCAGTTTGCTGTTCAGAGGCTAAATTATGTAACGCAATGAAGGTTTGATCTTCTAAGTTGTAGTTCTAATTAAATTTAACTTTCCCTCCTTGCTGCCATAAACGATTTT
Organism: Apricaphanius iberus; assembly: GCA_028564705.1. Lineage (NCBI taxonomy): Eukaryota > Metazoa > Chordata > Actinopteri > Cyprinodontiformes > Aphaniidae > Apricaphanius > Apricaphanius iberus. The sequence continues at coordinate 247,903 of JAPXFQ010000261.1, forward strand.
CTCCACCGACGTTTTTCCTGAAACCAAGCATTGTTAATAATTACAAATATATCACACCTTGTTTAAGATGGACCAATAAAAACAACATGCAGTCCTGTTTCAGTGTGTTAAAATAGCCTTAAATTACCTTGCAACTAGTAACAAAAAAAACATGTAAAAGGAGAATATGTAGTATTGTGACTTTATGCTTTAAATGCTTGAAACTGCTCTTATTTAATTGTTAAATATTTTTTCATCCTTACTTAAAGGGACTATAAGGAAGTGTAACAGCAAAAAAAAATGTATAGAACTGGGAATGTCCTTTCTCATACATATTCCAGCAATGTCCTAGTCAGTAAAAATAGCCCTGGCCTTTTCACTGTGGTTGCCTCTATATGCCTGTAAAATTACTTTATTAGTTTTTTTTTTTTTTTTTTGTTCGGGTCGAATGAGCAGCACTCCCTTAGCACCTCCCAGAGGCAGCCTAGGGTGTGACGACATCATGCGCGTGCGCGCTCTGTGTAGTGTTTGTGGTGTGTAGCAAGCACTGCTTAGCGAGAGGGTAGCATGGAGCAGGATTTCTTAAAAAACTAAAAATGAATGTCCAATTACTTATGCTATTGAGTGATGAAGCTCTATAAACCAAAAAGAGAGAGCCCAACCACATATCGTTCTATTTTCTTAAGTGGGCTGTATGCAGCAAAATGTGCTCCAAATCGTGTCTGAAAAGTCCTACGGGTATGTCAACACTGCTTGTTCATTCTAGGCAGCTTCAAAACAGGAAAAATATATTCGCGACTTGCGGCTCTTTCAACTGTAGTACTGGATTCTCCTGCAACTGGCAAACACAGGCGGTGCATGAGGAAGCAGAAGAGGGGGAAGCGCGCAGGTATCCGAGTGAGGCTAGCGGCTAGACCTCCCCGGCCGACCATCCCTATGATCACGCTGGCCAACGTACGCTCGCTGGATAATGAAATGGACTACATCAGACTACTTCGCACAACTTCCAAGACCGTGAGTGAGTGTTGTGTTTTTGTGTTTGTGGAAACAAGGCTAAAGAACAGCATACCGGACTGTGCCATCCAGCTAGCCCACCCAACTAGGTTCCGGGCAGACAGAGCGCCTGGCGAGGTGGGGAAGACTCGCGACGGAGGACTCTGTGTTTACATCAGTGATGCCTGGTGCTGTGACGCTGCTGTGGTCTGTTAAATTGCTCATCTCTGGTGGAGCTTATGGTGATTAAATGCCGGCCTTTCTACCTGCCGAGGGAATTTAGTGCCATATTGCTAGTAGCAATTTATATCCCCCCTGGCTCCAACAACAACAGGAGTGAGGCACTGAATGAACTCCATCAACTGATCAGTGAGCAGCAGCAGCCCACCCAGATGCTTTCCTCATCCTGGCTAGGGATTTCAACCACGCCAACCCCAAAAGCGTGTTTCCACAACTCCACAGACACATCAACTTTCCAACGCGTTGGAACAATATCTTGGACAATGTTTACACCACACACAAGGGAGCCTACAAAGCCCTCCCCTACCTTGGAGCCTCAGACAAATCCACTATCGTGCTAATGCCAGCATACAGGCCGCTGGTTGAAGTCATCAAACCAGTAAAAAAGCAGGTACGGGTGTGGCTTGAGGGGTCGTCTGAGGCACTCCAAGACTGCTTCTCCCCCACTGACTGGAGCATGTTCAGACAGGCAGCCACTTACAACAACGCCACAGACCTCCAGGAGTATACATACACTGTCACTTCCTACATGAGGAAGTGCATGGATGACGTCACGGTCACCAGCTCCATCTACATCCGGGCCAACCAGAAGCCATAGTTGACAGGGGAAGTCTGCTGGCTCCTGAGGGCGTGGAACACTGCCTTCAAAGCTGGCGATAAGATGAGCCTGAGGACAGCCCAAGCCAACCTGTCACGTGGCATCAGGGTAGCCAAGAGACAGTACTCCAAGAGGATGGCCGACCACTTTAGTGGCAGCAGAGACACCAGGAACCTGTGGCGGGGGATACAAACCATCACAGACTACAAGAGCTCCTCACAGACCTGCGATAACCACACCACTCTGCTGAACGAGTTAAACAATTTCTTCGACCGCTTTGAGGCACACAACACCACCACGGCACAGAAGACCCCACCACCATTCAACGACCAGCTGCTGACGCTATCCCCGGACAGCGTCGGGCAATCCCTCAGTGGGACCAACTCACGAAAAGCCTCAGGTCCTGACAACATTCCTGGCCGTGTCTTGAGAGACTGGGCCGAGGAGCTCACAGATGTTTTCACGGACATCTTCAAAACCTCGTTGAGCCAGGCTGTTGTCCCCACGTGCCTTAAAGCAACCACCATTATTCCAGTCCCGAAGAAGTCGTCCCCCACCTGCCTCAATGATTACCGCCCGGTCGCACTCACTCCCATCCACATGAAGTGCTTTGAGCGGCTAGTCATGAAGCACATCAAGTCTGCCCTCCCCCCCCACCCTGGACCCATTCCAGTTTGCATATCGGTCCAACCGGTTAACCGATGATGCCATCTCCACCGCCCTTGTCTCAGCCCTCACCCACCTGGAAACCAGAGACTCCTACGTCAGAATGCTGTTCATCGATTTCAGCTCAGCATTCAACACAATCATCCCTCATTAGCTCATCCACAAACTGAACCAGCTGGGGCTCAACACCTCCCTGTGCAACTGGCTGCTGGACTTCCTGACAGGGAGACCACAGGCAGTCCGAGTTGGTAGTAACACCTCCAGCACCATCACGCTAAACACAGGGCCCCCCCCAGGGATGTGTGCTGAGCCCCCTCCTCTTCACTCTGTTGACCCACGACTGTTCAGCATCATCCAGCTCCAACCTCTTCGTCAAATTTGCGGACGATACAACTGTGGTAGGTCTCATTGCCAACGGTGAGGAGACAGTCTACAGGGACAAGGTGAGCCGCCTGGCCATGTGGTGCAAGGACAACAATCTCCGTCTGAATGTGGAGAAGACAAAGGAGATTGTTGTGGACTTCAGGAGAGTGCACACCCAGCCGCAAGACTCTGCAGCGAATTGTGAGAGCAGCTAAGAGGATCATTGGCATCTCTCTTACCCCACTTCTGGACATTTACAACTCCTGTCTCACCCGCAGAGCCATCAGGATCGCAGGCGATCCCACTCACCCCTCCCACAGCTTCTTCAGCCTGCTATCGTCGGGAAAAAGACTACGGAGTCTCTAGGCCAGAACCTGCAGGCTCAAGGACAGTTTTTTCCACCAGGCAGTCAGGACACTAAACTCCGTCCCTGCTCTGCCTCCCCTCCCCTCCGCCCCCTACCACAGACACCCTTACACACCCCTGGAGCCTCCCCGCCAGCATCTGACATCATGCTACTCCCCACCCTCCCTCACACATACACACCAAACTCAGGGTCTATGCATCCCACCCACCTGCTACTGCACTACACTGCCTCACTTAAAAAATAATGGTAATTACCATTGATTAAAGTTATGTTTAGGGTTTATTGTCTTTTTTATATACTATTGTTAATACTGTTTATAATTGTGTATCTTTTTACCTTCATAATATTTTATATTTTGTATTTATTGCAGCTTTGCAACGTGGTCCGAGAGGACTGAAATTTCATCTGTGCTGTATGTAATGCAAACTAGCATATTTGACAATAAAGTTGACTATGACTATGACTACGAATAAAAGGGTTTTATCAGCAGCATGAGTCAAAAGCAAAATATGATAAATGTCAGACCGGCACCCGGATATATATCAGATACGCTATTGACGAATGGAGGCTGCTTCAAGTAGATCTGAGACACAAAAACAGATGCTGTCATGGCTCCTTTCCTGTAGTGACCAGGTAACAAATATTATAAGTCATCTTTAGTATGGAACGCCAAAGTGTCCAAAATTAAATAAATAAATACAACATTATGAAATAAATATCAGCATGAATAAATATCGAATAAAAATATAATGTGACAATGAAATTATTAAAAACTGAAATAATTTCAAATGCAACGCCCATTTAAAAAAAAATTCATAATTTTTTTTATTTTAGATTATACATTTGTATAATATATATATAGGGTTTTATATATATATATATATATATATATATATATATATATATATATTTCATTAAATATTTATTTCACTGCAATTTACTTCACAATGATATAAATTATTTCAAGACATTTTTATTTAATTCCATCAGTTTTTATTCCAATCTCTCTTTTTCCCAGAGTCAGGTTTTATTTCATAAAGAGGTTTTTCATAATAGTATTTATTTCAAAAAGCCATTTAAGAACTGAAGTCGTCCGTCAGCCAATCAGAATCAGCGGTTGAGACCTGGATGCTGATTGGCTGGAACTAAGATTAGACTTCCTGGATAGCCGTCGTTGTGGCTCTGTGAGCAGCTAGCAGCAGGCTAAGTAAAGGGTCAGAGCTGCAGGAACTTTGTTCAGCTCTGCTTGCTCTAACAGGTCATATTGAGAGGAATAACTTCTCATGAACTGTTTCAGAGACCCATCTTGATTCGCCTGGATGATATAATCTGAAATGATCCCAGGTTCATGTCTGACAGGTGTCAGTACTACTGGAGTTCTGCTGTTATCTTTTCTGTTTTGTCCAGCACAACTAGGAGGAGACGGGAGGGGAAGCCCTGGTTGGTTGTTAGCTACAGTCAGTTAAAGGGAGATTATTTAAACATGTTCTGTGTTATTTCTGAAATGTTTTAATGATCGTACCAAACAGCCGACCTGAGTCTCTGTCCTCAGTCTAATCACGGGCATGGCGCCCTGAGCAGCTTTACACCTAGAACACTGGAGCAGCACCGGCTGTTTGGATTAGACATCCCCATTAAAAAAGTGATCAAATAATTCTGCTAGTATTATAAGAATTATAAAGCCATACATAAAATCCTAAAGGCATTAAATTCAATAACAGTATTAAACAACTTTAGCCGGTCCTCGCCATTTTCCTCCTGCAGGAACATCATGTTTAAGCACCAACCAATCAGCATCCAGGTCCCAACAGATAATTCTGATTGGTTGGCTAAGACATTATGTTAAATGGCATTTTGAAATAAATACACCATTATGAAAAACCCTATTATGAAATAAAAGCTAACTTTGTAAAAAATGTATTTATTCAAAAAAAGATTTTTGAATAAAAACTGATTATATTAAATAAAAAAAACTCAAAATAAATTATAGTATGAAAAAAATGTCAGTGGAATAAATATTTAGTTAAATATATATAAAATAATACTAATATTCTAAAATTAAAATATATTATATAAATAATGGGCATTGCATTTTAACAGAATTCCTTTTTTGACTATTTCATTGTCACATTAAATATTTACTTAATATTAATTCATACTGATATTTATTTCATAATGTTTTATTTATTTATTTAATTTTGAACACTTTGGCGTTCCATACTTTAGAGCTTTATATGTAAATGATATTACCTCTGTGATGAGTCGAGACACCTAATGTGCAGTACCATTAGCTGTAGGCTAGCCATGCAACAGCTGCTGTGTGTAAGCTCTGGATTCATTATAATTCTTACTCATTGGACCTATATTCCAAGCTGTAAACAGGAATACTACTTTAGCAGTGAATGATATTCTTTGTGTAGTAACACAGTTGCCTACGCTGCATCTGATTGGGTTCCCCGTTGGAATGTGTGTTCACCATGCGAAATCTATGTGTGCCCAAAAATTCTGTAGAGGGGTTTCTGCCCACCTGGACAAAAGGAATATTTTATTTACTTTGTCACTCGACATGGTGCTTGTTTTCATAATACCAGTACATATGCAGTGTTCTGGCAGTAGTGACTGTTTCTTTTTTCTTTCTTTTATTTTCTAAGAGTTTGTGCACACTACCGAATTTTGTTTCTTCATCCTGCCCCATGTTCCTTTAGATCATGCTCTAAAAAATTTAACCTGCCAGCTAGTTTAAAAATTCAGAACAGACTTTCCCTACTCAATGAGAAAATATTATATGTTAGAAGTGCTTCTCAGCGCTCAATGTGCACACTCACCGTCCATGCAGTAACATTACCTAATTCCCCTTATTACACAATGCAGCCTCATGAGGCCTTTTACTGAAGTTTGTAATCCTGTTAATTATTATGATGTATGAATTAGCGGAGACTAAATCTACCTCAGCTTTGCTTGTGGAACCAAGCCTCAATCAGGGCTTTTTCAAAAAAGCTACAATTTTTTGAGCTCGAGAACAGCCAAGTTTTTTTATATAATGATAACTAGAAGACAGAAAATAACAGAAAATAGATGTTTTGTCTAAAATATTTGTTTTTAAAAGTCAACATCCAAGATAAACTTCAGTTTATGGAAGGAACTGAAAGTGTTCTGCTGTTTTCAGTCAAGTTAATTATCATTTTTAGTAATGCCAGTTTGCTGATTTAAGAAAGTTTGTTTTACACTGTTAATATTGGTGCAGCGATGGTGTGTGATGACAACACTATACATTTTCACATCCTGCTGACACTCAAAAATGCATGGCAAAGGTCTCATTTGGACAGATATGAATGGAGAGACAGTAGATTTGTTGAAAGCATGGGCAAAGATTCGAAAAATGTCTGATTCAAGGTCCTCTGAACAGGATATTGCTTTTGATTAAACCCCTGGTGCTACATGCATACAGCTATCCATTTTCAACTCGTGTCAAGGTAAGCAATAGTTTACACAAGTCACCCATATTAACCCAGACATATTTTCTCTGAAACGTCTTCCACACATTCTTGAGAAAGAATTGTTTTTATACACCCCCTCAAGCATACATTTTTCTGTTTTGAGGCTTACTTAATATTTCTTCAGTGCTCATACAATCTCATAGAGCTCTTCTCAGCATATAAATGTCTGGACTCCTGTGTCCATCTTGATTACTTTTTCTGGGGGGTTGTTTGTTTGTTTTTTTTGCCTTGGGTTAGAGCAATGTATTTGATTTAATTTCTAGAGAATAAATAGAATAAAGACACTAAGAAACAAAATAAAAACCAATAAATACATATATAAATAAATAATAAATAAATAAAGCTATCAGTTAAACAAAATTAATTGAAAAGTAATTATTAGTAACTTGAATTATACATCAATATTAATTGAATTGTTCAATTAAACAACATTTGACATAAAGGGTCTATTAATTATTACTACACACATCATCCGCAAGAGATGTGTAAAGCACAGTTGATGTTTCCTGTATTTGATGTGTGCACAATGTATAGTTCTAGCTATTTTATTCAGTAAATACAGTGCACCAAGACGAGATCCCAATAGTAAATGGAAATACAATCCAAGGCAACTATTTACAAGACCCAACAGGTGGGTCACTTTCTGTGGTTCAGTACAGTCAAACATCACAAGATGGAATCCTGGAGATGAAACGGAAGGTGCTGTGATTCATGATTAAATTGTTGTAAAATACATAAGTATGCAGGCCCAGGTTGTGCTGTAAACCAAAGAAAGCTCTTACCCAAGGTGGACACTGCTTTGAAAGCCATTTCTCAGCATTATCGATTCATGCTCAGCCTGGTGAACTGAATTACATTCGATCCAATTTAGTTCCCTACCGTTTCTCCTCTGCAGGACAGGAGGCTTATTTGCATGTAGCTGCTGCTCAAGTTCAGCAGGCAAAGACAGATGAACTGGGTAAAAGAAGTTAGATATGGTTACAAAGACAAAAGTAATCCATTGTATATATTCAGTAATTTTTAGATCTAACCTTGATGAAAATAAAATGCTTCAAACAGCAGTGTGTTTTTAATTTAACTGCTGCATCTTATTTAGAAAAAGTAATAGCAAATTCTAAGGTTCTAACTGTAGCAGAGCGTTAATGTTTTTTTTGTTATTGTTCACTCTATGTTAACGGTTTGTCTTGGTAACTTACCATGATACTTAGAATTACATGTTCCTCTGTAAAAAGAGAACTAAAAGGCAAACCCTCCAAGATTTGGATCAGTCACATATATAGCTGACATGAAACAGAGCTCCATATTAGCAAAAGCAAGGCAATTTATTTTACCCTATATCTTATTTAGGCAGTGGTGATTGCCGGCTTTGGATTGTGTAATTGTATGGGGTAACACCAGCAGCATTGGCTTCTTTAGAGTTGAATATATCTGGCAAAGCCAGTGGCTTCTAACAGGAGAGCAGGTTTATTAATGATTACCTTCAGTAGGTGCCTCACATTGTATCCTCTGACCTTTTCCACTGAAGAAAACAGTCAATGGACTGCAACAGCGCTCGGTCAGATGTCCTTCCTCCTCCTCCTCCTTCTCCTCCTCCTCCTCCTCCTCCTTAAACCCCCTTTACTGTATTGTTAAGCCAAATAACCCTCAAAGGTGTGATTTTAAAATTAACATTTAAAGCTGTTTGAGCAATACAATTATGTTCTTTGGGAAAATAAAATATTTTGTGCCATTGTAATTCAGACCTTGATGTCTTTCTTTGGGGTTTTTTTTTCTTCATCCTTTGCTCTCTTTTTTGCTATTTTAAAATTTTAAAAATGTGAATGTAAAAACTATGAAGAGAAAAGTAAAAGCAACATGTCTAGAAAAAATTGTTAGAAATTATTATTTATCTTGACAAACAATCTTGTGATTCTCTTATCAAAAGATTTTCTGCATTGAATCATGCAGAAATGATCAGTAAAGAACATTCAAATTCGTTCAGGTTGCAGCACCTATCAGAGTCAAACTATCCACTCTCACATGTGGTAGGTCGGTTGACAGCAAAATAAAAAATAATAGTTTAACAATTAGTTAAAGCAATATTAGTGTTATACCATCGTCAAAAATGAGATGTCATTTTACCTCTCTGTTTTCTGCAGGAGAGAGGTGCAGCTTTCGTCATTACTGTTTCTTGCACTCTTTAGTTTATAAAAGATTCCATTGTGTGCCCGTAGCCCAATTGCTTCTGTCTTTGTTCCTGTTTGAAGATCATGACAGGCTACATAGCCTCAATCCTCCTTCTGGGAAAGCAGCAGGACATTCCTCAGATGGATGCAGTTTAAAGGGCTATATTGGTTAAGGCTTTGATTGAATAATGAAGCTTATATTACTGTTTCCTTTGTTCTTAAAATCCATATCAGTTCTGGGTAAATAAGAGGATTTGCAAGTTGTGTCTAAAATATACGTAAAAACCTGTGTTTTGTCCTTTAAAAAATATCAATTGAGGTACTTTTATCAAATGAGGTACTTTCCGGTACTACTTTTGAAAACGTTATGGTTATTGGAAGACAGAGAAAAAGTTGCTTTGCCTTGTTTGAGTGAAGGACTTGAGCTTAAGAAGGAACTTCCACTGGCCTAGAATTTATTTATTTTTCAAATACCTTTTACATACTGCTTGTGGAATTTTCATCAGGGAACAGAGCTGTTTTTATTTCATACTATAATCAAATATTCTAACAGACCTTTACAGGTGGTATCATATGTTTTCCAGGATGCATACCGTATGTTATTTTTAATAAAAGGAGACACTTTTGATTCAGTCGTAGACCAAGTAAATAAAACTAGATTGCCGTGTGATGCAGCTCTCAAAAGTTTTACCCTTTTTCATTTTTTTGATTAGACGTGGCCCTAAAAAATGTACACATTACTGTTAAAATGACAGGCTTTTGTGATGTAAAAAAAAAAAGATCAGATATTTTTTCCATGATTATTTTAAAACAATTTCCCAATATATTTTAGACATCTTGCAGCTACGGAAGTAGAAGTACACAAAATTTAATTACAATGGTTACTCAAAGATGCACAACCCAATTACTTTTTTAACCACATATTTTTCTTCAATTTCAATGTCTTCTTTAGCAAAAACATCAGCATACCACGGCTTGATTTTAGAAATTTTGCCCACAGTATCTTGCAGAAGTATTATGGTGTTAATTGTCTTTCAATCTATAAGAGTGTGTGGACACAACTTGTTCACAGGTTAAACCAGCATTTTCTGCCCAATTTAGTTCTGGACTGTAGCCTGTAAGGGGCTCCCAGACTCTGGATTTATTTCCTGGGCATTGAGCTTGATAGAGTCTGTCGTCTCTTTTGAAAACAAGTAATCAAAATTTTTACTAGCATCTCTTGCTCTTAAAAAAATGTTGGCTTGTAGCCTTTTGTTATAACTTAACTTTGTGAAGACCTTGATTTGTTTTTGTTTTTTTCTGGAAATGAGTTTTATAGATGGAGGTTGAATACTATTTGTAATTTCTGCAGTCATTAAGTATTTTTTATTCATTTAGATGTGTGCTGGTTCTAACTATGATATAAAAAAATGAAGTTCCTCTTTAGATTCAGATTTCTAGTAAACAACTGAATAGCTTTACCAAAAACTGACTGGTATTTACACATGTTGAACAAAAAATGTCAAGTGCCATATGAGGAAAAGCAACCAAGGAGTAGAATATTGCAACTCCATATCATTTGTGGGTCTGGTTTGTAAAAGCTCTGGTTTGGATCCATCAGACAACACAGTCTTCCTCAATGCTTGCCAGATTTAACCAGGCCTTGATAACTTATGTGGAAACGAGGTCTACCCTGCTTTAAATATATGGAGAAAAACAAATACTTAAATTGTTTCATTCCCATCTGCTGTTCAGTTTTGGAAAAAAAAACTTCTAGTTTTTCCCATGTCCTTGCTGTCTGAAATTCATATTCATGGCTGCTTTTATTGTGTCATATTGTGAATCTAATATTAAGTTTTTATATCTCACTTACTTTGTAATTTAAATAGAATTGCCAGTTGAATAGATTAATTAAACTGTTTTTTAGAAATTCAAAACAAAGGCTTATTGTTACATGACATCTTCTCCATGGTGAGGTGCATCATAAGCATATGGGAAACATAGTGGAGCAGCTGAAGTTTTCCACCACTTAGGAAGGCCTTAACCAAGTTGTAAAGATTTTTTTTATTTTTGGGATAACACAATAAGAGTAATCCAAAAGTGGCAAAGTTGGCAGCATTGTTGCCTTGCAGTAAGATGGTTTTTGGTTTGAATCCTGACCTGGTGTCTTTCTACATGGAGTTTGCATGTTCTCCCTGGCTAGCCATAGGTATTCCCACCATCCAAAATCATGATTCTAAGGTTAATTTATCTCTTTAAATTGTTCTAATCATATAGTTATTTATGCTGTGTATCTCTCTATGTTACCATGTGATGGACTGGCGAACTGTCCAGAGTGTACCCTGTATCTCATGTGATGAACTGTGGAGATAGGCACCAGCCCCCCACATCTCTGGCATCACACAGAGGTATAGATGATGGATGGATACATTTTTGTCCATAAAACATGTGAAAAATATCTGCAGGAACCTCCAGTAAATTAAAGAGCTGAGTTGGGGCCAACATTTATTTAAGTCACACTAATCAACTGAACTCCATGATGTGAACTTTCTCAGTCATTCAGAATGTTCAAGGTGAATCTCTCGCCTTGCAGATTTTTAGAAGGCAAGTTAAAATCCATCTTGGAAAACAGACAGAAAACATTGAGCTTTGTAAAGCAATTTATTCCTGCAGTAAAGAAGAAATTATCTAAATGGTTGTATAATGAAGATCAAAAGGTAAACAACAAAATCATACAAGTTGGCTCTTAAGGCCTGATACAGGATGACAAGTTAATAGAGCAGCTTGTCTCATTTTTATGACACTGGTTTAATCACGTTATTGTACAAGATTCATTCGACTGCTTGTGATTCCTCTGATTTGTTTGTTGTTCAGGGCAACATAAAATGCCCCGTGGACTAAGTACTGAGTTACAGACTGCTACATTGTGTGTAAATAGTGTTAACATCCAAAGAGACATGTCACATAACCATGTGCAATAGATAGCTGCCATCATGAAGTATATAACTAAATGGGGGAAAAAACCCGTCAAAACCTCAGTTTTTTTCAAGCTTCACAGTAAAAATGAAACAGTGTTATAAGAAGAGTAAGAAGGTAATTAAAACATGAGCATAGCGCCATACTTCCATATTTCCCAGGTTGCAAAGAAAATTTAATAACTGATATAGCTTCTTTTTTCATTGCGAGCAATGCCTATGCTCTAATTGGAGTCTTATTTAGGTTTACACACCCACACATAACCACATAGAAAAAAAAGCAGACATAAAGGCAAAAAGAAAGTGAAGAGAGTTCTAACCTGTTTCTTGCATTCACCGTATGAGGGTGGATTCACTGTATGTGGAAAATTAACTGTCTTGGAGGGAAGCACGGACCAACATAGAGGAACAGTTCCTGAGCAAATTGAGCTTCTGTTACTACTTTTGGTTAAGTAGATGTAAAAGTTTTCATTGGCCTATGCTGTCTGCAACTTAGTTCCAAACTGTACGGTAAAGACAGATGTTCCAATAAAGAAGCCCAGGAAACCTTTTGTGAACATTTAGTGACATGAGTAGTGTAAGGTAATGCTAAACTATCTTACATTTTACTGCCTAAACATTGCAGTTTACCATCTTATAATTCTCAGTATACCACTTACTGATTCCTTTCAAAAATTAAGTAGCTATCAAAGTTATTCAAGAATATTGTTTAGGTAGGTAGTTTTATCAAGCTTAACTGGGAAATATGATATCTTTCCAGAAAGAATTTATTAAATTGTAAATAATTCTGCTTTTGTCTCTAATACCAAAAGAGATCCAAACAGGACACGTTCGGGGAACATTGCTTGTTGCGCCACCCTCTGTGTAAGGATCAAGACAAGTACTTCCACAGACATGCTATTTTAAACATTTAAAAAATGTATTTTGTATTTTCAAGCTTTTTTTATAATAAGGTATAATAAGGCTGGTAAATCATTAGGATTCTAAAAACTTAGTGTATGCTAATGTTTTCAGCCTGCTGAAACAGCCAGTGGCTTAAATATGATTGATACATTTTCTCTGTGAAGGCAACATAGCCCCACAGTGGCAAATATGGAAATAAGTGGAAAGGAAAACACAAATGTAAATTGGTGAAAGCAGTAAGTGTAGCTTTAGATAAAGCCCTGACTGCCTGCAACGGCAACTGGCTCCGTGCACAGAATGCTGAGTACGACTATCCCCTTGTAAACAAAGCTTCTGTTATTTAGTTTCAGTTGGCTTAATTAGAATAAATGAGGGGGCTTGTGCAAAGAGGACATTTTTTTGTCGGTGGAGGAAGAGAGGACTTGGCCATGGCGGATGGAAAGCTGGACAGCGTGATAAAGTTGCTAGCGGGTTGCATGGACCAATTGGACAATGACAAACAGAGCCGCCAGCCAAAAGAAACACCCGTAACGAATTTAGCAGGACATACATACATGTTAATGTCCACTCAAATTAAATTATTATTATTATGCCTCGTATTTATTCCTGCACCAAAGAGTTATGAAGTATGTGTATGTGTTCTGCATGCAGAGAAAAATATGTCTCTCATTTTGTTTTTGAAAGTGCTTTGTGTATTTGTTTTTGGAAAATAATATTTAGCATTTGGTCCTGCTGAAGCTTTTCACCATATGTTTTTGTAGCGTGGGGAAAGCGTACTCTTTGGAATGAAGTTCCATGTCAGTATGCCCCACATTTTTTATTTGAGCTATTCTGTATTTACTATACCCAGCCTCAGGACACAGCGTTAATTATTTTGAAAATTTTTGTTTTAAATTTACTGAGAATTGTATCTAAGTGACTGTGATGGACTTGGCGACCTGTCCAGGGTGTACCCCGCCTCTCGCCCGTTGACAGCTGGAGACATGGGGGCCGTCAGGGGGGGGAAGGTTAGTACGATTATGAGGGCCCGGCACAGACAGGGGGCCCTTTGAGGGCTATCAATATGTATTGTCTTGTGTAAGTTTTTTAAATGAATAATTTCATTTGATCCGTTCAAATAAGAAAATTATATATGGTTGGGATTTGATATAAAAAAATCCTCTAATTATGTATGATATTATCATTTCACACCTCTCCCTTACTCAATTGTATCGTCTGACACTGGCAGTGCACATGCGAAATGTGTACAGCACGCTTCGCCTACGTGAACCATTCCTTCCCTTCACTGCTATGGAAGATATTTTCTATCACACTGTTGCTCAATTTAGGTCAAAGTAGGATTAGCTTCTTAAACCCAGTGTTACTTACGGCTGACACAAAAAACTTTTCAGTTTTTTGTGTCAGCCGCTGTGAGATACAGGAGGATGTATGGATGCTGAACTAGCCACGTTGCTAATGGATTGGTAAGTAATAAATGCTTGCTCCTGGGTTATTTGGGCATGATGATGCGATACAGTGCCAGGAAAATAGTTTGATGGTTTACCAACTGACACGCTGTCAGTTTGATGTTTTCTTCTTTTGACTGTACTTGTAAACTTGTTCAGAAGCGCTGCATAGATATTCCCTCATCTGCTTCGGCTGTCGGCTCGGTCTTGCTGAGAGCCAGCAGCCCCTATGTCGAGATGCAAAGAGTATAAAACCACTGTATTTATGGTTGTTTATGCGTTTTGGGTCACTAAATGGTTTCAGTACGTTTCGTAGTGAGCTACCGCTGCATTAAAGTGCGCATTATTCAGTTAAAGTGATGTTTTCGGACTGAAATTAGTGCTAACTCATTAGCGGAGTAGCTCTGTAGATCTTCACGTCATGGTGATGTGATACAGTACCTTTGCTCAAATTTCTCCATGTTAGCTCAAGAACCTCCCCTTTTTTTTCTCTGTTATCTTATAAATGCAGTCAAATGCAGTCAAACATACGATGCTATCTCGTTCTGCTAACGACCCCTCTGCAGTTTGGAGCTACCTGCAGACCATTACTAACTGTAGGAGACCATCCCCCCACCCTGTGGAGAGCCCCCGCCTGGCTGAGGACCTCAACGACTTCTTTTCCAGGTTTGAAAGGACTTTCACACCTCCCACCTCCCCCACCATCTCCATCACAAAAGACCCAGCTTCACCCCAAACCACCCACGTACCTGCCTTGACGATCTGCGAACAGGACGTGCGCCAGCTATTTCAGAGACAGAAAATTAAAAAGGCTCAGGGACCAGACGGAGTGTCCCCAGCCTCTCTGAAATTCTGTGCTGACCAGCTGGCTCCCATCTTCACCCAGATCTTCAATAACTCCCTGGAGCTGTGTGAGGTCCCCTCCTGCCTCAAACGCTCCACCATCATACCGGTTCCCAAGAAGTCCCCAGTCACTGGATTAAATGACTACAGACCAGTTGCCCTAACATCTGTGGTCATGAAATCCTTTGAGCGTCTGGTACTGACCCACCTGAAGGACATCACAGATCCCCTGCTAGACCCCCTGCAGTTCGCCTACAGATCAAACAGGTCAGTGGATGATGCCGTCAACATGGCTCTACACTACATCCTGCACCATCTAGACTCTGCAGGTACCTACGCTCGGGTCCTGTTTGTGGACTTCAGCTCTGCGTTTAACACCATTGTCCCAGAGCTCCTCCACCAAAAACTGTCCCAGCTCACCGTGCCTCCATCCACCTGTCAGTGGATTACCAGTTTCCTGACTGACAGGAGGCAGCAGGTGAAACTGGGTAAGTTCACATCCAGCTCCCGTTCCCTTAGCATCGGCGCCCCCCAGGGATGTGTTCTCTCCCCACTGCTCTTCTCCCTTTACACCACTGACTGCACGTCGAGGGACCCTTCTGTGAAACTCCTGAAGTTTGCAGATGACACCACCGTCATTGGACTCATCCGCGACGGCGACGAGTCTGTGTACAGAAAGGAAGTGGAACAGCTGGTTCTCTGGTGCAGTCAGAACCACCTGGAGCTAAACCCGCTCAAAACTGTGGAGATGACAGTGGACTTCAGGAAGAGACCACCATCAACATCTCCTCTCATGATCCTCAACAAGCCAGTCCCCACAGTGGAGTCTTTCAGGTTCCTAGGATCCACCATCACACGGGACCTGAAGTGGACCTCACACATCAACATAATAAGGAAAAAGGCCCAGCAAAGGCTGTACTTTCTGCGTCAGCTCAGGAAGTTCAACCTGCCCCAGGAGCTGCTGATCATCTTCTACACAGCAATAGTCCAGTCTGTCCTGACCTCATCCATCTCTGTCTGGTTCGGATCCGTCACCAGGCAAGACAAGGACAGACTGCAGAGAACAGTCAGGACTGCAGAGAGGATCATAGGAACCGATCTTCCCTCCATTCAGGACCTATTCCGGGCCAGGGTCAGGAAGCGGGCCAGGAAAATCACCTCTGACCCCTCACACCCTGGCCACAATCTGTTTAGGCTCCTCCCCTCAGGTCGGCGTTACAGAGCGTTGTACGCCAAAACCACCCGACACAAAAACAGTTTTTTCCCCCAGGCTGTCGCTCTGACGAACTCTGTCTAGTCACAGTGTGTGAGTGCACTCACATAACAATAAACTATAACTCTGCACTTCTGTACATACTCACTGTAAAATAACCCCGGCTTGGTGTATATATTATCCTTTATTATTTACGATCTGATATTTATTTGTATTTTTACTTATTTTTGTTCTTATTTTTCTTTTTTTCTTTTTTTATTTCACTTATTCAAGTTCTGTACTGGAGAAAAAAGTTTGCCGGAGTCAAATTCCTTGTATGTGACATACTTGGCCAATAAACTGATTCTGATTCTGATTCTGATTCTATATTGACTATCAGTTGACCTTGCCTCTGTCAACATGAGGTCTTGATCGTTCTGAACAGTCAAATACACTTAAACATTAGAATGTCCAAGGCAGTCATTTTGACCCTTTTAAAATATGCATATCAAATAACTTTGTCAAATTAAATAATGAGGCCTTGTTGGTCCCTGACTTTTCCTAAAACTATGTGAATTTTAATTAACCTGTTTTGAATATTTATCATGTGAATAATAATATGATCATTTCTACAAAGGATTTTGTGCTGTTTCAACTTAGTTTGCAAACATTATGGATCAGATAATATAAAAGTATTCTGTGAAGGATAGGTTTGCAATGATGGATCATACTGTATTTGACAAGATAGGGGATCGTGTAGTAACACCATTCCACATCATCTTCAAGAGATGCACTGAAACCTCCCAAACAGCTCAAAGTAGTTTGTACAGTACCTGGCAGAGGATTTCTATCCGAGTTTCTGCCTGCAACCAGGAGTTGAGTATAGATTAACTTTTTGATTACAGGTAAATATTTAAGTCTTCCCTGGTTTTAGTATCTTTAGTTATAATCATTCCCAAAGATTTTACCTCATTTTAACTGGAATCCCATATAAGTCAGTTTGCTCCATATCATGTATTGACATAAGCTCACATTTTGTAAATGTAAATAGAATCCCAATGCTTTAGAAAATATTCCAATTTTGTTGATTACCAAAGGGATCTGGACTGTTTTTTTAGAGATATAGCTAATAACTCAGCAGCTAAAATAAATAATTTGGGAGAAAAGGGACAGCCCTGCTGGTTTCCACGATTGATAGTGGATCCTTTAGGTGTTCCTTGGGAGAGAGAAACCGAGTTATTTATATCCTCATACATTATATGTATCACTTTAATAAACTCTGTACAGAATCTAAAATATTCTGAAGTTTTTATAATACATGAACGTTCAACAGAATCAAATGCTACGTAAGGATCCAAAAATTAAAATGAAACCCTCATCTTCAATCAAATAATTATAATCTACTAAATCAAGGACTAATCTGATTTTATTATGTATAGACCTATCTTTTATAAATCCTGATTATGTTTTACCATCTGTCCAATACCACTTTTCAAACTATTTGTAAAAATAAGAGTGAATAATTTGTAATCCACTTACATTGCTATTGCAAGCACAAAATAATGAAGTAAGGTGGTCTAGCAGTACAGAAGCAGTTATATATGATTCACATAGAGTCTGATTGACTTAAATATATGAGAATAATAGTAAAAATACCATAAAGTGCATGATTTTATGTAAATTAATATGAGTCCCCCCGTGACCCCTTGAGGGATAAGTGTTTCAGAAAATGGATGGATGGATGGATGGATGGATGTATCTAATTGGCACATTCAAATTTTTATATATATGCCCAGATGTGTGCATACAAACCAACTACATTTGAATGTTATATTTAATAAAGATCCCATTGCAATTTGCAGAGAGCACACAATGTTTTGCACCCATAACAAGCTCTGGGCAAAATTATAGGTGAATATTTGATCAATTGTATTGAAAAATATGGACTTCCTTAAAATGGGTTTAAATTCACCCTAACCCACAAACCTTTTAATTTTTGAGTTGTGTTTCAGGTCATTGTACTGCTTGAAAACCCATTTCAGCCACAATGTGATTGATTTTATGTTAATCTAAATTATATTTTGTATCATTCCACCCAAAAAACACTTCCCACAACCTATGGCATCAGTGTTGTGCATAAGCAAGTTCAAATAACTGTTTTCTTGAGTTGAACTCATTTTTTTAACTTAAAACTTTGAAATGCTCTATTTTAAGTGAAAAAAAGAAGCTCAGATTCAAATTGGAACTCCGGTCAGGCAACTCAAAAATGTTAATATTACCTCCAGCTACATGAAATATGTTGGTAGAATTACAAAGATTACTTTTCACTCATATCTCCCAAGGGTATACATCATTTTGGCCGTGTATATGTCCACTGTGAAGTAAAGGTTTTTTTTTGTTTTGTTTTTCAAACCTGTTTTACTGTATGGTAACATCGGTTCTTGGGTGCTCCATCCTTACACATCTGAAGTTACTTTGAGCAGAGTATTGCCTTAAGCCACAGTATTGCACTAGATGAAATCACTGCATGTACAAATTCAAAGACACTAAGTGAAAAAAAGCTCCCCAAACCTATTATAGTTCAGTTTATAAAATTATCTTTCCAGCAAACCTTTAGCACATATTATTTTTGATTTGTTTGCTTCTCTTGTTTTTTTGTTTTTTTTAAACATACATCCCTCTCAAACACATGTAACTTGGCTCAACCATGAAAACGTGGATGTGGCAACAACAAATGTTGGATTTGGAACCATCCATCACTTCCATCTGTCCTCATTGATATGACATATTGAGGATGATTGGTCCTGAGCACAGACAATAGGTGATAATCAACAATCTTGAGGGTCAAAATTGGAAGTGGACCTCAATTAGGTTGATGTCACTGTGAGTTTTATCAGTCATAACACAGTGGATGAGTATTTGTTTCCATTTAATGTTCAGCATATCTGGCTGGAAATGCAAAGCACATTAAACAAGCTGTGAGTTTCATTTGCATTTACTATGCACCACCTCCCTTCATTAGTTAGATACACAAACAGCAATAAGAGAGAGAGTTTTCACTCTGTGTTCAAACATCAACAAGTCTCCCATATTGACTTTGTGTCACGACAACTTGGCCTTTTGTTTCGGTGGGAATGGCCTGTCAGTGCAATGGTGGTAGAACCACCGAGGATTTCTTGGAGGGAAAACGACAAGGGAAAGGTCATGGTGAATAAAAGGCTTTTAATCCGAGTACCTCGTGTCATACGCTCTGGGAATATCAAAGTCATCCTATTACTAGGGAGGTCAGACCAGGGCAACATCCTTGTTTGCCCACTCCTCTCTTCTGTGTTTGTGATGCCTACATGGCCAAGGTTGGTGAGTCCTGGGAAAAGGTTAAGACCATCTTCACCGTCTTTTTGCCAATATGTCTACTTTTCATTACGGTTGTGTGGATGTATAAACCTTAAATGAGGCAAACAATTGGGTTCCAATTAGGGCACAGGTGTTTTGAGGTTACAGTTCTTACACAGAAGAAAAAAGAAACTAGAAAGAAAATAGGGATTTTTTTTATTCCTTACCCATATAAAAACAGGACTATGTTTACCATGTTATTAGTGTTGTTTAAAAATATGTATGTGTTTATAAATAATACATTATAAAAAAAACATTTACTATTTTTCATTTCATATGATGACTTTATTTTAACCATTATTTTGTGCTGTCTACCTTTAAAAAACAAAAATATTCCTTATTTACGTAAAATGAAAGAAAATTGCATTTTGTGTAAAAATGGAATGACAATAAACAACCTTGATCCTTGGACTTTAAAAAGCTGGATACAAGATTTCAGAAGATGTTTAAAAAAAAGGAAAACCCCTAAATAACCCACAATGTTTTTCAAACCAAAATATTAATCTCAATATTAACATCTCAACCTGCTCTTGTTAAACCACTGAAATTGAGTATTTGTCTTACAGTGCCAGTGGAGATAGATTGCAGGCCTTTATTTTGGAAATTCTTGCAGTCTAGAGGAAGGCTTGCCAGTCCATTGAGTGTGAGGTGGAATCACGTTTTCCACAACACTGCCCCAGAGCATCCATCATGTCACACTTCTACAACGGTTCTGCTCCTGAGACACTGTGATCCAAACATAAAGTTAAGAACCACACAGAAAAACGAAAACAATACAAAAGGAGATTTATGAGTGGTATTTTTATGTGCCAAATGTCAAATGCTAGAGTGATGCATTTTATGTTACATCTTTCACTGCTCCTATTAAGATGCATGTTTGTAATTTGTTTGCATGTTACATTTTAACGCTTATGGAAAAAACATATTTGCACATGGGCAAAATCAAATGTAATCACATGAGAAAAATCTTTGACCCATGTGAAATTTTTGTGTGCAAACATCTTAAAAATGTTGTGTGAAATGTGTGACCTGTGTTTACATACATTTCCTGTGTGAATTTGAAAGATTTTCATTGAAATAAATTGAAACCCATGGACATTCACATATGAATGTATTGGTTTCAGGAGGATCGAAATGCAGAGCGAACTTCAGAGCTTTGATGGCTCATCTTTATTGTAGATTCCAAAATAAGGCTCAGTACACAGACTGGACGACAGGAGACAACACACACCTGACAACTCAGGAGGACACACGCAAAGAACGTGTGGAGCCATGAGGGACAGAGGAACATTTATACACTCGGACGTAATCAAGGGAAACGCAAAACAGCTGAGGGTAATCGGGACACAGACACAGACAAAGACAGGGACAAAAAGTCACATAGTAACTGTTGTAGGAATCATTATTACAGTTATAGGCTTTTTTATTTGTATTACTCACAGTACCTAGATAAAACATTAGTTAACTGAACATTGCTTATTTATGTTGAATTAGTGCTGATGCATTTATAAGTTTGATTATGTTACTCAGTGCTTAGATAAAATATTGCTGTTCTGGTTTGATACATGTACTCCATCATATGACACATCCATGTTGCCTCATGACAGACCTTGTGTTTACCTGCTGACATATCCATGTTGTCCTGTGATTGGTCTTGTGTTTATCCTCTGATGCATAGAACAGAGTGTTAGTTATCTTCTCATAACTGTGTGATGTTTTTTGTTCTCCCAGAGCTGAGTAATGAATCAGTCAGAAGCTGATCCAATAGGGTGTGGCTGATTACTATATATACCCATCCATCTGTGCTGAAGCTTCAGAGCTCCCTATGGAATCTCCATGCGCATGTAAAATAAACTTTTATAAACTTTTATAAAGAAGACCGCTGATCCTTTTCTCTCTCATCCGAGGCCTCTCAGAAAAATGTTATTTTCCACATGACACCAACATGTGAAAGTGTGAAACCCATGTGGAATGGCATGTAAAGCCCACGTGAAACCTATGTGAGTACATATGAAAAATATGTAAAACCCATGTAAAACCATACATGTGAAATTCATGTGTGGTACACATGTGGTTTACAAGGTTTCACATTGGATAACATGTGATTTCAAACCATGTGACTTCCATTTGACAAGAAGGTTAATCTGTGTAGTTTAAGGAGTGGCTATTTGCTAATGATAGTGATTAGAAATTGATAAACACAGATGAAGCATAATAACATAAAATAAAAGCCTTATTTATCTTTGATATATACATAGATGACTATCTTAATCAATTGATTACCAATCATGTATCTTAACCATGGGGTTCCCAAAAGGCAAGGCTAGGCAAATGTATCTGTATAGCACACTTTCAAGAACAAGGCAATTCAAGTTGCTTTACATGATTAGAGGGACACAACAGAAGAAAATGCAATGTCAAAAACATAAACGAATATCAAAATATACTGCTATTATGACATTCCAGATATTATTAATTAATTAATCAATCAATTAGGGGCCTACCAGATCTCAGGAACCTTTGTTGTAGGACAATGTTCCAATGGGAAACATTTTGTCCTGTTTTACTTCAGTTGGATCAATAGCCCACTGCTGTAACCCAGATAAATGTTTTGCACAACTGTCTTTCCTCTGAGTGTTATCCCTCATTTTAATATCATCAACCAGCTGCTGTATCCTTAATTTGTCATTCTTTGCAACCTGGAGTAAACTGTTAGGGAAAAAAATGAATATGGGGA
The DNA here is from genome assembly GCA_028564705.1 of Apricaphanius iberus. Lineage (NCBI taxonomy): Eukaryota > Metazoa > Chordata > Actinopteri > Cyprinodontiformes > Aphaniidae > Apricaphanius > Apricaphanius iberus. The sequence goes on from JAPXFQ010000261.1 coordinate 270,238, forward strand.
GCAAAAGCCTGAAAGAAAGTGTGGCTTATCTTTTTTTTTTAACTGAAATGCAGGTAGAGAGGTGAAGTGAAATGTTTTGATCATGTAAATATAAATATGAAATCTAATTAAAATCAAGAACAAAGAGTAATGAGCTGGTATGTAAAAAACTAAAACTAAAACAAAATACAACAATAAGGAGTTCAGAAAACAGCAGAAAAAACACCAGATTAGAATGGTTTATTTAATTTTCATTTTAGAATTGTGGAGTTGATGTCAAGCATTGAAAAAATGTCTAGTATTTTACTTAAATGACACAATGGTCCATCATTAAGGAAGGGGCTCCTGAGAAAAAGGTTGAGATGGTTAAGGTTCTAAGTAATAAAATGTAGTGATGTGTTATCTTAAGTAATAGACTGCAAAGGGCTTCTAGACTGACCTGCAAGTTGAGACTATAAAAGCGCAAGCAAAAAAAAGCCCTTAGAGCATAGGGTGCTCTGTCAGACATCTTTCATTTGCCTAATAGGGTATAACTTACTATTTAATTTTATCTTAACTGCATTACAACACTTTTGAAATTGTCTTTGGATGTTAAGTATCTATATAGCACAACAAGTTAAACCATGAAAACACTTTAATGATAAAGTGACTGAGATGATGTCTGATTTAGAAACTGATGCAGATTATGAATGCAGATATAGCACATAAGGCTGTGTGTTTTTAAGAGGATATTCACTGCTTACATCAAACACAAAAAATACACAGCTCGCCTGATCTAAAAGACTAGTTTTGATTGTTCTTTTTACCTGCAGGATATTTGCTTTAGATTATATTAGCTGATTACAGTTCGGGCAGCTGCACCAAGTGAAAGATTGCTTGTGGAAAAGCCCTTTTGTCTAAAATGCAGTGGGCAGATAAAATGGGAGGTGGGAAGGAAATAGGAGGATTTTCAAACATCCTATTTTCGTCTTTGTGTTTGTGTAATTTGTTATTAAAGTTTAAAGTTGCAGATGTTTATAATTCCCATTATCTGGCCACTTCAGTAGCACATACTGTCCCTTTTTTGCCTTTAAGATATGCTGAGATTACCAGATGTCAATTGTTTGAACATGGAATGCATGCAGATTTCATTTGGTTGGCAAATGGAAGAAAATGTTTAGTGTTTTAGGTATTTATTTGAGAGCAGCTTTTCCTTTCTGATTGAAGGTCTCTGATCCCTCTACCCGGCAAAGGATTTTTGCAGTTCATCAAGTTCAGCTATACTTGCAGTTTCACTGTGTACAAAATAAAAGACAGTTTCTTTGGTTCATAGCAATGCTGAAACTGGTATTGATCTCCAGATCCGTTGTTTAATTTAGGTTACTTCATTGTGAAAGCATGGAATTCCTTACTGTGTTTGGAATTAAATATATGTTTCTGACAAAAATATTACATTGAACCATCTTAAGTTCTATTTTCGCAAAATGTTATTGTCTTATACATATCCAAAATATGTTTATGTTAATGGTTTGACATAACTCATACAGCAGTACTTAAATGTAGAAACAAACATTTCTCCATGAATAATTAACTCAGTCAATGTTACACTATGATACTTGACGCATTGTGTTAAAATATGTGAGAAACAAAAATCCTAAACCTCTTAAAAAATGTGTCCTTTACCCTCATTTTTTGACTTTATTTTATATTTGATGCACATGATTCCTTAGAAGCCATGAGGATTCATTATGAATTTGCCATTGCTGACCATGTTCCTTTTTCGCTCTGCGTAAATCTAGGCAACATACCTACTCTTCTACCAGTAGATAGCAGCACTCATGTGGGCAGAATAGACTGGTGTAACCTCACTGAGGAAGATCTTCATAAATACTATGCACAGTCTGACACCTTGTTGAGCAACATTCAGTTACCAAAGGATGCCATGGTATGCTGTGATATTAATTGTAAGAGCACCCTACATGCTACGGAATTATGCTCCCTGTATGATAATATTGTGAAATCCCTCCTTGTCTCATCCACACCTCTGTATAAGTCCAAACCACACAAAGCCAAGCCAGGCTGGAATGAGTATGTGGAAGAGCTCCATGCTGAGGCTAGAAGGGCCTTCAAGGTATGGGTTGAGTCAGGCAGATTAAAATATGGCCCTTTATGTGAGTATAAGAAACAGGCACATGCAAGTTTTAAATATGCTTTACGCTTCATCAAAAGGAATGAAAACACAATGAGGTCTGATTCGCTTGCAAAAAAATTACAAAACAATAGTCCTAATGATTTCTGGAAAGAAATTAAGCAAATGAATAATTGTAAAACCTCGTTACCAACCAATATTGATGGTGTCAGTGGCTCAGAGGAAATTTCTCAGCTTTGGAGGAGACATTACTATGAGCTTTTCAACTGTGTCAAGAGCAACATTCTCACAGTGGGCACCATTGACACTAATGAAGATGTGACCATCTCCTCACAAGAGGTCCATGATGCAATAATGATGCTAAAAAACAATAAAGCATGTGGTATGGACAAGATATCTGCGGAGCACTTAAAATTTGCGAGCAGAAAACTCTGTCCCCTAATTGCCATCTGCTTTACGGGTTTTTAGTCCATGGTATTTTACCTGATTCTATTTTATCTGTTTTACTAATGCCAATTATCAAAAACAAATCTGGGAAAATTAACAGTTCAGATAACTACCGGCCTATAGCCCTGGCCAGTATCCTATCCAAGGTTTTGGAGAGGACAATATTGAATAGGCTGGAACAGTTTATCCTGACCTCCGACAACCAGTTTGGTTTTAAACCTAAACATGGCACAGATGCATGTATTTTTGCTCTTAAAGAGATTTTAGACTTTTACAACAGACAAAATTCCACGATTTTTATGTGTTTTATTGATGCCTCTAAGGCCTTTGATCGTGTGAATCACGAAAAATTATTTTTTAAATTGCAAAATAGAGGGGTTCCTATGTCACTTATAAGAATCCTCATTTTCTGGTATTCACACCAGACAATGTACGTGAAATGGGGTGATTTTCCATCTGCTCCCTTCAACGTATGCAATGGAGTTAGGCAGGGGGGTATTTTATCTCCATTTCTTTTTAATATTTATATGGATGAGTTATCCAACCAACTGAACAGTTGCAGAACAGGCTGTATGGTTGGAGATGCTGTTGTGAACCACCTGATGTACGCAGATGATCTGGTTGTCCTGTGTCCATCCAGTGCTGGCCTCCAGCAGTTACTCAGAATATGTTCCCAATATGGCTCTGACTTTGACATTAAATTTAATGGTAAAAAGAGTAACATAATGATCGTCAGAAGCAAGGAAGACAAACAGTTATCATTTCCTGTCTTCTCTCTCTCTGGTACTGTCCTTAAAACGTGTGAGGAAGTTAAATACCTCGGACATTATTTGAGCGACGACCTGTCTGATGATAGGGATATACAAAGACAATGCCGTATGATGTATGCACAGGCTAATATGCTAAAAGAAAATTTAGTATGTGCTCTGTGCCTGTTAAGATAACTCTTTTTAAAACGTTTTGCACCCCAATGTATACTGCCCACTTGTGGCGGCACTACAAAAGGAGCTCCATGCAGAGACTTAAGGTGGCATATAATGATGGCCTGAGGATGCTGCTCAATGTGCCGAGAGGGAGCAGTGCTAGCAAAATGTTTGTGAGTGCTGGTATTTCTACATGTCCTGCTGTTCTCAGGAACCTTATGTTCAGCTTTATGTGTAGAATATCTAAATCTGAAAATGGCATAATTTCTGCACTGGCAAACCCTGCCCTGAGTACACTTCGGTTCACTTCAAGGCTTTGGAGGCATTGGCGTTTTAGCTTATATGTAAATATGTGATATTGGAATATCTGTCTGTTTTGGTGTACATGTGTATGTCTTTTGTAATTTGTTGTTTCTATGGACCGCCGCTGTGTCTGAAATAAAGATTTGAATTGAATTGAATATATAAAAAGACAGACAGACAGAGACAAACAGACAGATTTTGGTGCTTTTTGGTGCTAATTAACCTGACAAATGAACATTGCATTCTTCTTAAAATGAAAAGGCTCAGTCAAACACCGAACCACCTTTTGAAACACTTTTAACTTCCATTATGGCACATGTTCACTGTGTCATTGTTTTCAATCTTCTGCAATGTCAAAGTATATTTTTCCATCCATCCAGCATTTTTCACCAAGATCTTGTATTAGTGATGAGAGAGTCAAATGAACTTGCAAAGCCTTCTCCAGCACATCCCAAAGATTCACAGTGGGCTTAAGGCTCGGACTCTGTGGTAGCCAACGTTGGGTGAAAATTATTTCTCTTGCCTGTTAACTAGATGTTCACAATTTGACCTGATGAATCCTGCAATTGTAATGTTGAAATATGCATGTACCAGCTGTGGGAAAAAAAAGGGTCAGTAAATGAAATAACCTTAGTCTTCAGGATATTCAGGTACTCAGCTAACCTCATTGTTGGAATACGTAATGGTCCCTAACCTAGACCTCATAACCTACAGCAAAACACTTTTCTTTTCACTATATACATATAGCCCTTAATTCCACTGTTGTTTTTCTTTGATTTAGTTTCACAAGCGTTAAGTGATGGCTAATCACTTTGAGGGAAGTTGATAACTCTGAAGTTAGCATTTATTTTGTAGAGTCAAATTTGGATAAAAGGATTATGTCTACCTGTGATGGACTGGCGACCTGTCCAGGGTATACCCCGCCTCTCGCCCGTTGACAGCTCAAGATAGGCACCAGCCCCACCCCCCGCGACCCCTGGAGGAATAAGCGGTTCAGAAAATGGATGGATGGATGGATGGACTATGTCTACATTTTTTACATGGATGGTATGCATTTTTACCAAAGCTTGTACAAAAATTTACATATTCAGACAAGCCAGACCTCAGCTAAATCATCCTGCATTGAGCAGGGACTCTTAAATCCATATGGGATTTTGAAATATTTCTTCTATCTGTAAAGACATCATGTCTCAGAAAGCCAGTGTATGGGACCATTTATGCAATCGGTTTCGGTCAAATAACTTTCATCCAGGGATAGGAAGTTAATAATTGCGTAAAAAAAAAAAAAACAGAAAAAAAGAAAGTGGCATTGTGGTAAACATAACTTACTCTGTCGTAAAGCTTTAATAAATGTTACATGTTTCCCCTTCATCAGAATACACACCCACCATAACAAAGACAATGCTACTGCAGCTACATACTCCGCAGTCATGGCAGGACATGATGTTTAAAAAAATAAATAAAATAAAATGTGTTTGTTTTTATGTGAACCTGTTTAAAACATTTGTACAGTAGTTGCACTAAAATATGTGACACAAAAAGAAACAATGTGTCAGTAGTTTAATGTTAATAAATGATTTCACTCTAACAACATATAATCACTTCATTTATTTCAAAGATAATGTCAAACTAAGATTCTTGTGAAAAACTAACTAAATCTCAGTAATATATATATACATGTTCATTCTTAAGATTTAGTTTTTACCATGACTGCACGTAAATTAAATGAGAAATCATAATGATGGATAGAATAAGTGTACACCTAAGAGACTCCGACACCCCAGCTTGACCTGGTGCATCACAACAGCAAGGCATTTCAATCGGTTAGTCTACTTCAAAAAAGCAGGAAAAAAGCTTCTGGCAACACAGCAAGAGTGTTACATGTGCCACTTCCTATGCCACAATCACCCTGGTTTCATGAAATCACATAGAAGGCCAGCACTTGTTGCAATAGTACTGCTGTCAGAAGCTCCACGTATCAGAGTTTCTCATTATTCTTTTGCAATTATCTCTTTTTTGCAGCTTGCCTTAGGTCTTGCATCTTAAATTAGGCAAGTGTGGATAGTGCTGTTGGTTAAAATTCAAGATGGCAGGTGTGCTATATGCAACAACTCTCAGTAACTGTGCATGTACGTCATGATTTAACACAATTTGACATTTAAATTAAAAAGAAATTAATCTTATTTATATAAGTGTTTAACGGCTGAACAATTATTTTATATGTTCTCTTAAGGATTTGCTACATCTGTGCACATACCACATTTACGGTGTTTTGTTACCCAACATTAGCATCCATCACAGTTTTCTTCCCATAGGTGCTATCATGATTAAACTAGTAAATGTGTCACATGACTGCATTATCATCATTTCCGCTCAGGGTGGATTTAAATAATTGCTCTTTTCATCTCAGATTGGGTGATGATTTTTTCATTTTATATTGCTCCATTTTACAAAAGGATGATTTTAGGGCAGCAAAAATTAGGGAACAAGTAATAAATAACATTTGTATTTTGACAAAAAAAATTCCTTCATACTTCAAACACTGTGGAAATATAAATTGACTGAAAGTCCAACAATTTTTTAACACTTTGCTGATTTAGATCTTAAAATTATTTTCATTCATCCAATATGTTTGTTTCTTATTGTAAATGAGACAAGTGTCTTTCATTAGATAAAAACACAGAAGTATCAGATTTGAGAAGAAAAATGTATATCTGTTTTCAATTACATTGTATTAAAAAAGTTATTCGTAAATATTCACAAGCATAAATCAAGTCCTTCTTAGAATTTCTAAACATTTGTTGTTTTTTGCATGTCTCTACTGGTATTTTGAGAATTGTTTTTCCAGAACTTGTCCTTGTCATTGCCTTATATTTAAGGAAAAGAGTTATATTGACACACTTGCTGGATCATTATTAAATATTAATATGACTTCCCTAAAGAAACACGTAAACCTACATAAGCCAAGGGTATAAAAAGTTGGACTTAGCTTTTTCTTCAGTGAAGTTGAGATGGCACTGTATTATATGGCGTCATATGAGGTAACTGTGGCTCTGTAGATATTATCAGAATATGAACAATTTTATTTCCTTATGTGTGAAAAATAACAACATTGGAAAATTGCTAGTGTTGGGGCCACAGCGATATCTGGACAAAAACGTTTTTTTGTACATCACATGAGTTACTCCATCCGACCGGAGCTTTTCCTTTGTTCTTTGGTGCGAATAACTAAAACCAAGTGGCTATAAACTGCACTTAATACATTAACACGTTTGCTTCTGATTCGTGTAGTGTGCTTTTAGCAGGCTGCCAGTGTTCATAAACAATAAAGATTATTATTTACAGTATTCAAATATAGGTGTTTTTAAAATATATAGCTTAAACACAGAAGACTAATCTTATAAGTCGTTTTTGAAACCACACCTGTTAGTATGCCAAAATATGAAAATTAAATGCAGTTAAGGATCCATAAAATAGAATCAGCTCTCAAAAGGTTCATTTCAAATTCAGCAAATAATTTGATGAAACCTTACTTTATCCAAATAATGTTTTGTCTTGACTCTTGCTTTGCATTGTGTATTGTTTTTGTATTGAACTAATCACAATTAGTTTAAACTAACAAAGCGTCACTTATAAAATGCTTCAATACAAGCCTTGGTGTTTAAGCATTCATATTCATACTGAAACATGACATCATGATCAATTTATTGGTTATTATTTCTAATTCCTTGCATATTTGTCCATTTTACTGTTTTATTTAGGTTTTATTACTTTTTTTATTTTGCAGTTTAGTTGTGTGTTTCTAGTACAACTCGTCAATATGGCGTGTGAAGAGGTAAATGTATAAAACAACAACATTTCTGAAAGGCAAAAGTTTTCAGCATTTTGTAAGTTAGTGATATTATTCTGATATTTTTGTAAATGAATATTAACAGTAATGTTAGACGTAATGAACTCAGTGGAAAAACTGACCCATTTCAGTGTAGTGTCACCATGACTGGCGCTATTTGAAAACAAAACAAAACAGAAAACATGACAGCGGATGTTGTTACCTGTCCAGAAGTAAGCATGTGACCTCAGCCTGTTTCCTTAGATTTTACTGCTCCTTCAGTTATTTCTAGTGGAGAATGGATGGCGATGTTTCATCTAGTTTCCTGTCAGTTTTGATCATCTCTGACACGGAGCTGCTGCTGGGTCCCTGTCCGCACCTCTCCCCAAGCTGGGACAGCCACCTGGGTTGGGTGCATCTCAGATCGAGTTGGTCGTTTGGTCAGGGTTAAAGAAAGTTTTGTTGTTTCTAGTTTTTAAGTCTGTATATAGAGTTCTTCATTTAAACTTCTAATGAGGATGAGAGGACAGGGATGTAACCGTGTATTCAAAAATCGGTAATAACATCAACTCACACAGAAGGAAGCACAGCGTACAATATGTCGACCCCATACAGTAGGACCCATGCCCATGTATTTTATGCGGCATTCCAGTTAACTCTTCCGAGTCGGAAAGTCGTAAATCTCGCAGTTGTTTCGCGTCATTTCACTGAGACACGCCCCCACTTGGTGGGAAATTTTGAGCTCTAACTCGGATCTCTGGATAGTAGACAGAGTAGAGCGGGCAGCTCGGAGAACAAACATGGCTGCGCCCGTAGCTGAGATGTATTTTCTTTGTATTTGTACTATGTTGGTCATTTCAATGTCATTTTTGAATGCTCTTACACACTTGACTACATTTCTGTTTTAATCCGGTCACCAATTTATACATTGCACGGCCTTGCTGTGCGTGCAATACAATGTACAGCTTTGTTTTTCATTCTGGTCTGCTGAAGATGCTATGTCGCTAACAACAATAAAAATGACTAGCCAATGACAGCTGCTGCCCTCAAAGCGTCCATGTTCTTTCCGACTCGGAGTGAAGTGAGACAAATGAAATGCAGCTTTTTATGGTTATTTGCTTTATGGCACCCAGTACTTTTCAATGATTAGGCATCATTCTATTCATTTTCAACAATATTTTGATGGACATTTCCAGAGATTAATGTTAAAAAACCAACACACCGTCTCTTTAAAAATAAAGTTGAATCTTGTTTGTTTTCCTGGTTACGTATTAATAAATTTAATATTGCACATACATTCAATGTTTCTTGCAATTAGAGAATGTGTTTTATGTGGGGTCATTTTAATCTGTAAAGCAATTTGAGATGCAATTTTGTATAGACAGCGCTTTATTAATAAAGTTTGATTTGAAAAAGAAGACTGCATACATTTCAATTAAAGTTGCTTCAGGTACAACTGGATTCTTTTCCGTTAAATGAAAAGAAAAAAAATAAATAATCAACTTTCAATATCTTGTGTGAAGACAAACACTGAGCATCGTTGTATACCTGGTACAAAGTATACATAACCGCAGTATTGCGGTATAGTCAATATGTCTACCTTGGTTAAATTTATATAACTTCTATCTTATACCTTTTCTCCTGCCCACTACTAATTACTAGCTTAGAAAATGTATTTATTAAAGCATTTTGACTGGAAAGTTTAAATTTTTTGCTAAACTCTTGTATTTTTGAAAGTAATTCATTATTCCACATACATATGTAGTAATTGCTATCTATTGTTTAATTACCTCAACCTTGTCAGGCAGGTAATTGTAAACATTAACTGAATTAATTATTTGACCATTATTACATTTCCTGTGTTGGGTCTGAACCATGAATATGATATCAAAGGAGTTCTACAAACATGACCCAGCATTCCATAACTCAGCGACATGCCCCCGCCCTCTCGGTCGCTCCAACCAATTGGAAAACTGCTGTCTCCCGTCTGAACCAGCTCAGACCCGGAGCATCCGTGGCACTTATTGGCTGGAATGCCAATCCCTCAAAACCGCCGCTGCTGCCCGCAGCTTGATTGGAGACAAATACATAGAAAGAAGGGTGAAGCGCCCACACTCAACATAAAAGTGCTAAAAACCATTGTCCTTCCTCTTCACGCGAAGAAGAGACTCAATTTTCTACACGTGTTCTGACCCCTTTCCCTTGCGCAAACAACTTCTCCTGTCTTTGAGGCTGGCTTTCAAAGTTTTACCTTTTCGTTCATGAAACTTTTTCTCTCTTCCGTATGCCGGATGAGTTGCAAACTTCCTTTTACCCCTTTTTTTTCGCGTTTTTCCGTTGCAATCAAGGACGCGGTGCCTTTCTCCTGCATCTGGGACTTCTATAAAGTAAGACTGTTCAATTTTATTTCTTGACCTGGGTGGAGTTATTCAGGAATCCTGTATTTTTATGCATGCATGTTCTCATTTCTAATGAGCACTCTTGAAGTTTCTGTGCTGTGTTTTGTTCGTATTTACGAGTAAACTGAGCTTAATTGTTGTGTAAGTTTCATGTCTGTAGTACCTTTCGTCCTTTAGTAATAAGCAAAGTTATCTGATTGTAGGAAATCCCTTTGGTTTTTCATGTACCATAGTGAGTGTTTAACGACACAGGCGTTCTGTTGCGCTTACACAGTGTTTCCAAGAAGCCCACGGTGCTGAGAGTAAAGCTGCAAAATCCTTATTTGTCCCATGTTTCTGAACCAGAGCCTTTGCTAACAAAAGTTGCCCCACTTTTAAAGACCACAAGGCATTTATTTGTTATAGAAAGCCGCGCAGCGCCTTGCCTGCAATAAAACAATTACTTCTCCTCCCAGTTCGGCAAGCTGCGCGTTCACATCCGAATGCCGCCTCTACGCCTGGATGCTAGTAATGTGTCGTTTGTGAACGATTCGTTCAAAATGAACTAATCTTTTATACGACCCGAGTAACGAGTCCTCTCAGTGAGCGATTCGTTCATTGTCATGCAGTACCTTCTCTTGCCACGTGTCAGCAGCTGCATGAGCTCAGTCAGCAGCAAGACAGGAAAAAGAAATGATTCGTTCATGACTCACTCAGCTGCTGCGTCCGTTTTCAGGTCCCAGTTCTTTTGTCATGTGACAGCCAGACCGCCCAGGCTGTGTGTGGCGAGCAGCAAGTACTACAGTTCGCTCACGATTCGTTCATATACGGATCGTGACGGATCATTCTTACTCATTCGTCACGTGAAAACTGTGGCTCAGCTTGCTACGGGCTGTGGAGCGGACTGAGAGATGAACAAGGAAATGAATGATGTCTGATATCTAATGTTCCTTTATTTGTCATTCGACACCCGATATATATTATTTATTCATTAAATCATAATTATTTAGTGGACTTCAATTATTGTAGATGTGTTATTGTGTGTATAATTTAAAGTGTGTTTATAAATAAATACTTTTGAAAACTATATCATCATATTGATTAAATAATAAATATATAATGATGATAATAACAACACACATAATCAATAATAGTAGTAATAATAATAATAATAATAATAATAATAATAATAATAATAATAATAATAATAATAATAATAATGTAAAATTTTGTACACAATTAACGCACCATGTAAACATAGGGAACTTATTAATTATTCCTTTTTGTTTTAATTGTATCACTAATTGTCAAAATTAGTTTACACTCACTCTTCCTCTACCCAGCTGTAATGTGACCGACAGTTCGGACTGAACGGATCTCCTCATTCATCGTTCACAGCTCAGGGTGTACTGTGTGTGGAGTAGTAGATTCGTTCATTTGTCACGTGACACCTACCTAGTCACTGTCGCGTTGTTAAACAATGATAGCAGCGTGGACACAAATAACAAAATTGTGGTGTGGATATGCTTTCCTAGGTTTTCGAATTGCTTGTGGCATTTTGTTTTTTATTGTCAGGTGAAACAAAACATGTTGCCTTCTGTATTGTAGTGTAGAATTGAGCTGTGAGCCGGGAAGGAGGAGGGGTGAATGAGTCGTTCAGCTCGTTTGAGCTGTGAGCCGGGAGTGAGCGATTTGTTCACGTTAGCGATTCAGCACTAGACATTGCAAGCTAGCTTCGGTTAGCTCTCGGAAAGGAAGGGGTGAGTAACTCAATGTGCTGTTAGCATGTTAGCAGAGCTATACTACTGTGAACTAATGAGCTATTCTCATGATATGAGTTTTGTACTCAGGGTTTTTCTTCAAGTCTAGAGCAGAAATGTTTTTTTACTGGGTGTCCCCCCCCACAAATTTAATTATAAACTATAAATATTTCTACTAATGAAATTAGTTGCTAAGAGTAACAGTAATGAGTCGGTAAATGGGTCACTTGGGGTTGTGAATTATGATTCGTTGGAGAACCGCTGCCTTGTTTACTACGACGCCCACAAGAGGGCAACAGCGCCACCTGCTGTTAAAATGAACTAAATGATTCGTTCAAGATTCGTTTAATTTAATGTTCGAGAGTAAATGATCCGAGTCGGTAAAAAGAGTCGGTCTTCCCATCACTACTGTATGCGAGGGGCCGCGCACGAACGTCAGCAGGAAGTGCTCCGTGACGCGCCTAAGTGACGTCACTACTGGTCGCCATATTGCTCAGGTATACCATTAGCCTTGACAGAACCGTTCTGGTATAAGTAGTGTTTTTATTTTAGTTTAATTTAGTTTTTAGAATAAATTAGTTAAATTGAATCCAATCTCTGGTTTCTTTTATACTGAGTGTGTGTGTGAATAATTGCAAAGAATAAATGTCCTTCAGATAAGGTCTTTCTGGTAAACACTAATAATTAATAATTATAAATGAAATTATTGGTTGATAATCTTCTTTGAATAGAGATAAGATCTTGTTTCCAGCCCAGAGGCTAGTGGTGCCCCGATTAAATAATTTAAAGAATAATTAAACTACTAATGTAAAATGATTAGTTAATATTCTTAGCATAACCATATAGACCATAACTTAAATGTATCAATTATTTTAATTGATAAATACCCAACACCTGGATCCCAGGATGGTGCCCCGAATTTGGTAATTTTGAAATAAAATCATCAATCTTATCAATAATTGCCCTAAAGAATTATTAATCATTTTTTCATTACTAAAACCTACCTATTGTAGTATGGAGGACCAAAACTGACATAATTTTAAAAAAGCATATATATATGTGTATAATTATATATGTATATATGTATAATTTTTATTTATTTTTTACAAAATGCACATAATAAGGAAAAGGAAAAACAAAAAATATAAATTTCTTCGCAAAAATGCACATTTAAGGAAAAGGAAAAGCAAAATATATATATTTCTACTTTTATTTTTAATTATGTCAGTTTTGGTCCTCCATATTGTAGCACAACAATGCAGTACTTTGTGCAAACATACGATAAGACACACACTTCTAAGAATGCAATTAATACTAAATAAAATGTGATAAACAGATTAATAAAAACATGGGTGCAGGTGATGATTAGTGCAAAATCAGAAAGGTGCAAAAACACAACACAGGGTAATGTGACTGAAATAGAATGGAGGGTTGGAACAGTGTTAGGATTATTGTTCATGAGTTCAACAGCAGAGGGGAAGAAAGTGATCTTATGGTGGGAGCTTCTGGTCTGGATGGACCGGAGGCTCCTGCCGGAGGGGAGCAGGTCAAAAAGTCTGTGTCCAGGGTGAAAAGGGTTTGCTGTTATCCGACCTGCACGCCCCAGTGCCCTGGTAGGTGTACAGGTCCTGTAGAGATGGAAAGTCCTTCATGAGCCCTATGCTGAATAACACAAGTTTAGTAATATAATATTTATTTGCTTCAATAAAAAAATTTTTAACTGTCTTACAGGAGATCTTAAATGAGATTTATACTCTTACAGGAGATTTTAAGAGTATCCAATTTAGAAAAAAAAACAAAAAAAAACAGGATTCTTTTCCAAGACATCCAAACCTGTCCCACAATCTGCATTTAAAAATGATTTTATTCTAAAATTAAATGTATTTTAAAATCCGCTGACAGTCTCTACTTTGATAAATATATGCATGCAGAACCTATTTTGCATATATTTCTAGTAGAATTTTAAAATATAAATTTCAAGGGATAGGTTTATCCTCTGTGAGGCAGGGAATGTACAGTAGGTGAGGCTGAGCCCAGGCTTTAGAGGATATGTCAGCCATGTTGTGCTTGATTAATTGCACCACAGGCTCACTCATCAAGAGTAATAAAATATGAAGGCATAAATCAGAATGCATTCCACATCTCTGACAAATATTCTGGTTTTCAGGCATAAGTTTCATGCAACCAATGTCGGGGTCTACTTTCTATATATTTTTTAAGGAATCTCAATGATTCACATTTTATAACAAAACCACAGAAACTGTGCTTTATATGCCCAGGGAGATTTAAGATTAACTCTCCTCTCATAAATCAAAACTCTAAATTTTATATTGTTTTATTCTCATTATAAGAATACAATTTTATTTTTTATTAAAATAAAAACAAGAGTCATGTCGTATTAGACTAACTAGATTCATGTAATTCTCTAAAACCGAGACTGCAGCTCAAAAATAACCACACACTGAACATGATCCAGCAACAAAGTTAGGCACAGTTTAATTAAATCTAATGAGGATCAATTTCCATGGCTCCAAAACCAGCTTCTGAAAACTTTAGATGTTCTTATGGTGCAGCTTTGAATGAATAGGAAGAGTAGTCTTTTTAAGTCTCTCTGGGCAAGACAATACATTTCAAGTAAGAGTGCTTTAATTGCTCAGTATGACATAACTTCAGTTGTTTCACCAAAAGTGTTTCAACTTTTAAATGTGTAAAGGGATTTTTTAAAACATTTTATATCTCTTTGAAGATTAAGTTTTTCATTATTTTTCTTATATTTACATGATATAATTTAGGTGATATTCGATATAAATTATTAAGTTAAATTGCTTTGCTTTTCATTTATGGCTGGGGTTAGGTTAGTTGTCTTAGGACTTAGCGGGGCACAGGTATGTAAATTCAATATAGATATAATTAATAATCTGTATATAAATATGGAATGATGTCAAGTGCTGTTTGTAGACAATGGAAGAATGAACTAATGAGAAACGTTTTACAGGCTGTAAGACTTTCTCCCTTCTTCTACTTTCTAAATAATAACTATGTTAACCATCTTAGTTTATAAGTAAGACATGGTACATAAACTATTCACTTTAAGCTTTAATGAATTGATTGGCAGATTAAATGCATGCATGGATGGATGGATGGATGGATGAGATTGTTTTCACTGGCAGTAGTATATATTGTTCTAAGAACAAAATGATTGGGAGAAACTACTGTTTTTACAGTATACTATAGTGATTATCTTTGTCAACTTTAGTTTAAGTTTCTAATGCTTATTTGTGGAGTTAACTATGAAAAGCTCTCTTTCCTCAAAGCCTGATACTGAAACGAACTGTGCAACAATTTTTCCTTGCTTATTAACTCACTTTTAATATTACCCTCCAGTTAATGTCTCAAATTCTTTACTATAATAAATATTTAATCATCTATGTTTCGCAGAAATGCCAAAATACTAAAGTGATTACCGCAAGGATGATTATATATTTGCTATCAACATATAATGTGCTGAGAACATAGAACTGTAGTATTACAACCAATATACAGGGAATGAAAGAAAAGTATGCAATAAACATACAACCAGTGCAACTGCAAAGTACCAAGTTATTTTACCTTCATCTAAGCTTTTTCTTCCAAATCTCACACTATCTACTAACCTGGCTAATGGTCTAAAGGCATACTGGTATTTCACCAAAAAGATATCCTTTATCCTGTCATCCACTGTCCACAACAGTTTCTCTTCAGCCCTCTGTAAATTTTCCTTTTAAAATATTAAAATTAGTTCAGCTCTCTGTATAGCTAATTTGCTGAAGTTGGATCTTAAATAATAATAAGGCAAGACAGCTGACGGGGAAAAACAAAGCTCTCAACAAATGAACGAACCAAGCAAATGTAAAAAAAAAAAAAAAAAGTACCTATTCAAGCATTGTGAGCTGGGTTTGCAGAAAAAAGTTTAATTATTTAATAATTTAGAAATCACTATACCATGGCTGAGACAGATTTTTCTATGCCAATATCTCTATGTTTAAGAATGCAATCTAAATTAATTAATATAATAAATTATACATATATTATTATTAGTTTGATGAAGGCACAAGGAGTGACCTAAACCTTACCATATTAAGTGGCATGTTTAAAATGTTATAAATAATTTAGGCACCTCATTTAGGTTGTTCATTTTTGCAGACCTCTGTTTTTCTGTGTTTTAATTAAACTGGTGCAAACTTCATTATATTTTCATCAACATCAATATTTCAACAGAAAAAGACATGAATTCTAATGTGTGGTAACGTGAAAAAAAGGAAATTTCTTCAATAAAGTCTTGAAGGGACAGGAATGAAATAGAATGGCAATGCTTGCACTACAACAATACTTCACTTTTTTCCAAAAAACTAGACAAAATACAAACCTAAATAAGACATAAAAGGAACATGACAACAAAAGCGGCGGCAGAATTTTATGCTCTTGAAGTATAAACAAAACATATTTTAAATCATCACTAAGACATAATTATACATTTATATATTTATTTATTTATTTTTTATTGTATGAACAATGTGTATATTTGCATATGTGGGAATAAACAAGGACGTGAATGCAACTATACTAACTACCAGATATGGCTTCAGACCTTATAATTTGGAGCAAAATGGTCATCATACACAGCGCTCCAATAAATTATGTAGCTTCACATAGGCAAAGAAAAGATGCCTGTAAAGGATGGTCCTCAACTGAAATAATATCAAAGGACTATGGAAAGCCGTTTGGACCAGATGATCCTGGAAGTGTAGTGTAAAGGAAGATTAGTCAACTAGAAACAACTGAGAAGACAAGAAAACCGATCAGAAATCATACAAAAAATAATAAAACAAAAGATGATATCTAGTGAATGGTGTAATTACAATCCAAGTGTTGGCACAAAAACTTTATCAATTGGCCAGATAGCTTTGAGAAAAAACAGAATCATGTCTGCACAGCTTATCAGAGATCATGTAGTGTGTTTGTCTATTCTAAATAAGCATTTCTGTTTTTTTAAGGGTATAAAATGCTGGCCCCAAAACGGGCCCCATCTATGTTGCAATCAAGTTTTTTTGACTTTCTTAAGTTAGATAAACTTCTGACCATACAGAAAAGCAGAGCTGTTGAGCAAGGCTTTAATTACAGCATTTAAATTCATTCAAAGACATGCCATCATTTTATACCACACTAGAAGCCCTGATTAATCTGAAAATACAAAATTACAGTTTAACTTTTTAAATAGCTTGCAAAAGAACCCTACAGGATATCATGTACATATCTAAAATTTTAAGAAAACAAAAAAGCATTTAAATGAGAGTTTCCTAAAGTTTAGGAGTTAGACTGCTTGGAGTCTGCATGTTCAGTGGTTTAATTTGTTTTGTTTATATGTCATACTTTTAGTTGATTTACTGCCTGCACTTTTTTCCTGACCTGTACATCCCTACTCTTAAAAGGATCTGATACGTAGAGACAGTATACGAGTGCTCTTATCCTATTTAGAATGTGCCTGTGTGTATGGCAGCCTCGCCTCTGTCAGTGTGCTCCAAGGCAGCTGTGGCTACAATGTGCAGTAGTGTACCATCAATTGGTTAATTACTGAATGCATTTTGTGGTCCTCTGACCAAAAAAAGGCAATTCAAATGAAGGCCGTTTACCATTTTAGAGTTATTTTCAATTTGGAAGAGCCATCTGTGCACAAGATTTACCTTCCTGGGTGATGTCTGTAGATGTTACTTCAGTATTTCCACATAATGTTCTTTCTTCATGATGTCATCTATTTTACGAATTGCACCATCCCATAGTTTAAACTTCAAATAGTATTCATAGGCTTACAAGCTTCAGCCACCATCTCCACAAGGTCCTTGGCTTTGGTTCTGGGTCCAATTTTGCACTTTTTGGACCAAAACAGATTCACCTCTGGGTGACAGAACCCTGTTCCTTTCTGATTGGAATGGTGGTTGAAGATTTATATCATGTCTGTACTTGCATATACTTAAACAGATGAATATGGCACCTTCAGACACCTGGAAATTATTCCCAAAGATGAACCGTGCTTGGGCAACTCTTTAATTCTCTTCCTGATACCTTGGCTGATTGTTTTTGACTTTCCTATCGTTTCAAACAAGCAAACAGTTTGTTTGAAGGGTGGCCTTAAAATACATCCAGAGGAGAGTCTCTAGATTTAAATGTGCTAGTTAACCAAGTTTCCAAAGCCATGACATCATCATATGGGCTTTCTTTAATTGCTTAAATAAATAATCCTTCCGTATGTTAAGTTTTTACTTTAAATAAATGAATGCATGTTTCTCTAACTATTGTAGTATTTATCAATTATAAATAATTCAGGTGTTTCTAACTGACCTAAAACAATACAATTAGATATGATTAGATTTCAGACCATGAGAAAACAGGTTTGATTTTTTTTTTTTCATGCAGTATATAAACTACTGGTTTCAGCTATATTTGATAATTACAGATTCTTGTTCTCTGACATGTTGTTTTTACCTTTTTATCCCTCCCTCATCGATTAAGAACATAAGGTTATAACTTTAGACCTGTCTGTCTTGATCTACCAGCTGTCTCTATTAAACACTTGCCACTAAAGCAATTGCTTAAGAGTCAAATGTGCTAACTGATGTGAAAATGAATGTAAACAAATTTCCTGTTGTAATGTATCTCAGTGGCTGCTCCCTAAAAGACCTTCTAAATGATCAAGGCTTTCAGTAAAATCTGATTTAATCCTAATTGGATGACAGGCACATTGTAGTGTCCCTCAGGATAGATGAAATAATGATAGGACATTATATTAGAGTGAACACTACTGAGAAGTAAATGCATGACAAATACAGCCATGGTGCAGCCCAAAATGCTCAGGTTGTTCTTTGTCAAGGAGATGCTTATTTCAGGTTTGTAAATTGTCAGGATTATATTTTAGGTGTTAAAAGAAAAAAACTGGAATAAAGCACTGATGTGGAATAATTTATTTTCAGTAGATATACCATTTTAAATATTGTAATTAATGCAAGTACTATTATGTCTGAAGAAAGAAATGGCATATACTATTATAAATTTGGTCATATAGGTATTCTTGCTTTAAAGGGCCTATATCATGCAAAATTAAGTTTTTGTAGTTTTTAACTATCTGGTAGTGCTATTTTCTCATAGAAAAAAAAACAAAAACACCAGAGTGGTTTGTGGCTTAATTCAAGGATGTCTGAGGAATCATCCTGAATCCTTCTCTATGAGCAACAATACCGTCTGAGTGTCAAATTGTGATGTATTTTGCGTCACTAAGTGAAAACAAGGCAGTGCTAGAGGTGTCTTCCCTGCCCCTGCAGAAAGAGCACCCTACCTCTGGTAGAGTTGCAAACACACCCGCCCCCCTTCACAAAGCTCATAACTGTTCTGTTTTTAGCAGCTGAAACCACTTTTTTTGTTAGAATTTTACTTTCTCTGTGAAAACGGCAGTTTGGCTGTATAGATTACAGGACTTTATTTTACATTCCTTAAGAACAGCAGCTGGATCAGAGAACAAAGATGCCTGATGGATAGAGAAGTAAGCGGCTACATACTAATGCTAATGTATTTTAGCCATTTATCAAGCTACTTATGTGATCTTATAACAACCTTGTGTGGTAAATTAATTGATCTGTAGCATCTCAGAATATCCAGTAAATGGGTGCAAAGAACACCCACAGCTTTTCTATATATACTGGGCTGGAAAGAGCTGCTTACTGGACTCAGCTGTGTTGGTTTGGGCTACATCTATAGCCTGGTAGATTTAACAGCTGAAATAAGCTTTATTGAATCAATTTCTTACAAAAAATAAATAAACCAAACATACGAGCCCTTATTACAACAGTTTCATTGTGGTAATTGGTGCACTTCAAATTTACTGTCGTACTCCGGATCGTGATAAGGCTCAGCACTGTTTTTGTTTTTCAGTCAGAGCAGCGCTGCACTCATAGTGCAGGGAGAGGAGGCAGGATTATAGAGAAACGAGCAGTTTTACTTGGTGGTCCAGCAATAACTCCAGGATACAAGTTAAATTTTAAGACAAATTTATACTATAGAACACCAGCAGTAACGTTTTATATATATATATATACATGATTAGAAAACTTGTGAAAAATGAAAACGTAGAATCACTAAAAGAAATCTTAAACATTTATTAAAGACAATTTATATAATTTAAAGAAAAGAGAACATTTAGTGATTAGAGCATAAGAGCAAATTTATGCAAAATTATGAAAATTTAAACGGAAACATCTAACAGTAATTAAAAAGAATGAACGCAAAAGTTGCATCAGTTACTCATAAGAAAGTCTAAATAGATAAGTTTTAATTTTTTATTTGAAATGGTTCAGTGTCTCTGCAGTTTTTCAATTATCCAGGTGTTTGTTCCAGATATGGAGAGCATAGAAACTGAAAGCTGCTTCTCCATGTTTGGTTCTCGTTCTAGGGAATATCAGTAAAATAGAGCTGGAGGATCTAAGTGATCTGATCAACTTCCTTGGAAATTGAGTTTCCATGAGGCATGGGGCATCTGAAGTTATCCAAATAATTAATTTTCAATGTATGTTAAAGGGGCAGGTCCTAGTTTAAAACCTTTTTAAAAAAAGGTAAAAAGCTTACCAGTGTTATAACTTCTAAAGAGTCAAAGTTTTCAGACTGCCTGTAATTGGTAAACATCACATACCTAATGATTCTTGTTGGTCAAATGCTGACATTATCTAAGCACAAGCTTCTCAGATCAGGAGGTGTAATGTTTTGCTTTGAAAGGTCCATAATATACACCTTTATAGTAATCAATATGAAACTGGCCAACCCCTATTTTATCCCAGGATTATGTAAGTGAGTACACCTGTGTCGTGTCTCAGCACAAAAAAGTATCTTGAGTCCATGGTCCATACCCCACAGGAAATCTTCCATTGTAGCTCAAAGCTGCCAATTTGTGTCATTTACACATGTACTGTTCAAGCCAATTTCAAGAGATTTTTACTGTCAGACCTCAAAATGAGTGATTAACCTCCTAAGGTATGAGGGATCAAAAGTTGTTCAAAGAGTTTTGCTGCATCAAAGCAGGTGGGTGGAGCTAAACCTAAAAAAATGGAATCCAGCCATTAAAATAGAAGATGTATTACCTTCCACATATAAGGTCACAGCTCTACCAATCTTCCTGTGTCACATCATATTACGGCACCCTGCATACTGTCATTTGCCCGTCACCTAAGCCCCGCCCCCTGAGAGTAGGGGAAGAGGTAAGGGGGAGAGGTTAGAAGGAAAAGAGGACAACAGGATAGTGTATAAAATAAAATTTATTAAAACAAACCCGGAATTACTTCTGGGGTGTACAGGTTAAAGGGCTTGAGACACCTAAAAAAATATCCCAGACATGGCCCAGAGAATGCCCAACCCCAAAAAATAAAAATACCACAGAACCACAGCCCCTTTTTGGCTGGAACAAAGTAATTAAAGAAAACAAACCAATTAACTAAGGAAGATAGTGTCAAACTAAACAAAACTATATAAAAAGTACTACCAGTACCTTCCACTTGAATAAAAGTTGTTTAAAACAAACACCAGCAAACAAAGATGAACAAATAACCCAACACAACATACAGGGGCCATGACAACCAGGAAGTGCAGTGTTTCACTCAGAAAGCTCCATATTTGACTCCTTTTATCTAATCAACATCTAGTTGTGACCAGTTACTAAGAACAAGTTTGTGTAACTTGGTTTTAAAAGGGGGTGTGGCTATGCATAGCAAAGCCCAGTGCCAAACAGTGGCCATATGTTTGGCTCTAATTTCCACATACATTTTATGATCTGCACCAAATTTAACAACATGAATATTACTCCAACCCCTAACAGATATGCATGAAAATATTTTATGAGCATGGCCCAATATCTGCCCAGCAGAGTTAGAAGCATTTAAACAAATTGCAACAAGCAATGCTTTCAACTGAGATTGTAAACTAGTATTGCAAAAGATGAGGCACGGCACAAGAGGAGGGCAAAGATATCAATCTCATCCATCTCTCTTATTGCAACAGAAAGAGACAGTGATCATCCTCTGATGTAAGTATTTAATGAAGACAAAGTATATTGGTTTTCTCCAAGAAATAATATTAATGCATTTTGACTCAAAGTAAACACATCAAAATTCTGTAGACAACTCAATCAAAAAAATATTTTGTTGATAAACCTTGTACCTTACATCCACATGCAATAAGCAGTACTTTGAATAATGATTATCAAACAGTCAATGATTTGTCTCCATTCAAAAAGAAATCACGATTATACATTTCCAAATGTAATCCTACAATTCTCGCTTATAATATACTTTGGTATGGAGTTATTTGGACTCTGTAAAAAGTAATTTAATTGTAAAACTAATCTAAAACAAAGTGAGATTTCAGCTTTGAAAAATCTGGAACATGGAAAAGAGATCATTATATGACCAGCTGATAAGGGAAGCTATTTTGTTGTAATGAACTTTGACAAATATAATTAAATTATAAGAAATCAATTTTCTAATACGAAAGGTTACAAACTTCTAATTTCAGATCCTACTGGTGTATTTCAAAATTGAGATTCAGAATTACATCAGCTATGCTCTGATAAAAGGTTGGAGAACTGAGAATATTTTATCTTATTGTGGAAAGCATAGGTGGTCCGACTGATCCCTTGTCTCAAATTAGTAGAATTTTTTTGTGAAAACATTTGTTTCTACTTTGCATTCATGCATTGGTGACACTCTGGGCATACTTAACATAATTAAACAATTTAGATATGAGCAAAATAATGTTCATGTTTACTTCAATGCACAGACCCTATATACTGGCACATTTATCCACCATGCAGGGGGTCTTGATGCTCTTTCTCATTATATTGGCAGGTGGCCACAGCATCTGTTTCCTCCAAATACATTTTTGCTCACACTATAAGAAATGATAATTTTTTTTAACAATCTCAAGCAGCAGCTATTGGTAGTGCTTTGGCCCTTATGCTTGCCTTGGGATGGGTCTGCTGTAAGAAAAATACTATTTAATCCAGCGTGCAATGTGTTCCTTGTGAAAATAATTTTGTGGAAGAATATATATATATATATATATATATATTATATATATATATATATATATATATAATATATATATATATATATATATATATATATATATATGCCTTTACATACATATTACATTAATTCTTCAACTATTTATTTGTGGTTTACAATGGCGTACAGTGAAATCTTGATCAGCTTACTTGATCTTACACTTTGTAAAGGTGATAAGATTTGAACTACAATCTACTGTATACCTATGAGTAGAAATACAATACTAAGAACTGAAAAGCAACCACCCAAAACGCCTGATTCAGAATATCCCCAGTTCACAGTACCTGAGATGGCAAATAAATTATAGTATCACCAGAGAGGTTGAGTCTAAAGCTGCTGAAATGTTGATCAAAAGAAAGGTTATTCATCTTCTGTTATATCATCAGCCTATCAAAGAGCTACATACAGATAGGGAATCATTACTGGTTAAAAAAAACAAAAAACCCCACTCACATTTTCTTTTCAACTATTTAATTCACTGTCTGCAGTCAAGGTAAAATATATAATCTTGAAACATTGGAATATTATTTAATTGAAGTCAAGCAGCTCTGTTGCCTCCTTCATCACATTTAATCGTTCCTAAAATTGGTCCACTCTGAAACTACAAAAACCATCCATCCATCCATCCATCCATCCATTTTCTGAACCGCTTATTCCTCAAGGGGTCACGGGAGGCAGGTGCCTATCTACAGCTATCAACGGGCGAGACGCGGGGTACACCCTGGACAGGTCACCAGTCCATCACAGGGCTACACATAGAGACAGACAGACAGGACAAACCATCTAATGCTAAATATTGGCTTCCTGATCAGCCAACAGGGTTGTTTCTTTGCAGTCATTGTGCTTATTTTTCCAGTTTTCATTTTCAAGTTCTTTACTCATCTACATACAGGCAAAAATAAAATCCCCATTAAATTATTCATATACCATTGTAGCACATGTAGTATATTTATTGAAATTTCCTTGTTGCTGAGCTAATGTTTGACAAACCTAAAGAGCTTTTATGATTCGAATATCCAAGTACAAGAATGTTATACATACAAAAACTATGGACTATGTGATTGCTCGGTATTATAAACAAGCCAACCATAACATCTTTGAAGTTTTAGGGAATAAAAGAAAATCTTCCTTCCATCGAGAGAGGGGACATTATTAAGATTCTCTTTCGCAGAAAGGCATAAAGGATTTATACTCTTTACACTGTAGAACCTTGTGGTATCAATGAAGAAATTAATTTGTGTTGGTTTCTTTAAACTGTTGTTGATGTATTTAACTGTAACTTAATAGTCTAATGACAAATATTTTTGTGTACATGTTATTTTTGTGATTTAATTATTTTAGTTCTTCACTATGTATAAGGCTTCTGGGGAATGTAAATAGTGAACACTACTTCAACCCACCACTAACTGTATTTTTAACTCATGAGATATAATTGTTTGAGCTAAAGTATGATTAATAGGTAGGTTTTTATTTTATTTTTTTATTTTTTGTACGTGTCCTGTCTAGCAGTTTGCCACTCAGAATTGGTGTCTGAGTACCAAGTACAAGCCCAACAGATGTACTTGCTCAAGCAGAGCATTATAGCTTTACTATAGTACTCCACTTGATATATGTGTATGAAAAGTCTTTATTAATGATTACTTTGGGTTTAATTTCTTGAAGTTATGGACACTGAATTGAGATAAGAAAGAAGAAAGAAAGAAGATGAAGAAGAGGAACATGACCGGTAGAAGTGTGAACTGACAATACAAGATAGGGAAGCAGACGAAGAACACAAGAAAACATCCCAGTCCTCCACCTCTGTTGGACGGCAGAGAAGTGGGAAAAACACAACAAACAAAAACAACCAATAGAACAGAATAATATTAACAAAACAGATCTAGTAATGTGAACTAATTACTACATATACACCACACACAAAAATGGATTAATGAACACAAAACTAATGTTTCTGGTAAGCTCCTGATACCAACTATCTATTGACGATAACCTCAGGTCAAGATTATGTCGGTACAGACCAATGTCCCCACACCAATGTGTCTGTGCAAGCATGCAGGTGTAAATCAGAATCAGAATCAGAATCAGCTTTAATGGCCAAGTATGACACATACAAGTATGACGCATACAAGGAATTTACAGATACAATACAACCTGTCCAAGATCATTACAAACAACAACAACAACAAACAGATCCAGGTCACTGTTGGGCATGCAACCACCGAGCGGCGCTCCCATTTATGAAACATAGAGAAATACACATCTGGGGAGGGGAGGGTTCCACGGTGAGGGGAAAACAACGCTCAACTGTGTTGTGGGTCCATACAGCACTCACAACGCAGGTAATAGAAAAAAACACACCAACAAACATTTAAGCACATATTCAGACATTAACAATGACACATACTCTACCACTGTGGCTCAGTGGTAGAGTAGTTGGCTTGCAATCGGAGGGTCGTAGGTTTGATTCCAGCTTCCTCCAGTCACATGTCGATGTGCCCCTGGGCAAGGTACTTAACCCCCAAATTCTACATTGTCCTACCGAGCCATGTTGGGTGTGTGAATGGGTGAATGTGGCTTCAATGTAAAGCGCTTTGAGTGGTCAGTAAGACTAGAAAAGCGCTATATAAGTTCAGACCATTTACCATTTACATCAGGAGGGATGGGCAGGTATGAGCTCCAGTCCACAGGTTAACGCGCTGCCATCGAGGCGCGCTGTTATCCAGCTTCCTGTTGCAGGAGAGAGAATTGAGGATACAAGACGGTGTGTGTGAATGTGAGTGTGTGTAACCATGTCAGTGTGTGCGTCAGTAGATGCAGGTGTACGGGGGAGAGGAGACTCTGTTGACATTCTTCTCAGGGACATTTGATTAAGACCAGGTTGAAGGTCTTCATGGGAGCCAAAATATAAATTATTTGGATTGCAGGGAGAGATCAAATATTCCTTTCTGCCCCTTCAGTCTGTCAGTGGTTTCTTTTATAGTCTAATTCAGACAAATTCTAGTTCAAATTAAAGTTCCAAATCCAAATTAATTCCCAGATTAATAGTTCCAAATCCAATTAATTTCCAGTTGCCCCAATCCGCACCGACAGTTTCTCCAAGTCCAATGACAAATTGCGGATGAGTCCCAGAGCGCCGTCCAGATCGCCTCTTACAGCGTCTGTTCTGCGTCCCAGCTCCCCCAGCATTTGGTTCTGACTCCCATCAGTACGAATCAACGCATCCAGCTGTTCCTTCAGCCGTCCAATCGCTTCCAGAACAGTGACCAATCTCGACTGTGTTTCAGATATTTGTTGCTCCATTTGTAGTTCCAGTAACTGCCCATTCCAATCAGCAGAAACCCGATCACCATGATTGACACCCCGGTTGACCCTTACCGGTGCTTCGTAGAGTTGAGTAGATTTTATCAATAGCATTCAGAGACCAGCTGACCATTTCCATCTTCGCTTATTCAGTTTGGTTTCGGAGAAAATTGCCAAAAGATACTCCAGATAGAGGCACCTGAGACAGAGAGCTGTGGGATAAGACACAGGAGGAGGAGGGAGGAAAAAAGTGACCGTCCTCGCTGAGAGCTGAGCAGAAGATTAGATTAATAAGATTTCCCCATGCAAGTGATTGATAAATGTTGTAAAGAGCCGTCAATCTGTCCTACAGGAATCAACGCAAACATGAAGGAGGTCGGAGATGTATATGTCCAGAGCCCCCCAGAGCACAGGGGCCACAAGCGGACCAGCGCAGGGCCGACGGACAGAAGACGCCACCGCCACCCCGAGCCAATTCCCACCGCCAACAACCCAGCCCCCCGGGTCCAGATCCCGCCCCACGCAGAGCAGCGAGACCAGGGACCCATGCCGGACAACCTAGAATCTTAACCCTCTAGATTTGGATCTCGATAACAAACTCTGTGTGTGTCCATTTATATTCCTCCAGTGTTTTAGCTGCTTTAAGTGAAGGACAAGGGAAAATTGATCAGGAAATAGTATATCAGCTCGGTAAAAGGTCTGCTCCGACAGCTTCTAAAGTTTTTCAAAGTATGCCAGGAGCATGGTAAGGGTGGGAAATGTTTAATCTTTTTAATTTCCCGTTTGCCGTGTTAAAATGGGAAGTCAACTCAGACGGAGTCAAATCCCAGTTTGCGGCAGTCATCCTGATTATGTTGTTGCATGCCAGCGTTGTGCTGAAGCTCAGAGCCATGTGATGTCTGGAGCTATATATATATATATATATATATCTCAAAGGATAACAAAGAACATGAATACATTTGGAACATAAATTATAATGTAAAAAAGAGAAATTCTACAATTAACATGAACACATTACCCATACGTCTCTGCGGCCTACAAACACCCCCTGCGCAGCCTGCACACATAGATTGGTTGACTGATGATCGACTATAGGAAGATTCGACATTTCTGATTCAAATGTGCAAATGCAAATGTGTAAACACAAACACATGGTTTGTGTGCATATATGTAAAAAGCTTGAGACATTTGTGAATTTTAACATTTTAAATGAAGTTTGTGTTTGAACTTTCAGATACTGACAAACAATTGAATAGTTATTATACAATCGTTTCTGGTAGATCATTCTCAGTATGTGTGAATTAAAGTCTCAGAAAGTTATTGTGAGTAGTAAACTCGGATAACAAAGTTAACCCATGCATTTCAGCATTGTCCAATTCCATGAAGTTGCAAATAAAAAACTGAAAGCCCTTAACTGTGTTCTCTGAACACCCCTAACCAGCTCAGCCCATTTCAAGAAAAAGTGTTAATCAAGAAAAATGTTTTCTAATAGATCAGTATTAGAGGGTAAATGAGCGAGCAATGGGAGAAGAAAACAATAATATGTTGTGGCACTAGGCAGAGAACCAAATCAGAAGAGAAACGAAATCCAATACCTGTAAAGTTGTTAGCAGTAAGGAATTAAAAGTCAGCTGGTTCACCAGACCAGGTGAGAAAACAGCGTCTTCTGGGTTATTATCAATGTAAGATTAAAAGACACTGAAATTAAAGATGGATTATAGTTTGTGAACATTTAGTCATTACATTACCTTACACAATAATTTAGCTTTTCTATAAAAAAACAACACAAAATAACAGCATAGCACAAATGTTACATGCCTTAGTCACATGGACAGCTATGCATTCAATATGTAAGACCTTTTTTAAAAACAGCATTGTCAGCGGTCAAGGTTTTGCCTAAACATTAGCACAGATAAGCGGTAGCTTTCATGTGAAGAACAAGGACACCTTCCTAAACATCTTGGGAAATAAAACATCCCATCAAGCTGTAGAAGACAGAACAATTTTCAGTCTAGCCATTGTATTTACCCAATCAATATGTTTAACAGTCAGGTCTCCACTATATCACATGAGAATTTCTGTTAAGCCTACATCTACAATAGTCTTAAAGTCAATTGCTGGATATTGTTTAAAGTAGTCTGATTTCATTTTAGTTTGAATTGAAATATCATTTATGAATCTTGGTGCTATTTCTCATCGTAAGAGGGTTGGGACAAAATAAATTATTATTTAATTATTATTATTTATGTAACTTTTTGCAGTGTATTAAAATATTATTTTGACTTATCTTCCATTAACACTTTACCGTTTAGTGGTCATGAGTGAATTAGAGGGGCATACTTGCATCTGAAATGATTGAGTCAGACAAAAAATAAAAAATCTGTCAGAAAGCCAAAAACAAAGCAATGTATCCCACATTAGACAAGTGGTATTCAAAGTAAGTTGTAAAATGCTGGTATCTGAATGCTGTACATGTCCCCTTAGTGCTTTATAACTTAATCAAATTAATAGTTCATAATCATGTCTTTGTAGAGTTTGATGGCATGCAGAGTAGGTAGTTCTGTCTCAACTATTTAAATCCATTTGAACTCTGGGGCTTGGACACATAAAAAACAACTAGCATTCCAGCCACTAAGGACTGAAATCAGACACCATTGACCCAGGCAGATCATCTGTACATCACATATATAATGCACCACAAAATAATTAAATGCAAAATATATTTGGTATTGATATTTTAATCTTCTTGCTGTGGGCACATTGTAACATCTTCAATATATTAAAGATCAATAAATCTGTCAAATGATTAAAAAATTGTACTTATCATGGCTGATACTGATATAAATATTTTATATCCATGTAGAGTTGAGATGTTATTTCTAATTTCACTTTCACGGCCCAGGTTTAGCATATGTTAAGTATATTTAAAAATGAATTAATATTTAAAACAACAATTAAGACTTACCCCCATAACATATCTTTAAATAGAACTATATTACTCATGTATGTCAGATGACAATCATCTGTTTGAAACTAAGTAATAAGAAAAGGAACTCCATTGTTGATGGTGATAAAACATATGTAACTAATGTGTATTTTAGCCACTGTATGAATTGCTAATTTTACCATCTGATGTGTACCCACTGAAAAAAATAATAAAGCACATACTCCAAAATCAAAATATAAATCCCATTTCAATAGTGTATAAATTAGAGAAACTGACATGATGTGGAATTTAAATTACTGAGAAGTCATTTAATATACAGATTCTTTGAGACTGATTAATATCCAATCATCATAACATGTGGTGTCGAACAACATCTGGTGCTACTTATATGCTTGCCAATATGTGCAATTAGGCCTAGAGTTATTCACACCTATGGCAGGTTTAGATTTAAAATAATTTCCATACACGCAAGATGTTTGTTTTTAAAATAATGAAAACCTTTCAATCAATGCTAACAAACTTTTTCCTTTTTGGGCCCTACATCCTGTACAACAATGTGGCTAATTTATACATATTTTTACTGGGTAATGGCCTCTGAGAGGCACTACAGCAGGAAGTACAAAAGTGAGAGAGACATGGGGAAAGAATATGCATCAAAGAAGACACAACCGGTTGTTTTCGTGCACACACCCTCATCATGGAAAACAGAAGAAGATATGCACATGATGCAGCTTTTAAGTTTAATGTAATTGATCTGGACATTAATGAAGTAAATAGAGCTACTGCACTTGAAATGATTCAACAGTGAGACGCTGGAGGAGGAAGCAGGAAAAATGTAGTTTGTGTTAAAAGACGGAAAAGCTATCAGAGAACATTATGACACGAAGCTTTAGTGCTCAAGAAGAGGATGATGATAGATACCAATGACTTTTCTGGTAGGCTAAAGCATGTCTTATTTTCTAACCAAGCATGCTACTTTCGTATTGTGTTGATGAAAATGTGGTAGATTTTCAGACAGAAAAAAAACAAAAAAAAAACACCACCGGTCTTCAATTGAAAAAAAAAAAATCTGTGTCCAGTGTTTCTGCGTAAATATCTCATGTTGGAACATGAAAACATGTGGCCTATATTCTGGGGAGGCCTTCGCATGTAAAATGTTTATTTTATTTTAAAAAGTTCAGCTAGTGCATCTTATATTCAGGGGCACACAATAGACCTCAAAGTACGGTACTTCAAAGCTTAAATCTACCAAGGGTATGAAATATATTTAGCTTACCTGTATGAATATGTTTTCTTGGACGGAAACATGGGTAGTTTTTTTGCTTGTAGAAAAATAAGATGCAAAGGAAGGAGGCCAACACAAAAGAAGGGGAAAAATATATTGTGCTATTCTGCCTCTGATGTGTTTTAGCCACACATCATCTTCAGAGGTGACTGCATTTTCAAGGAATGGGATTTGCTTGGGGCACACTGCACTGCCTATAAGTTCGAGGATTACCAAGGACCAGGCTGTGGATAGTCAGTGAGGTGTGGGTAAGTATGTTGATACTTGCGAGAAAGGGAATTTCTGTGTGGGGGGTGAAGGATGAGGACAGGGGCAAAGCCTGTGCACAGCCTTGAAGAGTGTAAACAACCTTGTGTGCAGCACAGCACCTCGGGGCGTGAAAGTCTGAAAGTGAGAGTACTTACTGCGGGTAGGTTCACATGTAGTTTCCTGAATTCAACATGCCCATGAGGCTTTATCAGCGTTATGTTCTGAGTGGTGTTACAGATTTGTTAATCTGATTTTGAAACTGAACTAAATACACATGTACAGGATAGTCATAATCAAATGTGTGCTGTTAATGTCGGACCAACAAGTTTTTTTGTTTGTTTGATTTTTTCTTTCCTTTTCCCACACAGGTTTCATTTCAGGTTTCAACACCATATTGCAGTATTGCTCTTTTAATAATATATCAGGAAAAGATCATTGTCTTGTTCAGTTTACTAGTAACACAATCCCTCATATTACAGAGAACTACATTAAAAAATGCACCCTCTGGTGGTAGCCTCGAGAACTCCTTTGTCAATGTAATGAGAGAAAATGGACTTTGCCATACTGCTGTTCCTGAGGCACACTACCAGCTCAACAATATATATATTTAAAATGGTAATGAATCTGAAGTCACCTGTTTGAGTATTCATCTTTCTCTAAAAGCAAAAACGTTAAGATGTTTCATCGATAATATTTTGTGATTAAGGCTATCCATAGAAGGAGTTGAATTATTTATATAGCACTTGTTTAAAAATAGCTTTACAAAAAAACTATAAAAAAAAGTTATCTTACATTGTTATGGCACAATAATAATTAAATGTACAGTAAAAACATATCCTCACCCAAAGCAAAAAAGCTTCTATGAAAATGTCATGACTGCATATCTACTGGTTAACTTACATTAAATGAGTTAAATGGAGACACGCCTGTGAAAGAATTTCAAGGCACACCTCATAGACATAGCTTCCTTTTCTGACATCATGGGACAATCTAAATAAATTATTGATGATACAAGGAAGAGAACTATGGACATTCACAAGTCAGATTCACCCTTGGATTAAATTTCCAGATACCTGACAGAGCTTCACCTACTCTATCTGGTCAAACAAATATATGTAAATAAATACAAACATCACGGGAATAGCCAACATTCATGTTTTTTAAGGAATTTAATTAATTTTGACTCCAAGAGATGAATATATTTTATTGCAAAATGTGCAAATTAACCACAGTGCAAAACCAAAAAAGGCTCTGTGAAAATGCTGGAGTTACAGGGGTTGGAAAGTGAGAGTCATTATCCACAGTGAAATGTGGGTTTAAACTCACTCAGAGTGGAAGAAGATGTTAATGTATTGAAAAAAAGATGCAAACACACTCTGGGGCATAGACTTTGAATGTTTGCAGAGATGTCCTATGAACTGGTTGAACTAAAAATTAAGTGTTTTGCCAGGGGTGGGGTTCAGATAACAGATGACAACGTAAGGAAAAAATCTTAAATAGGAATATTCAATCAACATTTCAAAACATAAATAAGATCGTTAATATCTGGATACAACTAGGTCTTTCAAATGAGAACTGACCCTAAGCATGTATCCATATTACTCATAATGTAACATAAGCACAACAAAGTCAATGTTTTGAAGGCCATCACAACACCCTGCTTGCTGTCCCATAGACCATTTGTGTTAGTGAGATGTTGAAAATATGTGTGTAAACAAGATGGTCAGCAAATCAAAAATCAGTTAAACCAGTTTTGTTAAGAGGAATGGGGCAAAATCCCAGTGAACAATTTTGAAAAACCTGTGGAAGAAAATCAAAAATGTTTATAAGAGTAAATGTATATAGTCAAGAGGCAATTGTGCCAAATACTAAATAATTGTCAAATTTGGCGTTGAAGAAAATACTTACAACATCTCTAAAGATTCACCCTTATTATTCTGGCATAGAACACATATAAATAAATTTACCCTAACTAACCCTAAACAGAAAAAGAAAAAAGTCTGATTTAATCTCAAACATTGAGAACATTAATGACAGTGGTTTCAACTCTGTTCATTCTGTGGTAACAATTTGTGCCAAAATTAACCAAGACTGAAGAAGTTGTTTACTGTTTTAATATGGAAAGTGATGCTCAGGGTTTATATATCTTTACGAGGCTAAGCTTTAATTACCACCTTCACTATGTTTTCTTTTTTTTCTTGAAATTATTCCAAGTAAATGTAGTATGTAGTTGTTTTGGTAGTTTATTGCAACACACAAAAGTATGTCTTCCTGAACAAGAAAGCAGACAAGCTGTGTTCTACAGTGATGGGAAAAATAATCCTCGGTAAGACTATATTTATTTTTTTCTTTTGGAAATATATTCATAGAACCTGGAGCCTAGTACAGCACTGACATGTGTTTCCTTATTTACATACAGACAAAAAGACTTCATGGGGCTGTTGCCCCTTACACCTTGATTTTACAAGAAAGGGCTGTGATGACTGGTTTTGCCCCCAGGCTATTGTTGGATCCTTTATGCATAGTCCAAATAACACTCTCTTCAGAGGGCATACTTTTGTAGACAAGAACATTTGCACACTGAGATGCAAACCGTTCAGCATTCACCCGGGCATAAACACAAACAATGTCTGCAAAGGCTGAGTGATTCCACGTTCCTATTTTGGAGAACAAGACCTTCAATAAACATTTTATCGGTGTGTGTCATGGCACTATTTCTGACAAACACTAATGCAATTACCTTTAAAAATCACAAGGAAATACAGAAACATAATTACTTTCGTTATAAAAAAAAACATTTATATATATATATATATATATATATATATATATATATAAAATTAAACCCATATTTCATACATATTGGAGACAAGTATGCTTGCATGCATTCAATGCTACATTTGTAACTCCATTTTAGCCTTACACAGATTAATAAGTGTATTACAAAAAGCTCAGTGCATTAAATTTGGCAGTTTGAATCAAAACTACCATTTATGTCACTACACTTTCTTATAAATGAAACTGACCACTCAATCAAATAAAAAATATTCCTTAGCCATAAACAAACTACTTTGCTCACATCAATTAATTATACAATCCCCACCACCAAATCTACTGATTCCGGATCCTGAACACTTGTCAGGATTTTTTTTTTTAGGATTTACTCTAACAATGCCAATACCATATTCTTGAAAACTATGAGAATTGCCTTATAACTCTTGTCAAAAAAAAACTCCTTTATTGATTCCAATGGGATTGCACAAAGGACAGAAAATGTCTTTGAAGGAACCTTACTTTCAGAACAGGCCTTTGAAAATCCCACTGCAGTTATATCAGACATGAGGAAATAAACAAATATTTTGCTGTACTTGTAAGTGATCATTTAATAATAACATCTCTTGAACCTTAAAAAAGAAAACCTCAGTTCAGATATGGTGTTTAATTTCCTTTTTTGTGTTTTTATTGATGGTAGGAATGCATCTGTCTTTGCTACTCTAGCAGTCATCAGTATGGCTATATTTTCACAATACCTTTATTTTACACTGTAATGTTGAGGGTGAATAAGAAACATAAAAAACCCACAAATTTCTCTCAAATGTACTTTATTAGGATGATTTTAGAAACATAATCTCTGTGAGCAACAAAACAAATAATTATCAAGTTCATTCTCAACAAATTAAACCACTTAAAGTGATAAAAGGCTGCCCACTTGAGCACAAAAATAACACTGCAGGGTTAGCAATAAGTGGATCAACTGACAGCCTGTCTAATTACACTGTTGTGACGGATACAAAGGTTGTTTTAGCCCGGGCATCTTTCACATTCTCTATCATATCAAAACATATATGTCAGAACTGTAGTTCTGACATATATGTAGTAGTGTGCTGAGTATTCATCCAGGATGTACTCGATGGTGGGACATCCTGTGTTCAGAACTCAAAACTGACAACCGTAGCACACTGTCTGGAGATAATGCAATGTCACAATAGAGTGTCAAAATGTCCGTTTACACGGATTTGGTATTCTTTTGGTTCACGGTGTAATGTAGAGGACAAAGGTCAAGCAGGGTAAAACTGACTGCATTGTGAGTAATATGTAATATGACATGATGCTTCATCTTAAACGTCTGGAATAAAAAGTCAAATCTATACTGTATGTTTTAGAAATAAAACATATGTCTTGTCCATTGTTTAGAAATTGCCCCAAGGAACAAATAAGGTTATTGAATGATTCAAAGAAAGACTATCACACAACACTTACAAAAACACATATAGACATTACTCACAAGTTAACCTCTAATCATATTGCACAAATTCTCAAGTGGCAATTTGTACTGGCCCTCTTTGTCCTGTCTCCAAAAAAATATGCTGATGTGTAGAAAGAGCAAAATATGCTACACATATGCTAAAACCTTTGCTTGGTTTAGAACACATCTGAGAATATAGCAGAACAAAAATAAATAAAATACAATATTTTCATAGGGCCACTGTTATGCTTTGGCACATTAACTGTTCTTTTTTTACCACAAACTAATATTTAACATATAACCTATTAAGATTTTAAACAAGTGAAAATAAATGTACACTTGTTAACGTTTTGGAAGGGATTAAGATTAATTGAAATAACTAAAAGAATATGACATACATATACAATGGGGAAATACAAATACTAATATCAATTATACTATAGAGTTTGAATGATCTGTATTCAGAGCTCACTTGGGTATGTGATTAAAAGATACATTCAATCATTTATCAAAAAAAAAACATGTATATATTCATATGTCCTTCACCTTTAGAGGATTATTTGTGATTATGAATTAATATTCAATATTTGCACTATATAATATCATTGTACTCCTCTGTATCCCCTACAACAATGTTACAACACGGAGAACCTTTAAAACTAAATGTATGTAGTAAATGGGAATGTTCAGCCTTGCAAAAGGTTAAAACCCTTTTAATGGGGTAGCAAAATATGTCTAAACGAATGGTAGGTTAATATACAGTAACTTATAAGAGAAAGAGGATATTATAAGCATAAAATCTTGGTCTTTAAATCTGTACAGCAAAAACTTGAATTCATCATATAAAGGTCTGTTCGACAGACATATAACATGCACAGCAAGTTGGTAAGTAATGGTGAAGAACTAGTGTCACTGGTGATAATGGATATTGTGCAAAGGAAATGTACTGGAATTTAATATTGACACAATTATTATTATTTTTTTTTTTTTGGGGGGGGGGTCACTTTGAAGACAAAGCTGGATGAGTGCCATGATGGTTGACATGGGACAATGTGATGCCTGGAAATCAATATGTAGTAATTTGGTGGCATATTACTCAGCTCTGAATACAGTAATACATCTTACGAAGCAGTACTCTGCATTAAAATAGTGACACATTCTCAGCTGTTATTAATAGAAAAAATGTTAGTCCATGTTAAATTTCTTCGTTTATAATAATTTAGATTGGTTTGTTAAGTTATTATATGCAATACATAAAAATCTAATCTGAAATCAGTGCTATGGAAAAACAACATGATGACACTTATTTATCCACTGGATAACAAGACAATGGCATCATAAGTTTATTTTGTGAGCTACAAATGACCCACAGGGCCACTTTAGGGATAAAGTTAGGTAGCAAGAAATTACAATTCATTAAAAAGGAGAAGAAAAAAAAAACAATAACTTCACTAGAGAAATCTAGCTTTAAGTTTTACCTTAACTACAGATTTCTACTAAGAGGTAGCTATAGAACTTCAAATTAGTCAAACATCATTAAAAGAAGTATTCCATTTTCCATTTGGAAATGCCAATACACAGAAATTTAGCCCACATGATGTTGTTGATGGATTTCTCTGGAGTGACCTCGCACACAACCCATCATATTTTTGTTTCTTAAATGTTTGCAAGACATCTTTTCATCTGTTTTTCAAAGCCTGTCTTTGGCCTAGTCTGTCTCCTGGATAACTATTATTGTGCTCCCATCACACAAGCACAATTCATTGGAAAGAATGCAGTGAATTTCCTGTTAGCTCTTGGGGGATATGTTTTGTTTTTCCTGTTGCTGGGAGTCAATTCTTTTTTTTTTTTTGCCCTCCAACATCCTGTCTGAGGAATTTGAATTTACAGACGCTGCAAAGGAACGTATTAAAGGCTAATAAAAATGTGGTTACTCATCAATCTTCTTCATTCATCACTAATGACAAACTCCAGATCAAACCCAGTTTAGGCATGGTATGTCAAATACCACCAACTATGCTTTTTTAAACAATTTAAGAGAAAGCAGGGTCTAAACAAATCTAAACAAATCCTTTTTTAAGGCCCATCAAGATGACATAGAAGGGATGGTGGCCCTGCTAGTATAACCCATGTTGATCTTATGCCATGCTGCTGGTCGGTGTGCTTTGGGTGCTTCCAATGCTAGCATTTGCACTACTATTCTCGGAGGGTGATGGGTTGGAAGAAACAGGCTGTCGCTTAGCTCTTGAACAAGGACATCCTTAAAAAAGAGAAGGAACAGGCTGATAAGAAACCTGACCACGAGAAAAGAAAATCATGAACAGTTTCATTTCTCACCAGGAAAACCGCTAGCAGTTGACCTCATGTCAAGTCCAGCTGGGTACCCTGAGTTAAACACAATGAGACAACTGACATTAATCCAGCTGGGTTATTTGACAAGTTAAAGTACAATATTCATTAAAGAAAAGAAATAAAGAGAATGTAAGTGAAACTCTTGCATCATGTAAAAAAAAGAATATTTAACAAACATTAAGACAAATCAATAAGTATGGCATGATAAATTGATAAAATAATCTTTAATCTTTATGGGAAATGTACAGGAAACAATAACGTTTTCAATCAAGGAGCCGATGATTTCTGAACATCCAAGGTTTTCAGGGATTTTGCTCCAGATATGAGGAGCACAGAAACAGTTTTCTAATGACTAGGTTGTGTACATGGTTTAAATCTGACATGTTTACAGATACATTTTTTTGCAAACAAGGAAATAGTGTATTGATGTAAGGACAGGTGAAAAATTATCAATTGTAATGGTATTAGGCAGAAATCTAGCAGCAGCTGCTTTATGCTTTTACTTTTTTATAGATAATGGTAGAGGTATTAAATCATTCCATGAGACACAGATTTTTGTTTTGTTTGGTTTTTTGCATGATCTGCTGTCTCTAGCCTAATTTATTCTTGTTATTTGCTGACCTTTAATCTTACATTTTTAGCACCAAACACAATGATCTTTGTCTCTTGGCACTAAGTTGGAGAAAATTATTATCCATTCACTTAAGATTAGATAAGATTTATAAAGTGACTCAGTGACTGTAATGGATTGTGCTGATGTGGTGACAGTAATATAGATTTGGGTCATCAGTACACATACAGACTGAAATGTTGGAAATACATCTTAAGCTAAGGACAAAATTTATATGTTAAAATTAAAGTGACCAAAGAATAATGCCTAGATGAATCTCCACACGTGATCTTTTTTTTTTTTTGTTGCTCAGTTTATAATTAGCAAATGACACAAAAAGAACATGCATTTACCTGTTTTAATCTTGATAAACCACAAGGCTCCGATGAGTAACACTCCAATCAGGAATCCTCCAAAAGCAATGGCAAGAACACCCGACAGGCCAAAATCAAAGCATGACTGGTCTGAAATGTAAACAAAACAAACAACAAAAAAGTGCGAGATAAGTTTGATTAAACATCAGAAACTAAACGGCAAATGAGATTAATAATATTAACCCCATGACATGCAGCTTCAAAAAATATAGTTTTTAATTATGAGCTGCACAAATGGCTGTACTGCCATAGGCTTTTAATTGTTTTGTTGTTCAGTATATTTATAGAGTACCAATTCAGAATTGATGTTGTCTACATTTTACGAAACAAAAAAGTCGACCAAATATTATTTTTCATTGCAATTCAGTTACAAATATATGCATAAAATGCTATACAAAGTTATGTCTGATGTGTTTACCTCAACATTTAAATATTAGATTTTGAGTTTTGCTTTTCAGGGAGTTTAAATCTGTTCTGTCTTGTCATGTATGCTGGTGTTAAAAATGTCACATTGGTCTAAACCTATAGAAATGTAAGGAATTATGTTGAACAGCAAGTCTTGTTTGAAGCATGTGTTTCATTTTTGATACCCTTTAATTTTATTGTAGGTACATAGTGAGATAGAAGGGGGAGGGGTGTCTCAGTGTTCTGCTGCATCATGACCAGATACAGTATTTGAATTTTTTGTAATGTCCTCATCTGGAAGAATTTTTTTCTGTCATCTAAAAGGATCAAAATATTAATGTAGAATCAACGTTGTAGAGTAGTTTCAAGTGGTCAGATAATAATAATAATAATAATAATA
Organism: Apricaphanius iberus; assembly: GCA_028564705.1. NCBI lineage: Eukaryota > Metazoa > Chordata > Actinopteri > Cyprinodontiformes > Aphaniidae > Apricaphanius > Apricaphanius iberus. Next base: position 309,288 of record JAPXFQ010000261.1, read on the forward strand.
ATAATAATAATAATAATAATAATAATAATAATAATAATAATAATAATAATAATAATAATATGAACCTGGTTTTGTAAGTTTAAGAATCCACAATGTCTATGTAGGTAAAATTATTCATATATATTGCAAGATTCATTAAGATTAAGTTATGTATATATTATGTCAATGCTGTGATATTAGGGTCATACTGACTTAAATTCAGTAGGAATTCTCTAGGCGGTAATATATTTGGACACCTCCAAAAACTCCACAACAACCTGGTGAAGGAAGAGATCAAAATCTGTTCTTGGCACTGCTTGAATATTACTTTACTATTGTATTAAGCCATCCAACACAAGTAAGACATCAAGCACATATGCAGGATGTAATTTTTGTCTGGTGATTTTTTTTGTTTGATAATATTTTTTTAAAATTAAAGTTTTGGAAAGAAATGAAAGGTAGCAATATCATGATTAAATAAAACCTTTAGGCCACAGTGAGGCTTATGACTTTTGAATTAAAGTGACATTAACATGGCATATGTAACATTTTAATTAGCACTCGAACTAGGTATAACAATGTAATGTTCAATAGACTTATCCCATCTGATATCTGTGTTATTAAAAAAAACATTGATGTCTCATCCAACATATTTTACTTCCTGATAAACTATGTGTAAAACAAATGTAAAATGATGATCAAGAGTCTTTGCGTCTGGGTCCCGATACTAAATATTATGATATATTGCTTTTCCTCCCATTTTTAAGCCCTAATGTAAACGAAAAGCCGCTTTAGTGTTAAACCCAACATGGAAGACATTAATGGAAATATACAGAAAGGTGCAGAAATCTAGAAAATGGCAGAGAGGTGAACAAGCAAAGTATGTGGTGTCTATGCAGCAACAGTATTGAGATCAAGCACAACAGGCTTACTTTCAAACAAGTGTAAAGCGCTTTGGGGACCGTAGGGACTGTGTAAAGCGCTATACATATGCAGGCCATTTACCATAGGTTAGTGTGGCAGTATAATGCTATTGGGATGCCTTTATTTAACAGGGATAGGAAGGCTGGTCAGCGACAACAGGTTACATCTGCAAAAGACTTGAATTCAAAAAGAACACCCAAACATATGAGCAAAATTCTAATGAAATGACTTGGATGCTTGCACTCAATCTGTTAGAATTGTCCAGTCAAAGTCCAAAGTGGTATTAGCTGTGGTATGTGGTTATGATTTTTAATAATATACAAAAAGGCTCGAAGGGTTTAGGAAAAAACTCTACCTATTCAGTTATTGAATAGCTCAATATTTATCAAAAGTATTTTATAACCCCATTGTCTAAAAGTATGCAAGGACAGAATTTCATTAAAGTATTTAATTTAACAAACATTTAACTCTTAAAAGGCTTATATAATTATAATTTCAACTTGTTGAGCTTTTGACCACGTTATATTGTTATTTACTCATCACACACATTCCGAAAGTGATTTTTGCTTCACAAATGAATCCTGGTCACTGAGCTGCAAATCTGGTGCTGATCTGTTGTGCTCTTCCTAATGGCTCGATGGGACATATTTAACTAATTGTGCCCCACTCCTCCACATCAAGGAAGTGCCTACCCTGCACACTTAACCCATGTACTGTTAAAATGCTATCTGTCAAAACTCTCCTAGTTTTTACCAGAGTTTGATTGCCTTAGCAGTTGTGAAGAATGCCTAGAATGCAAATAGGCTTTTTATGTGCAAGGGGTAGAGACATTTGTTTAGCCTTCCAAAAGAAGAGTTTCATAACCAGAAATGGTTGGAGTTCATATTAAGGGGCTCACAAGAACCGAGAAAGAATGTTTTTTCTGTGACCACCATTTTACTGATGACTGCTTTATGAATGTTCGCCAGTACCAAAGTGGATTTTTGACCAATTATTTCTCTAAACTGGTGCCATTTACAGCCACCCAGTGGAAATTTCATAGTAATAAGTAAAACCAAAATTCTACCCACGAACTGCTTACCACTAGCAGAATGGTTCCCAAGCTCAGTTAGCCAATAACAAAGCTATCCGCACAACACTGGCTGTCTAATGTCCTGACTTATTGTTGAAATACTAATTACAAAAGGGGATAGGGATGTAAGAAGTGAGTGTCTAATGTGCTATTTTATTAGGATATATGCTAGAGTTTCGTCATGATATGGGTGGGACTCACGCTGGTTAAGGCAAGATTTCAGCAAACCGAGTGTTTTCTTTCCAAGTTCAAAATTGTTTCAAGAAAATAACTAATATTTAAGAACAAATTACATCTCCATAGTGCCAACCATAATATTTCGTCACATTTGGGTTTATCGTTGCTCTAAAAATATAATGATATAGAACATTTAAAGGTAAGGTTTGAAAAATCAGGATTTAGAATCTCAATAACATTTTCCTACTTGGTTTATCTTTAGGCACGTTTCCACTATTGGACCTTCAGGGCAGTTTGACCGAAAGGTCCGGATACCCATGTGTCTCCACTTTATTAGGCTCGGCCAATGGATGTTTTCAAAGCCATTCAGGAAACAATAGAGTACCTGAATGGGGTTATCTACTTAGAAATGGCCCAATTAAGTCAGATAAAACAAAAACAAAGGACCAAGCACTGCTGCTTCCATGTTGATTCACTTCTTATTTCTGCTGCTTTGTGTGCCTTCTACACTAATCAATGAATCTACTTGCAGCTGAAATAATGCGGTTTTACGGGTGTGGTCTGTGGCTGATTACTTAAGCGGGCAAGTTGTGTGTGGAGACATGGCGGCTGAGAGGAGCGGGCAAAGATGATTACCCCATCAGAAAAAGATCTGGTCAAAATACCCTGATGTTCCGATGCTGGAAACTCACCTTTTAAAAGCTGGTGATTGTGATCTTAAATAAAATTGCATTTTTATGTTCAGACATTTTGGAAATTGATTTTATATGTAAAGAAAAGGTGTAATGATGACGTGAAAATACTACCCAACTAATTGAGTAAACTTAACTAAACTAAAAGAGAGCATCAAACTAAAAGCTGCAAAGAAAAAGAAAAAAAATGATTGTAAGACGTGCACTGGGAAAAACAAGCAAAGCATATTAAGACTACTGTGTATGGTTACTGCAACCTGCTCAAACCTCTAAATCTTGAAATAAACATACATTTTTATCTTTGTCTGTGATCGACATAACTCTAAAGGTTATAGAATTAACTGGATTTGAAATTTGATAGGTACAGAAACATGAGACTAGAACTTGGGGGTGATCCAAAAATGGCTATTAATAAAAAAGTGATGTTCCTGAGTGGTTACTGAACTAACGATAAAATCAATTTGGATCCACCTGCTTAACGTATGTTTTAATGATCAACAAATGTAAAAAAGCTGCAGTTCTAACACAGGATTGGAGGGGCACTGAGCTGCCTTGGCAGAAGTCAGCACTCTCCAAGTGTTTTTTTAGTAAATTAATGCTTTTATTTTTATTGAAAAAAAATATTGGATTATCCTGAATCCCTTTGTTGTACTATCTACTCCTGTTATCAATTTTAACATTGAAAGAGGTTTAGCGTTTCATACTCTTATGTGTCTGACTGAGTGGAATTGATTGCAAAATTCAAATTCAGAACAGCAACATGTAAGCTGTCCGAAATCTCCACCAAAGAAGGAACACTATGCTTGCTCTGTATTGTATAACAATTGAGACAGTGTGCAAACAGATGTGGTGTTTTTTTTCTCCACTTGCCTTTCTGCCTCCAAAGATCTTCTCCAAAGCAACCAAAACATTTCTAAGAAACTAATCATCACCTCCACATGAGTTTCTCTCACCTGCTTCTATCACCTTCTGCTTCCTACTCGAACAAGCTAAGTTAAGTTTTTTAATAGGATTCATATAACACATCTCACCTACCCTTACATAGACTTAAGGGTACACAGAGGAAAGAAAAAGTTGTTTTTTTCATAGAACCATGGCAGTACCTAGCACACCAGATGAATTTAAACTAAAGCAATGTGAGATATAAGATGGAGTGAGCAGATGGAATCATTTGTTTTCATTAGCAGAACCTTTTACATCAACAATAATTGTACTCTGAAGCTTCCGATGAGATTTGTTTTTCGCTATACTGTCTATTTCAGATTTGTATATCAATTACAAAGAGTAAACACTAATAGTCAACCTTAGATTACTCCCAGGGCACTAAAACAGTGACATCTGGTGGCCTATCGTAATGACTGCATTTCAACCTTGTTTGTTGATCAGGCTACAAAGGAATATTCCTTCAAACTTAATTGGGAAGAAACTTAAGAGCATCTTGAGAAGGCCTTCCTCAGAAACTTGTTTTCTCCAATCATTGGCTGTGTTAGTTTTAATAAGTGAGCCGTTGACGGCAAAGCTGAATTAACAGGAGCAGGAAACAGAAGCTGCAGTGCAGGTGGGGAGATAACTCAGTCATGCTTGATAAAGGCTTACAGAGTGGGTTGTATTATTGATAAAATGAAGAGTGGTGTTTTTGTAAACCGAGTTTTAAAAAAAATAACACGGCATCGACTTTATAAACTCTTGTAAAATTCAGGACATTGATTATGCATCCATAGATGCCTGATTATCTTTGAGCCAAATTTTGGGTCATCCCGAACAGCTGTATTTCATGTTATAAGAATAATCTTTTTAATCATTTTTACTGTTCTAGACATCTTTCTAGTCAAAGGTTTTTACTCTATTTTGTTTTTTTAGAAAAAAAACATCATTCTTTACACACACATGTAGATCAGTCTTTCAATAGCTCAAAGCTAATCTCTGTGTTTGGACATCAGCATAGTCAAACTTTTTGAAAACACAAAGGATTTTACCCCCCACCCCCTGCCCCCGGCCACAGCTCTTTCCCCTGAGGGCTGTTACGTGTGACTGTGGCCACAAGGTCAGCCTGCAGACCTTCCTAAAGGACGAGGCCCTGCCCTACAACCGCTCAGTCGCTTCACTGAATATCCTGTGTTCCCTGCCATGACAACAACCTGGGCAGCTTTGAGTGTGAGCTGTAAGCAATTATAGGAATGAAAATTGCAGTAGATAGTACTGCTCAATTACTGACTGACTGGCAGTTTAGCGCTGAAGGCATGAAAAGTAATTTTAATGTTAAGGGTTTTTGTGTGTAAGTAGGATGAGCCTATTGTTTGAGATTTAACAATGAATCACATCCTTTTAAATTTAGAAATTAAACTCAGAAATCAGAAATTAAAAACAAAAACTTTCACTCACCCTGTGGTTGGCATGACTGTATAATCTGCAGGTTCCTTCTCACTTGTTCTCCATCCACACAGTTCTGTGGTTGATAAAAAGATTAACAAAATATTGAGGCTTTAGCACTAATCTTTCACACAAAAGTATTTTTGATCTCCTTATATTATAATTTCTAAAGAAAATCAGAATCAGCTTAAAATCTAGTTGGGCAAGGAAAAGTGTTAGAAAAACTATGGATCGGAAGTCATCCAAAATAAATTCTAATCACAGCATCTCTACTTACCACAGGCAGAGAGACTTAGGGCTTGATTTGTCAAGATTTCTCATAATGACTGCCGGACTAACAGTGGGTTGCCCTTCATTTGCGGATGATCTACTAAGATTGCATGAGCAATTCATAACAGGCGCAAGGAGCAGTATTCAAATGTGGACTTTATATTGCTGCTGTGAGCTGCACTACAGCTAGAGAGAGGAGGAATATTTGTATGGATTCATGATGATCTTTGGCAAAATAAAGGAGGGAAAAAAAACCTACATATCAAGTATAAGGCTTTACAGAGTTATTTCCTATTAGGCTAGAATTTTGGAATTATATTTCTCGTTTGTCAGTAATAAATTGAGTGCGTCCGGTGTACATGCACCACTCTCTCCTCCATACACATAGTTTATTCCAGAGTCAGACTGATTAAAGCTGCAGCATGTAAAGAACAAGGTCGCTAAGATCGCCATATTATACTAAAAAAAATTAGTATTTCATATATGTAGCCAATTGTCATTGAGATATTATCCATTATTACTACATTTTATTAATTGGAACTCATGAAGATTTTAGGCACTCTGGGGGAAACTAATGAGGATCCATGAGGATTGCAATTCACTGATCTCAGCACATCTGCAGCTGCTGAAGAAGCGCTGAGCACAGTGAGTTGTGATGCGTCTTTGGGGGAAAACCTGGAAAATATTTACATAACTGTTAAATTTTTGGTTATTAAAGTGTTAATTGCTATTAGGTTATATTGTGTGTGAATGACATTTTTCATTTGTCAGTAATAAACTTATGTTGAATGTGACGGCGCAAAGTTAAGACATGCCTTTCAGAAGCCCCAAATATAGGCTCTATAATAGCCGCCAGCAAACATTTTTATACTTAGTAAATCACACTGCGCCTGGAACGGCTACTTATTTGGATGTTCTTCTCCCAATATTTTGTGTCTTCTGACAGAAATGCCCATATTGCAAATTCAGCATGGGGTGCAATGCTCTCTGCGTCATGTAAGTAAATCAAAAAGTAAAGTAAGTAAAGGCTGTTTTGCGATGCTTTGCGGTTTGCATCAGGTTTAAAAAGTGCAAACCTTTGAAAAATCAGACCCTTAATATGCAAGTCTTACAGTGATTATGGAAGTACATTTTTTGATAAAGCACAAAAAGTCCGTGCAAGGAATGAAAAACTCATTCCATGAGACTACAAACCCCTGATGAAAATCTTTGGATGGAAATAAAAATAAGATAATTCTGATTCAGTACTAACAAGATGTCCAAAACTGTAAAGTAACTTAGTATGGCTCATCATCTGAAGGAAGCAATATCACCTCAAAAACACAGAGTCATTGTGATGACATGGTGGCCAGTTGCAGCAGCTTACTGGTAGTTAGTGTGTATTGATGATATGACAGAAACAAAAGCATCCTGATGTGTGCAAAAGGATTAATTGTCAGTCTGGATTCAGGCAAATGGAGCAGTCATGACTGGACAGTGTTTCATACTACATAGACAATAATCATTGACAAATTGTAAAAGCAAACCAGGGATGGTATGGAAGAACAAAGTAGAATATTTTGCAGCACCACATCAGCGACATGATCTCAATGCTATAAAGCTGCATTTCACTTTCAAAGTTAAAAAGCAAACAGAAGCTCCAGAAGAACACTTAAACAGTAAGAAATGGCAAAGCAAATAAAAGGAAAATCCACCAGTGATTTCCATAGGTTCCACACTTCAGGCAAAGTTTGCCCGTGGAGTATTTTCCTCGAAGTATGAACAAACAACAATTCATTATCATGTTAATATATTCAATGTTTGAGGCCCTAAAAGGGCACTGGACATATTATATGTAAATGATTCTAACTTTAGATGTAAATACCTTTAAACTGAAAATGAGATTGAATTTTTAGGTTTTGTTTCCTTACACATTTTATTAGATAATGGTACGGGATATGCAGAACACCGGGGTGCTACTGTTTAGAGTGGGAAATCAATTCAATCACATAGAAAATATTTTATTGTAGTTAAAAAGCAGCTCGGTAATACCCACCTCACTGTGGCAAAGTTTAACAGAGCATTGCAGATCCCATGTGGTTGATGTCATCTCTTGCAGCTGATCTAAGGAGAAGCTGAGCCGAGCCCTGTTATCACAGGAGTCCACAGGGCAGGCCTCTAAAATGAAAGGGAGCTCTTTCCTTACAGAGCATGAGGCCTTGGAGCACATGATGCAGCTAATCACCTTAAGGGTCAATACCATGCCCCCTATAGGATTTAAAGATATCTAAAAGAAAAAGAAAAAAAAAATTAATTAAACTGCAAGAAAGCAACACAACATTTGTTCAAATGTAAAAAATAAAAAATAAAAAATCAGAGGATTGAGTTATATTGTATCCTACCAATTAAAGTGATGTCTGCTTTTTGGCTTGATTGATTTCTATGTCAAATCAAACAAGTCTTCATGCTGAGTCAGTGTCATATCACAGCATGTCAACTTAATACCTCCAGCTCTAAAGATTGGATTCAGTAATTGCGTTATTTCTTATTATTTTGGTAGTACACATATTAACATCAATAGCAGTGATGCTGATACATGGCACTTACAGACCTCTACAGTAAAACTCTTATATAAGAACCACTTTACTGACGACTATTGCAGAAACAATCAATAATACATTATTCCTGGCATATAGTTTCCAGTAACTAATGTTTCCACCAACCATTTTGTGGTCAATCTTGTATTCATTCAGTCAGCACCAAGTTTTTGGCAGTATGTTTCAGTGGCTAGTTTTAGTTATTATTGTAGGTATGCATGGGGGATAGAACTGTGGTAATTTATTCATTACATAACATATAGCAAAAGCCTAAATATGTATTTTGTTTCCTACAAACTGGTCCCCATATATTAATCAAACTGTACACATTTAATTAAGAAGGCTAATGGATGTATGTGTGTGTACAGTGAGTTTTCTGTGATGATGATGAGCAATGTAGCTGATGGCACAATTGGCATGATAGGTTGTTAGATAGATAGAATTCAGTACAAAAATAGGAAAGTGACTTTAACCAAACAGGCTGGATTTACGTTATAAAGCACCTTTTCTCTTTTCTTCAAAAGTAAGATCTTGGATATAAAGGAGTTTTATCTGACAGCCATGATATACTGTGCATATGATGCCTTTAAGAAACCAGACTTTGCTGCAATCTTTTGAAGTAGCTGTTCATTTAGAATCAAAAGGCTTCTAAACCTAAAGGATGGATCAGGGATGCATATAACCTTGCGGAGAATTACCCTGTTCAGAAAAGACAACACAGTTTTACACTATAGTTTACCATTCATTCATTAATGCACACACTGATGAAGGTAAGCTATAGCTACCGTGGGGCAGACTGACCGAAATGAGGCTCCATACAAACCGCACCTCTGCCCTGGGCCCTTAGACCATCATCAGTAAGTAAGGTGGGTGAAGTGTATTTGGGCAAGAATCGTGCTCCTGCTAGCCCAAATTATATAAAGCAATACTATGAGTTACCACAACTATGCTGTTAATACTCAGCTCTACATTACAATGTATCCAGGCAAATTTGAACCCATTTAGACATTAAGAAAATGTGTTAGGCAAATCAATGCGTGGATGTGCCATAACTTTCTCCATCTGAACATAAACAAAACTGCTGTAAAGTGTGAAAAGCTTAATTTACTAAAACATGAAATGACAGATGATGCCTGCAATCTAGGTGGAGCAATGCACTAAGACCTGAATATCTGGGGTCATATAAAGGCAATTACAAAATCAGCCTCTATCATCTAAAGAGCATCTCAAGGATTAAAATGCTACTATTCCAGCAAGATCAAGGTAAACTCATCCAAGAGTTTATTTTTAGTCATATTGATTACTATAAGAATGTCTTCACCGGTCTGCCTGAAAAGTCAATTAAAGGTCAACATCTGATAAAGAGCGTTGCTGCTTGCGTTCTCAGTACAACTAGCAAAATTGTGCATATCACCCAAGTTCTAAAGTACCTCAGAGAATAAAATTGTTGTTAGTTTTTAAACTGTTGAATGGTTTAAAAGGCAAAGTGTGTAATTTTCGGCCAGTAGGGGGCAGTGCATACCTAAATTATCACAAGCATACGGTATCTGTGTCTTCGAGTAAGAAACTCAACAACGGAGGACCAACTAGTGCTGTTTTCAAACGCTGAATTCCCTGAGAATGATCTATTTGCAGCAACATGACGAGCACATCAGTCTCTCTTTCATTGCTTGGAACTAGCGAAGAGGTAAAAATGTATTTATGGCGAAAATCTTTGCATTTTGAGGGGAAATCAATGTTTTAATAGCGGGCGTGTTCCGTGCGCTTTGTCCGTCCGGGCTCTTGTAGAAGTAAAGACGTCATCTAATATGGCTTTCTCCTGAAAAGAGGACCCGCGCTTATGAATTTTAAAACTGATTTTTAAAGTCATATTTTACAATATCGCCAATATTTTGCAATTAATGTGCTTTATGTAATTATTATTACATAATATTTTAATGGCTATTTTCAACGATGTACTGCAAAAACTACACACTGTCGATTTAAGCACTAAAGTATGTTGAAGGTCTATTGTCATTTTACCAACCTCCAAAGCCATTCAGGTCCTCTAATTTGAATCTGCTCAACTAAAAAACTTTAAACTTTCAGATGACTACAAAACTGCTGAAAAACTAAGCTAAACATCCATCTGTTTAGAGATGCCTTTAACTGACTGAGAACAACTGGAATGTCAGAAAGGTAGAATGTTTTATTCTTATTTCATGTCTATGATGTTCTTCTTTTCTGTTTTAATTGATGTTTTGTTGTTGTTTTCATTTTTTTCCTCTAATCACCAACAAAGTTTGAATCGCCTTTTTGCTGAAAGTGTGTCCTAAAAGTAACTTAGCCTCACCTTGGCTTGCCTCATTATTTAATAATAAGCATGGGCAAAAATAGTTAAGGGACGGCCCAATGCAATGCATGGAGGCAGTGCAAATCCATTGCAAAGCAATGTATTGCACTGCCTCCATGCAATTGCATGGGCAGTCCCTTATTATTCTTCACTCCTAAACTGGACTCTTATTAAGGGACGGCCCAATGCAATGCATGGAGGCAGTGCAAATCCATTGCAAAGCAATGTATTGCACTGCCTCCATGCAATTGCATGGGCAGTCCCTTATTACTATTCACTTCTAAACGGACTCTTATTCTTATTAAGGGACGGCCCAATGCAATGCATGGAGGCAGTGCAAATCCATTGCAAAGCAATGTATTGCACTGCCTCCATGCAATTGCATGGGCAGTCCCTTATTACTCTTCACTCCTAAACGGACTCTTATTATTAAGGGACGGCCCAATGCAATGCATGGAGGCAGTGCAAATCCATTGCAAAGCAATGTATTGCACTGCCTCCATGCAATTGCATGGGCAGTCCCTTATTATTCTTCACTCCTAAACTGGACTCTTATTATTAAGGGACGGCCCAATGCAATGCATGGAGGCAGTGCAAATCCATTGCAAAGCAATGTATTGCACTGCCTCCATGCAATTGCATGGGCAGTCCCTTATTATTCTTCACTCCTAAACTGGACTCTTATTAAGGGACGGCCCAATGCAATGCATGGAGGCAGTGCAAATCCATTGCAAAGCAATGTATTGCACTGCCTCCATGCAATTGCATGGGCAGTCCCTTATTACTCTTCACTCCTAAACTGGACTCTTATTAAGGGACGGCCCAATGCAATGCATGGAGGCAGTGCAAATCCATTGCAAAGCAATGTATTGCACTGCCTCCATGCAATTGCATGGGCAGTCCCTTATTACTCTTCACTCCTAAACTGGACTCTTATTAAGGGACGGCCCAATGCAATGCATGGAGGCAGTGCAAATCCATTGCAAAGCAATGTATTGCACTGCCTCCATGCAATTGCATGGGCAGTCCCTTATTACTTTCACTCCTAAACTGGACTCTTATTAAGGGACGGCCCAATGCAATGCATGGAGGCAGTGCAAATCCATTGCAAAGCAATGTATTGCACTGCCTCCATGCAATTGCATGGGCAGTCCCTTATTATTCTTCACTCCTAAACGGACTCTTATTCTTCTTATTTATTTTTCTTCCGTCTCCGTTAATGCGGGTCGTACGAGCCGCGTGTACCCCCACAATATATACATCAAAACGACCGGCTCGATCCCGAGATGTGTGCTATTACTTTTATTGGCGATTGGAGTTACCATGGCGACGTAATTAGCGAAAAACCACGCCCAAAAAGCCCCATAGGAAATGAATGGAAAAATGAGTCAAAAATCATGAAAAACCACTAATTTCGAGCATTTACTGTGTCACCATACAATAACCTAAAAAATCCATTAAAAATTCTGATTGTAGCCACGTCCGTGCTGTGTTCAGCATTGAAGACCGCATGTCGATAGCTGTTACGGTTTTGTCACAATTTGACTTTGTTCGACCCAAAGTTTGCCCCAAATCGACATTTTTAGAGTGGAGCAGCTCGTTAAGCAGAGTGTGGAGTGATGAACTTTTGGAAGGTCCTCATCAAAATTTAACTCGACGTCACGGCCACATATTTCGCACTAGTGACATGATTTTCGGTCATGAAATAGAGCCGCCCTTTGTGATTCTCAGGATCATTTCAAAATTTCCCTATGTCGCACGGTTTTCTCTCAGCGAGCTCTAGATCGCTCAAAGTGGAACCCAGTTTTAGGGCTTTTCGCCTATACTTTATCATTGTGGCTGCTCAGGATGATCTCAGCCAGAGAGATGTTCTTAGTCATTTTTCTCTCGTTCCCTCTCGGACTGTGAATAAGGTAGAGACTTCTGCTTTGGCATGAACGAAGACAAATGATACATCTCGCTCACACTTCAAGAATTTTTCCGATACCTTGTACGGTTTTCGAATGGGAACGATTTGTTCGGCGCACTTTTTAATGAAAAAGTCTAAATCTAAGCTGTTAATCATTCTAAAGTGTCTGCAGCTGCTGCAGTTTTCACTCACACTTGTTGCTGGGGAAACGGAGCACCTTTGATCAGAGTTCACTAAAGTTCATTCCACAGTATATACACATTGAAGGCCTATTAAACCCCACTTAAACACAGGTTATGCTATGCAGTACTATAGAGAGAAGTACTACAAACAAGTCCATGTGTCAGTCCATCTGTCTTTGTCTTTCTGACCATGTCTCTGTCTTTCTCAGTCCCCCTGTCTGCCTGTACCATTTCATCTGTGAATAAGATAGAGAGTTGTGCTTTGAAATAATTGAACACAAAGGATAAATATCGCTAACACTCCAATAATTTTCCTGATAGCTGCTATAGTTTTCGAATGGGAAAGGTTCCTTCGCAGCTGTTTAACACTCTGAACATGGAGAGGAGACAACAGAACACATGGCCTAAAAGTCAATGTTATATGTATGTTGGGATGGCGTAGTGGTTAAGGAAGAGGGTTTGCATCCCAGAGGTACTGGGTTCAAATCCAGGAGCGAGCAGCAAATAATTTTTCTTTGCTGAAAGCTGAACTGGGAGACGAGACAACAGATCATATGGCCTAAAACCCAATACTGTATAACTGCTGTTGTAGTGTGACTGTGAAGGAACAGGAATACAATGCAAGAGGTAGTGGGTTC